>QPKB01000001.1:85809207-86314207 GCA_003546025.1 Camphora micrantha
ATTATATCACTGGGGTGAATGTTAGGAAACCATTCCCCAACAGGGAATATTTTGATGTCCCTAGTACATCTCCCACCTTCAATCCTTCAGGCATGCCCCTTTGATAGAAACAAATTGCCTAACATCAGGAATCATTATGTAAGGCAAACAGACACACAAAGTCACCTTTCTTGCAGCAAGCAGTGCTGTTCTAGACTCCAGGTTAATAGCTGCCAATTGTCCTCCCTAAAAGACAAGGAATAATGTAAAACATGTTATATGACACATCATAAGGACTTTAGGACATCAATGGATTTATGTAAATAATAGAAGATGTAAAAATACCGGAAGTTAGGACATCAATGCAAGTTAGCACAACTTGCTGAAAATGCATAATAATAATAATAATAATAATAATAACTCTTTGGTGCAATGGTAAAAGTCTCGGGTGCCACGCGTGATAACGGAGGTTTGAGACCTGCAAGCAGCCACTTTGTGCAAAAATTATCAAAGGTTAGGACTGTCTCCAGTCTGGACCCTCCCAAGACCCTGTTGCGGCGGTTCCACACTAGGTGATGACCTTTTTAATAATAATTCTAGATTTCACAAGGTGTAATATGAGTACATTGTTCTGTAAGATCCTCAAAATATTAAACATATCCAGCAAGATAAAATCTCAGCTCATGACTTCAAAAAATTAAATAACATATCAAATTTGAGACAATCTACCTAGGGAGGACGAAAGTGTGGGAATTAAAAGCATAAAGAATGTAGCACCATGGCAACAAAAGCATCTCTATGAGAACTGTGTTAATGAATGCATAACAGAGCACAGTTTAAAAATGTGAATCATATGATTATTAATTAGGCGTGCTCGTCATAATAAAGAGGCAGTAATCATTAATCAAGTCTAAGGTCTCTTGATATAATTACTCACTAGACAATTTGTTTCATTCATGTTCCATACACCAACTCTAAACTGTTTCAATCAATTACATTCACCTTTTTCAAAATTTCCCGCTTTATCTGATAATTGGCAGCTTCTGACAACATCGTTCCAGATAATCTCCTTGCTAACTACCATAAAAGGCAAAGAAGTTAGAAGATTGAAGAAAAAGAAATTAAGATAAACCACACTAAAATGAACAAATGAATAAACCAAAATTCCATGGATTGTCCTCATACCAGTTGATAAATTTTTGCCACGGTCAACATACCACCACCCTACCAAAACACATGCATAACAAGTTTAAAGAAAGAAAATAATCAGGGAAACATCGCCAGCAGATATTTTAGGCCCCCGTATTTTTAGGCATACACATTTTTGTTTGGATAAAATGCATGGCAATTATTACAACTGACCCAAGATGTGTCTCTCCAAATGAAAGGGTATGCTGGGTATGGCATTGACACATGAACTGTTCGACACCCTACAGCACTAGAACAATCAGTTAAAGTGTGGGTACCATAGACAGCATTTATAAATATTACTTCCCACCAATAACGTACAGAAAAAGGTAGAGTTGTGGCTCTTGAACTCCCATTGGCGGAAAGTGACAGGGCCCACTTTTAAGTGATGGGAGATGCTCATGATATGAATAGCTTCCCAAGGGAATCCAAATACAACAACAGAAGTACTAAACTGGCCCCTTCATGAAAAATGGAGTAATTTAAACGATCCAAGGAATACAAAGCCGGTCATTCTAAAAAAATGAGAGAGAGAGAGAGAGAGAGAGAGAGAGAGAGAGAAAGGAATAAAAAAAACCTTCAAAATCATTGATCGGAGTTCCTCTGCCCCAACCTTCAGAATGGAAAGGGCACGACGCTTCCAGGGACCTAGTCCAACTTCTAAGCTACCTGGACTGTTAGAATCTGCAAATTTGTCTGAAGAAAAAGGAATGCTTCCAGATTCCTCACTGCAAATGGGTCAAGAAAAGGTTTGCAACATCAAGAGATAAAAGTATACTTTGGCTTTAGGGCTCTAGAAATGAAATGCAAATATATATTTCATACAGAAGTAACATTAGCTAGTTCCTGGAATCCATATATATTTCGATCTCAAAACTTAGAAATGCTGGAAGATACCTAGAATATTTTTTTTAATAAAAAATACCTAGAATATTCCTGCAACAAGTGCAAAAAAATTTCTGCCTCTAGGTCTTCCGTGGAGAGTTTGCTTGTACATGGAATCTTTAATTTTCTTCTTACATCAAGTAGTACACTTCTATATGAAGGCCTCCAACCCCTTCCAAGAATAGCAATGCAACATAATCAGATAAAGACCTAAGTGAAGCTTTGGAAAATTGAGAAAAATACCCTATATAAATTGGGCTCAAATGGTACAACCATATCCCACAAACAAAGGGGAAAAAGATAGACAGATATTGACAGATATTTGGATGCCATTTCCGCATAAGTTTAAGCAAAGGAAAAATGACAGCACTGATAGAATAGAAACCCCAATAAAGGAAGTGTCTATGTCCCCATCAGGCCATACACTGAAATTATACCTTAATGTGGATCGAGCATCTGCAGCAAGAAATAAGAATCGCGACTCAAGATGCTCTATGTAATCTTCTCGTCCCTCATACTCCCCTCCATGTGTGATGTCCACATCTGCTCTATTTGTTATGGACTTCAACAAGGGGCTAAAGTAGCTGTAGGAGGAAAAGGTTCAGGACAAATCATGGGGGCACCATTAAAAACTTCCTGTTAAAATTGAAGTGGCATTGTAGCCAAAGACTAAGTGTTGAACGAGTCATAACTAGTATACACACACACAAAAGCATGCATGCATCATGCAGCCTAGCTACATGGGAGACTGCCAATCATTATCTTGCCACCTGTTCTACGAGCCATGGATGAAATGGTCAGGATAATTTCCACCCCCACCCCACCCCCAACCAACCCCATAAAATAAAAAATAAAACCAAAGAAGCAGCATTGGTTGTCCGTCTACCTTATAGGATGACAGCGTAGTAAATCTGGTTTAGGTTCATACAATGTATCCCCTTCCTCCATGACATATCTCATGAGGTTCATAGGTTGTGAGGTTAAGCTTTTATTCAAGGTTTCATCCATAGTAACTGTTTACCATCAATAAAACAAATATAAAATAGCTTTCATACGCTGATTTTTATGGTCTTTAAAACACATCTGCTAATCAAAACACACATAACCACAATGTCTAGAAAAAATTAAGAGACTCCCAGCCTCCTTAAAAATGCATGAGAAAGATGAAAATAATGCAGCTGCTCCAATCTAAAACCATATCATATAAAACCAAACCTTGCCCAAAAAAAATAAAAAAATGAAAGAACATAATTGGCTATTTTTCATTTTTCATAACCCCAAATGATAATATCTCTATACAGCATCCTGCAGGGCATACAAGTCTAACTATATAACAATGACACCAAGCAGTCAGTCAACCACTACAAACCTGCAACAGATTATTTTCCTGGTAAAAACAAAAACTGCAATCCCATCCCCATACCATGCTACAATATGATGTTTAAGAGACCAATCGAACCTGGATGGAATCTCAGAAGCTCTTATGAAGTTAATGCCCTTGTGCAAACATGTGATGAACAATTGATACTATAAACAATAAAACAGGAGAAAAAGAAACATTTTTGCAAGATCTTGTCTTATCAGACTTGATTGCCTATTTTCAGATTCCCTCTGGCCAAATATTCAAAAAGATTGCAACTTTGGTAAAGTAAAAATGCACATGTAAACTAAAAAGACATCCTCCTCCTCCTCAATAACAAATGCATTGAAAAGTAAATCACCTTTCTTTCAACTTGATTCTGCAAAACTAATAAGATACTCAAACCAACACATATTTGTATGCATATTTCTGACAAATCGAAAGAAGTTGAAAGAAAAGTAAAATTAGGGTACTGAAATCCAATTAGCGAAAAATACTTGCCTGGTGCCAAAAAGTATGTTTTCGATTTCATACAATTCGGAGTCAGTAGCAAGTTCCAGTACCAGCCGTAGCTCAGGATCGAAACTACCTGCAGCTTCAGATCCATATATATATATATATATATATATATAATCGCAGAAGCAATCAGCCACCAGATTCAAGAATCAAGGGGAAGAAATGCATATACTCAAAAGGAAATGCACCTTCTGCGCTTCCTGAAATGGAAGCTGCTGCTCGAGGAGATCTTAGAGCATCTCTACGCCATGAACTGTTAAGAATCTGCAAGTTTCCGCTACAAAGTGGAAAGGAGAAGGCTTTGGTTTTCGAAATTATACAAAAAGAAGAAGAGAGATTAGGAGGAGGAAGGAGCTTGAAGAGATTAGGGTTTGCAGAGACTGTAATCATCATCTTCTTCTTCTTCTTCTTCTTCTTCTTCTTCGTGAGCTTGGAGTGAGAGCGTTACATGCGGCGCACCTTAGCATTACCCCCCATCACTCTCACTGGGAGTGGAATGGTAGTTTTGGGGTTTTTGGCGTATTGAGGGGTACATTTGTCCGCGATATGAAATCAACGGTAGCGGACCCTCTGTGGCGGTTTTGGGCCGGGTCACGGTGGGATGAGACGTCCAGGTGAGGAGGGGCACTTGGCTTCTGTGTGAATGGTGGGACCCGCCATGGGTGGGCCAGTACTGAAATTGAAGGTGATCATTGCTGCCCGACCGGTGATTATTCTTGTACATCCAATCATCCATAGAATATTTCTAATTGAAAAGGTGTGGACTTGTTACGATGATCGATCAAATGATATTAAAGAGAAAAATACTTGGAGTAGTTTGTTTACGGTCATTTACATGTGTTTTAAATGATTCACAAACATAAAGATTATATATGGATGGTAGTTACTTGTAATCAGATGCCCGTGACACATAAATGAAGTGTGAAAATATTGTGTAGATGAAGGCTATTGCCATGTTGGCACTTTCCTATAAATTGCTTTCACGCCTATTTTGATGTGTAAATGGCTTCAGTTTTATACCTTATTTACACGTCACATGAGTAAATTATTGTGAACAAATGTGAATGGATGTGAATTATGTACATATATAAATGACATTAACCGAATGACTTCTTAAGGAACTTTTTTTTTTTTTTTTTTTTTTTTGCATAAAATGTATAGAAATTGATGGTAAAATGTACCCCCACCAAAGGATTATTAAAGAATAAAGATGCTAGGGGTGCTCATGGGCTGAACCAGCCCGAGCCCGATCGCTTTGGGCCGGGCTTGGATTAAGTGATAGAAAGCCCATAGCCCAGCCTATGTAAGAAATGCATGTGATTAATTTAATTAGTGCTCAAATGCCACAAAAGTGATAATAAAAAAAAGCCTATTTGGTCCGGCCCGATTGATTAAATGGGCGGTCTCATGCCTAACTTTTATGGCCCGTGTTGGGCTTGGCCTGGGCCTGGCCAGTGTTTCTAAAGTTGTGTCGGGCCTGGATATGTCTTAGCCCAGCCCGTGAACACCCAAAGATGCCTCGGTGAAAGATATAAATGATGAAGGAGAAAAGGTGGAGTTGTAAATGGACCGACTTAAAAGGAGATTAGGGTTAAAAGGATTTAAGGTAGAGATATGTACATAAACTCCAACTTTGGTCGGATTTGATTTGATAGGGTGTTGCTCATTATGGAAGCGGTAATTCTTTCTCATTTTCCATTGATTCCTTCATACAATTAATGGAGAGACAAACTGGTAGTCATTTTTGAAAAAGTATTTACATTTGTTTTTTTTTTTTTCATTTTTAACCACTTTTAGATATAAGTCTTTAAATTTCTTCGAGGAGTTTAATTACATGAAACGGGAGAAACTAGGAGCATATGATGATGGCACCAAGTCCAAGCAACACAATATTTTTCCATCTTAAGATTTGAACTGGTTCTTCAATTATCCCCACCACCAAAATAGTTTTGACCAGTTTCAACTTTGGAAAACACTAGTTTCTTGTAAATTGTGTCAAGTTCAACAGGTTGATTGAGGTGATACATTCCCTTTTTTCCCTTTTTTGATCAGTTAATGGTTTGATTATTGGACCTCTCATAACCTCATGTAGCTCATTTTAAATTTTTGGACCAGTTCTGCTTTAGCATTACTATAAAACTAAAACATGGGCAGACCAATTAGCATGCAATCTCTGCACCATCCCCATTCAGTGCATTACAAGAACGTGCCCGTTTATTCATTTTCAAACCAAGACCTAACAACATAACAATTATTAACTTCAAAAAAAAAAAGGTGCCCGTTTATTCATTTCCAGGGCATGGACCAATAGTGGGGAATTATCCAATCTATGTAGCTTGCCTTTGAATGGTTGCTAGTCTAGAGACAAAAGAAAAAAAAATTCAATGACCACGAGTCATTCCACAAAGCAGTAAGGTACCCTTGTGAGTTGTCTAGAGAGGAGACAAGGAAGAGAAAATCATTCCAACTTCAAATTTAAAGAGTCGGCAGTTTTCCCCTTGTCCAAGGGACCAATTAGCATACAATTTACTGCGATGCCTAGTGACAAGGTATGAAAATCAAACTTTCAGTTTTCACAAATGCGTGCAGCATCAATTTTCTTATGCCTGAAGACCATTCATCAATTGGATTAACAAGGCTTTGCCAACACACTCATGGTTGAGTGGTGTTGGCAACTTTGTACCACACAAATGCCTAAAAATAAATTAACAAGGGTTCCTCTGCAAACTCACGTTCAATTCTGGGATAGCTACTTACAGTAGCTGAAATGAAAGGCTGCATGAACAGCCAGATTGAGCAACAGATCTATACTCATAGCATTCAAATTATTGACTGCCACGAACACAGTTAAAACCAAAACCAAACCTCAAATCCTGGAGATACATATATGGTGATGAACAGGATTGTAACGTGTCACTACTGTTGCATGCAATGACCGAAATAAGCACCAGATACCTTCGTGCATGAATTAAGTTAACTGGTATAGGCTAGGAACTTCTGCAGTTATTTAACTATACTTGTTTTACTTTTCCCTTTATAGTGATGAGCACCTTAGGAACCACCCGCGTATAAATCTTAAATTCTCAATTTCTTTGGAAGGAAGTAGCCATTAGCTATCATTCTTGAACGTGAAAAGGAGGTAAAATATGAAAAACAAAAACTGTTTTCCTGAGGGTGCAGCAGTTACATATGGTGAATGATACATGCTTCTTTCTAAGAACTCCTGAAGATTTTGATTTTCTCATACGGAAACAAAAGTAACAATTGATTTAAGTCCTACCCATTTCTTGAAAACATGTTCTCAACACCCTTTTTGCTTCAGAGCTCATAGGTAATCTCCACCTAACTTTTGAACAAACATCATGTACCTTTTCTATAAAAATGCTTATAGAACAAGAAATATACTTGACAGACCAGATATAGATTGCCTACTCACACTTGATAGACCGGTATATGTGACGAACAAACAGTAAAGAGGCGCGGAACCCTACAGTCCCAAGCATGAGGAAAAACCCATAGCAGATGCAAGCCATGTACCCAAAGAAGAAAGATGTTTGCATGAAACCAGACATATCCGATCGAGCATAGTAGTAGTATAAGCAGTAGCTGTAAATAAATAGACCAGTTGATCCTCCACAAAGGAAAGACCTGTATCAGACAAAGTAGAATGATCAGACGGTGCAAGGAATTCAATATTTCGCTCCCATCGGTAACAATAATTCTCTATTAAAATAAAATAGAAGAGTGGCAAAAGTGAAAAGCAAATAGACTCAAATGTACACCATAATACCAACAAGGGATGAAAACAGGCACTCGAATACTTCGAGGGCCCAAACATATAAATATGGATTCCATATTTAAGGACACAAATACCTAGCAGTTGACGCCATTATCATATTATTAAATATTTGTATAAACATAAGTATATTAAATGCAGACTAATTTTCAGTAATGGCAACGGGAAAGACTTCCTAAGCTGCTGGTGGGCCCTTATGATAATCTAAGCCCTTCACACACGTGGACTGATGGACGTACTTAGGGTCGGACTGAATGGTGTCCTTTGTCTTTTGCACAGAAGTAGGTCATAGAGCGATCTTTCTTTAACCCACTGCATAAATTCTTCCACTGGAACTCATCCAACATCAAGAAAGGAAATATTGCAATTTACATGCCTAAATCACAGCTAAAAATTCTAACCACTATTCACATAACCATTCCAAAGCACAAAACCAGCATAACTGAAGGTAGTTTCTTTAAAGGTTTTAGTTAGAAAATAATTGGTAAAAAAGTTGGATCAAATTGGATCCACTTTGATAATAATCGATAGCCTCTATAAGAATATTAATCTGATATTGAGAATTGGATCAAACTTTTTATCTTTATTGTGTAATCTCTATTCCACCTTTTCAACGGTCTAATAAAAATGTTGTCTTCCAAAATAACAACCAGCACAGCAACAATACTGTTAATAATAATTGGATCGAATTAGTTTGATTCCATTTGGAACTCTGTAAGTTTTATATAATTCTTATTACCTGTATTGAATGTGAATTTTATGTATTTTAAATGCATCTACGTACAATTTACAAAAGGGAATTTAATTCCAAAAGACGTAATCAAAGGGCATACCAGTACTTACGCAGACCAACAGATGAACCTTCATGAGGTCATTTAGACTTCATATATTAGAAGACAGAAAATTATATGTTGGAAGGTGCTATGTGTCTCAAAATGCAACATGTGTGTCATGCCTATTGATAAGTTAAATTGTATCTCCAAACCCAGCAACAATCAAACTCCACTGAAGATGAAATTGAACACATTTTGTCGAAACTCAAACCAATCAACCAGAATTATAAATTGGGAGAACTAAAAATGATTTGGCAAATTATGCTAGGTATTGAATCATCACTTCCGAACTTGAAAAAGAATCATTATAGCCACAGGCTAGGCAACTATGCTCCAGATTATAAATATTAGCATGAGAATCTCAATATTCAGTCCTCTATTAGTCTATTTTAGAAGAAATGCATTCCACTTTATATAAGTTGCAGTTCATACAAAATGCAACCTATGCCAAACAGGATGCCTATACTATTAAATCCTCACCATCAACAAAGCCCTATACTATCCATTTCAGAGTCAACTCTTTGAGTTCAACTTTTCCACTCAATCTTATTTGCAGACATAACTTTCAGTAACACAATCAGAGATGCCTTTTCCCACAACTCTAAAAATGTTAAGGAAAGTGGAAACAGAACTGCAGAGGAACTAATCACCAGAAATAAGGTCAATGGGAAATATCTAGCATTAAAAATCCAAAACCTCAGAGGATAAGTTCTACAATGCAAATAAAAATTAATAAAGAAAAGAGTGATAGAAACTCCAAAAGGAAAGTGGAAAAACTATTCACCATAAATAAATAAATAAAAGAAAGCAATAAAATATGCACAGTTTCAATAAACACAATAAAATAAGCAAAGGAACCAAGATAAAAGTGAATAAAGGAAGAAAGAATGAACTAAAGAAATAGAAAGAAAACAAAGGAATTATAAATGACATAACTGAATTCACAGACCAGTGTAAACCGAAACTAGTTGAACACAAAACAAAAACTCAAGCTTACTTACCTCCACCACCATTCATGGTCTTCAGCAGCAAGCTGAAAGTACGTAAGGGCCACAGTAATGAAAGCAGTGACGATGAGAAGAATGATGAAGACTATAAAGAGAATGCTGTATATAGTGTAAATTCTATGGCCCCAAACACTGGCAAATATGTAGTAAAGTTCAATATATATGGCACTAAAAGGGAGAAACCCAGCCATTGCCATCTGTGGAATAGTCCCTCGATACCAAGGCAACGGTGGAATCTCTCTGGGATACTTAGTTGTGCGACATGGAGCTTGGAACTCAGCCCTACTGTTTTTCCCGGCAATGCCACCCAAAACAAGCAAAGGAGACGTTACAAGCGTCCATATGAGAACAATAACCACAATTGTGCCAAATGGCAATGCTGCAGTGGCACTGTATGCTATAGCAACTGTATTAAGGAAGCAGAAGGTCAGGAACAGTGGCCCACAGAAAAGGCAGCCTGTCAGTACTAGATTCCTCACCTGTCAAAACAAAAGGTGAAAGTTTAGATAGCTTCAGGAAAAAAAATATATTGTCCAATTCAAACTACTTGAACAGTAAATTAATGAAAGGCATACCCAGTTTGTTCCTTCAAGTTGGCAATAGAAAGAGGTTGCAGTATAACCTGCAATGCCTGATGTAAGAGCATATATAACAACTAGTGCAGTGAACAGAGCTCCTCGGTTGTATGGGTAGAATACGCCAACTAGAGCAAGAATGAAGATGAAAATGGTGCTGGAATACATGAACAGAAGCTAGGCATTATGAGATCATAGAAAAAGGGTGCAAATGACTAAAAATGTCTCTATTTTAGATGTGAATCTTAGTGGACAGGAGCTTCATTTTAGATGTGAATCTTAGTGGACAGGAGCTTCTACAGAAGCTCCTGTAGCTGATTTTTCTGAATCCAACATATACCAAGAGAAAACCTCGGGTAGTCTTTTAATATATTAGAAATGATCAAAAACAGATAAAAACAAGCTCCATGAGAAATACTTACAGTGTGAACAACTGAGTACCAGAACCAAGGGCAGCAGCAAACAAAGACTTGTTCTTTGGGTACCTGAAGACATCGCCATGTATGTACTTCCATCCAGTCTCCTCCTGGTCTTCAGCAGACTCCTCATCATGGGCATACCTTTCATTCACATTAGGGTGCAGGTCATTCAACCAATTTAACAGCATAAGATCAAGAAATAGATAAAAGAAAATGTCAGGCTCTAATAGCATTCCCCTAATGTTATCAGAGAATACCCCCATATACATTTTACATATAGAAGATCCAAACTGGTCCTAGGAAAGACCCTTGTGGCTGGGTGTGGGTTTGATGGTGCATGTGGGTATAAGAGGGTTTGTACAAATTTACCCTTTTTTTTTAATTGTGGGGGAGGGTCTGCATGTGGCTGCATGGTGGTATAACAGGGTCGATGTTTGGGGGAGGAAGCAAGATGAGAATTCGGATTCAATAAAAGGTTGCTGGCATGAAAAGGTAGTCCTCAGAATTGTGGAAAAAAAGATTATTAAAAAATATGGGGAAAAATGTGCCGCTCGATTCCAACTCATGAAGAAATCATAGATTTGAAAATTTTCTTACTTGACGAAATCATTCTTCAGCACTCGCATGAGGATTGTTGCAAGAAACCCAGTCAGGAGAAGAACCGTAACACAAGAGTTTATTATCGAAAACCAATGGATCTCCAGGTGATGTGGATATGAAGAGGACCTTGAGTACTTCTCCATCCTCTTGTCAAAAGGCAGGTCAGTTTCCCTCCATTTCACTGTATACGTGAACTCCACATTAACTTCCTTGTCCTCAGTAACATCCACCATGGCGTTTGGATCGGTGTGGACGGTGATTTCAATAATACGGTCCTTGTTGTATAGAATTTCAAAATGGATATGTTTGTAAAGGAAGTACTTGTATTCACTTGGGGCTTTCCCTTCCTTATCAACCTTTCCAATAAAACCCCAAATTGGCAAATCATCATAGTACATCTGAAAGTAGTAGTCCTTGGTGACAGCATTCCGGAACTTCGCAACCTCCTTTTTCGACAGCTTCTTTTTGCAGACTTCTTCAGAGTCTCTGTCGACTAGAAAGTCCAGCTTGTATGGAGCAACGACCAGACGGTCACCATTCAAGACTTCACCCAGAGCTTCTTTTTTCTCAGTCACATGAGCTGCAATTTAGTTCCAATCAAAAATCAAATTGCATGGCCAAAAAGAAGTAAAACACATATAAGAAGTGCAATATACAACACCTACCTGGCAAACAGAAGGGCAGATCAAAATAACGATATGTCTCACTGAAAAAGAAAAACATGAATAAGTCAACAGATAATTGAGGGTGCATCTAGAGTTCCATGCAACAACCAATTAGTATGGAACCATCATTTTCATGAATTGGAATGTGAAAGGAAAAGAACATTGGGCAGTACACATGATTTCAATTTAAAAACCAGAAAGGCGCATTACCGCCCCCATATGATGAGCAGCACCATATCTTGCAAAAATAGAAACAATACCAAGTCCGAACTAATCAGAAAGCTTCAATTTTTTGCCATTTCAATACACCAAATGGATCCCAAACAACCAAATTCTCAAATTGGTCTTCTGGATGTGGAGAAAACAGGCAAACGAAAACATCCACAGTAAAAATTTAAATCGTGACAGTTTCCTCCACATCCGTTTTCTCCACCTTTTCTCCTCATCGCCCATTTGGTTTAGGAAAAAAACTCCTCTCTAGGAAAACCTCTTCTCCCTAGTTTGTACTTGTTATAGAGAAGAAAAGTAATTCCGCTTTCAACAAGTTTTTGCAAAGTAGAAAAAAATGTTTTCTCTTCAAGGACGCAAAGCACCCTTTCTCTAGTGAAATTGAATCTATTATTAATGAAAAGTAACATGTAATCCTTGACTACTTATTTTAATGCTTAAAGAACATTTTTTTAAGTTCTCCTGAATTGGTTTTTCCATCAAATCCAAACACAGTGGAGTATATCACCATTGGAGAGAAGTGGCAATCTCCAAAAAGGGGATTCTCTTCATTTCTCCACCTAGTGGTGAATCAACTTTTTTTCATTATCTCCCATCCAAACAGGCCCTCAAAATACCAACAATCAGATCGCATTGTCAAACATGAAAACACGCATTATCTAGCCACAATATCTGAATATTCTTAAACTTCAAATATTTTGCCGATGGAGATAGATCTCAACACCCTATCACCAATCTACCTTACAGGGACAATCTCACCTCATCTTTTATCAAACAAATTCACATAAACTGCCTTTAAAGCACAACCATCAACAGAATACACCCCAAAATAAAGTAAACAACCACAACATCAACACCAAACATACAACTCTCTCAACTTACAATCTAAATCACCAGATCCTTGAATTAGAAAACACCCATATACTAATATTGCCAAATGAATCAACAAACAAACTAAGGAAACAGCAGATCTAATGAAAAACCCTAAAAACTCACAGATTCATATGAAGATCAGGATCAAAAACCCAAACAAACTGAAATGAGCAGAAGAGATAGAGAATCACCTAGGGTTGTGGAAAGGGCCGACCTTGTTCGCATAAAGAGGGACTGGATCTCCGGACTTATACTTGTGATCTGAGCCGTCCGATTTCACTCCGCTCGACATATACAATAAGAGAATAGCCATTGCCACCAAACCCATCTTCATCATCTTCTTCTTCTTCTTCTCTTTCTTCTTCTTCTTCTTATTCTCTCTCCTTTGAAGGGCAGAGATATGGATGAAAGAGAGAGAGAGAGAGAGAGAATGCAATAAGGAGCTTCGGATCAGAAGAGGAATGCGACTCTCTCTGCCATTTAAGCCCTCGCGAAAGGGTAACGACAGTGCATAATGTAGAATGTGGCCGTAAATATTATCTTAGGTGGGCCATGTATCAAAGGATCTATGTATATCTCACCCATCCATCATAAGGCCCACCACATCAATTCAATCTAATTTGTATTGGGTTTATCTTTGCTTATATCATGTAATCAGTTTCTATTTTCACAATCTAGCTGTAGTTTAAGTTTTATGCATTGGGGGATTGATCATAGCTTGGTAGGTTAAGATAATTATGTATTTACAGACCATGGCCTGTGCCAATATGTTAAGCCATATGTATTGAGATCAAAGTTCTTGCATCTTTTTATTTAGCAAAGGAGGGTCTTCGAGCATTGCATTGGACTAATCCATACAGGCTCGGTTAAATCCCATGTGGCTCCAGTGTGGTAGTGCACAGGTAGCAAATCGTGGTCGTAGCCAACTGAGCTACCCCTCGGGATTAGGTCTTACACTTATACGCCCAACCTAAGTGCCCAGAGCGTGAGTGGGAGCGGCGAAATGCTAAGTTTTGAAATAATTATATATCCGAAACGCCTACGAAGCGCTTATACAACATAGTGCTTGTAGGTTTATAAACAATTAACTAATGAGCACAAATATATTTTATCAATATATTTAAGTATCAAAAATAGAGAAAAAAATTAATTTTGCAATTTGATCATATAAGATAGACAATAACTAATAAGTCAAAAGAATTGTCTTCATTCAAAAGATAAATATCAAGCTTAAAAAAAAAAAAGCACAAAAAATCAAAATTTTGTACGGTTTGCTCCATATTTAGTTGAACCGCGCTCCGAGGATGATCAAACTGTGCTCTGAAAACACCGATCCACAGTGAGATCAAGAGGGTTGAGAGGAGGTTCCGGGTGCTTAACATTGGGCCAGATGGTGGGGCATTCTGGGGTTGTACGTTTGGATTCGATTAGATTGGAACGAATGCCATCATCACCCTAGTAATTCAATTATTAAAAAAGTGAAGGTCTCATTTACATTTTGACCTTATATTTTTCATTCATCATCTCAATCCTTCAATGGTCCAGATTCTTAGGCTTTCACATGAAGAGATCCCGTAAAACTCTTCAGTAGGGGCCATCTAATAAAAATCCAAATCACATAAAATAAATGCCTTTCTAATATATGGCACATTCCCAAAACTAACTCTAATCGGAGATGGTCTCATTGTAAGTCTAAAAGTTTAATAAAGATGTGACAAATGAAAACCAAATAAAATTATAATAATCACGTTTGTAACCAACGCATCACCCCTATGTAGCACACCTATTGAAATAAAAATTGGAAATGACCCTTAGATTGGGTGAGAGTTTATTTTGCAAATGGAGAGGTCTCTACTCCTTCAACTCAGGATTGCTCTATCCAAGTCAAAGCCTAAGAGGATCTGGGGGTCAAAAGAACCTTAACATTGGAGTGGGTTCAAATCTATCATACGAGGTTTGATGATGGTAGAATGGCATTGAAGGAAGGGCAAAAGAGTCTAAAATGATAGGGATGGTGTGCCTAATGTGCGTTAGATGGTTGGGCTCCGTGCACATCACCGACGCTACCGGGTGCCAAACGAGGGTGCGCACTGCGCACGCAAACGTTGGTCAATAAATCATCTGGGTTGGTACATCTGCACCGTCTGTTGGTTTTTTATTTTAATGATTGGAATGATGGCATCCGATCCGAGTCCTCACCCTCTATAAGGCTTTGACTTGGATAAATCATGAGCACAAGGAGTATATCTATATAATAGGGTCTACCAATTAAAAATTTTCAAAATTATACGCCCAGATAATACTGTAATAGAAGTTCGTCCTACTTTAAAAATGGTTATTTAATAAAATTATGATTAATGAATATGCATAAGGCTGTATTAATCGTACTTTTTATTAAATACTCAATGTTGCATTGGATCAACTCTTACTTACGACATGATCTAAAAGTATATTATATTTTGGGAGGGTGTCTATTTTAAATGGTTCGGATTTTCGTTTTCAAGAGATTTAACTCCATGCAGCTCGAGATTTTTCCAATGTAATGCCTCACATGATCCAAACTAATTGTATATGGGAAGTCCATGTGTGCATTTTGCTCTTCTTAATTTTATTTTATTTTTAAATTTTGGTAAAGCTCCTTTAAAGTTGATTATGCTTGAAGTGACAGAAAGGAATTATGGGCTAGATCTCAACTTCAAGAGCTTGACTTTGAAAACTAAACTGAATTTTGTTATTAGGAGGTTTCTTTGGATCTAAGTATTTAGTAACTCCAAGTAGTAATTGCCTTTTTCTTTTCTATTCTTTTTTGGCCCCTGGGCCCTGGCTGTTACTGTTTGTTAAAATATATACTCCATGTGGTGAAAAGGTTTGTAGTAAATTACCTTTTTTTGGTCCCTGGCAGTTACAGCTTGCTAAAATATAACTCCTTGGGGGTGAAAAAGTTTTTTAATTCATTGTTTTGACATTCAAAACAAAGATTTTGAAGCCTGGGATGCAACATTTGTGGTAGGGGTGTGTAAGTGGGTGTGCTTTGGCTCGATCCCAAAGGGCCCAAACGTAGAAGGAAAAAAAAGAACATAATAATAGAAGGGGATTATGGATGATAATTCTTGGGCCCATCCTGCCAGCCTCATTACCAGTTTTTTTTTTTTTTTTTTCTCATTCCATTCTCTTGTATCATGTATTTTTTATTTTATTTTGGGTAGAACTTGTATCATGTTAGTTAGAGCACCATGAATAACTATCATGCATAGATGCTACCGGTAACTAAACCAAATTATTAGACTGGTTGAATATTTCAAATCCAACTAAACTCAATAGTTAAAAAGGTCAACCGGAAGACTTACTTAAAAGTCTTGTTGAGTTGGAGGGTCATAATGCAGTGAACTATATTAGGTTGGGCTGCGTTGGCGAGTTAATTAGCAAGATTGGACTAATTGTGAACAATTATAATATATTAAGTTAGGAGGTTTTGGCTTCAATTTTGACCATAGGTTATAATCTTGATCGACGATTATGTAACTACTCATGCAACTACCCACCAATTTCTCCATCAAACCACTCATATTTTAATTAATATGTGAACTATATCATTTTTGCTTCAATTTTATCCAACTTCTCCTGTAGAAAGAGGTAATTTTTTTTAATATGTGAATATTTACTTTTGCATGCAGGAAGATATCGTGCTGAGCATGGGTTGTTAGGCTAGTATCCATTTATTATTAGGCTAATGAAACCAATTACAAAGAATCGGGATCATTGAGGAGGCCCAATATCTCATCAGCCAAGGAGGCCCATGAGAAAGCACCCTCCTTCCATCTTTATTCCTCAGCCCATGGCTCTTGCCCCAATAGCCAAACGTCTTGCCGGCAAGAAGCTATTGCAAAAAGACTCTCAAACTCGTCAGGAAAGGTACCATATCATGCTCTAATAAATCTTTCAGTCTGCTCTTTAGCAAGTAATTTTGCAAAAAGACCCCAGGCATGTCCTGTCATCCACATAGATTTTCATGACTTGAATCACTATCTTGTTCTGCATTTCATAATCTTCCATCCAAGTTGGTATCTTCCTGCTGATTTGGTGTATCTGATGATTTCTTTCCTTCATTCTCACTTCTCAGGTAAAATGGGGCCTTGCCTGTTGCCTCTCATCTTTGAAAACTGGAAAGGTTTAGAAGGAAACAGGGCCTGTTATTGGGCCTTGGGCCCCATCAAAGATAAGGGCTTTTTATTTTTTATTATTTTATGTTAATGGCCATTTAAAGATACATGCAATTGATTTGCTGTAAGTAGATGGCTTGAGTGCAATCATGGGTTTTATAGTTGGTTAATCAAAAGGTGAGCCCTTTTGTGTGAAATGGATCGGAAGATAAAACAACTCATCTTGACCATTGATCTGATATATATTTCACCCTGCCTGCACCAAGTGATTCTTAGAAAAGAAAAAAAGAAAAAACACAATCTAATACGCTTATTCAAGGTTAGACAATCAGTGACTTGAACTGAACTTGACAAAAACTCCAAGGAGTAGCTCAAGTTGGCCTAGGACCACGGTTTTGTATTTGAAAGTTGTAAGTTCGAAACTGCACTGCCACACTGGGGTTACATGGGAGTTTACACGACTTTTCTCTGGTCCCGGAGGGATTAGATCAACCCAAAGAGCTGTGAACCCTCCAATAGAAAAAAAAATAACTCGGCACACTAAAAAAAATTAGAAAGAGAGAGAGAAGTACACTTTTGTACATGAATAGTCTAAAATCAAATGGTTCAAAATGCTAAAATTTTAATGGAAGGACGTGGCCAATCCTTCATTTGACTCGAGTCTTTCATAGATATGCTGACCACCTATAGTCAGTCTGACCCCTTTGAACACACCTACCTTCATTGGATTACCACCGATCCTAACTTGACAATGATCCAACAATTATCAACCATTCCATTTATCAGAATTCCCACAATTTAAGGCAATTGAATTTGATTCCCTTAAAAATAAGGGTTAATGTCATTTGATTACAGTAGTCTTAGCCATATACCGTATCTAAACATCATATCTTTGAATGTAAAATTAGGACACCCACTGTTACAGATAAAGACCCAGTTTTATGGTATATTTGCAGACATTTATAAGGACTTATACGGGCAAGTCTAAAAAAAAAAAGTTTACTGTTCATCCAAAGCGATATTATTGGAATCAATGGAACCTTTTTCAGATGATTACAAAGGGCATTCCATTGGCAATAAGACCATCCACAAATATCCAAAGTTCTTACTGTGCAAATGCAGCTGGAAGCCGTATTGATCGAAGAAAACAAGCTAATACAGAAAAACAGAAGGATGTGCAGATGGAAATTAAGATGGGAATCTTTTTTAAGTTCCTTTCTCATTGGACTGCTTGAGGTCCACAAATATGGGATGCTCTTTAGTCTTCATCTGATATATATGTCTATGAATTTTGGTCTGTACAGGCTGCTTGATGTAGTTTCTCATCAAAAGGAACATAAAAAGATTAGCATTAGCATAGAAATGATCGAGAGAGTTTGTTTTCATATCTCAAATATGAACAAAGCTCTCATCTCCCACTCAATCAAGTAATATGAAAGGCTCTAGACAATGAGAGAAATATACACTTGTCTTTTGAAAAGAAAAACAAAAGAAAATGCAATACTATTACTATGCCATACTGTTACACCCCGACCCGAACTAATCATAATTAAGGCTAATTAATTGAGATTAATGTTAATTAAACATGGTTAATTGGGTTAATCAAGATTAATGACCCAAGAGAGAGAAATCAGTCTCAAATGACATATTAAGCCTAATGAAATGGATTTGAATGAAATTGAATTGATTAAGGTGAGTTTAGACTCAAACAAGGTAAGCTAAGGACTTTTTCGTAAATACGGGTTTTCGCGTATTTCGTCAAATACGGAAATTCTTGATACCAACGTGCGTATCTTGAAGAGTACGTCAACTTTCATAATAAACGTGATTCCATTTGACCCCAAATGGACCAAGTGAGGAGTCATTTGACTCTAAATGTAAATAGAATAAATGTAAGGGGGTTTTGGTGTGAAGAGGGCTATATTAGAATGAAATGAGAGAGAGATGGGTTCATTTCTCATCTCCATCCCAAGAGAAAACCCTAGGCTCTCCATTTCTCAATTTCTCTTCCATTCCTCTTGTTTGAGAGTGAGATTGTGAGTGATTGAAGTGGATTTTGGAGTGAGGGGCTTCACCTTCATTTTCTTCCCCAAGCAAATCCACTATTGTTGAAGTGGGAAGCTTGAGAGAGATTGCAAGAACCCATTTTCTTTGAGCTACAAGTAAGTAAAGGATCTCCCTTGTGATTTCCAAGTCATATTAATGGTTTTGTGATGATTTCTAACACCAATGACTCATGGGAGCTCATTTGGATGTTTTTATTGATTAGGGTTTGAAAATGGATTATTGTGTCCAAGCCCAAGCTAAGTAAAAGAGGGTTTTTGGCTAATAGCTTCCAAAGAGGCAAGTATAAACATCCCTTGTGATTAGTGTTAATTATTGTAGAAGCTCATTGAGTTTCTATATGTTTTTATGGATTTTTCATTGAGTTTTGAGATTATTATGGATTTAATGATGTGATTAATGGATGTTTAGAAGTGTTAAGAAGTGTTATTGTGAATGAATGATATATGAGGGGAGGAACAGGAGGTTCCAATGGTTTTATGCAGGTTCTAGAAATGTGATTAAGAAAGGAGAGGAGAAGGAGATAGAACTGAACAGAATTCGGATTGGAATTCTGGACAGTTCGCTCGAGTGAACTGGGGGTTCGCTCGAGCGACCTAGGCTCTGTCTGGACGAAATGGAATTCTGCACAGTTCGCTCGAGCGAACGGTGACTTCGCTCGAGCGATCATCGTTCTGTGTGGGTCCGCTCGAGCGACCGATGTTCTGTCTGGGTCTGCTCGAGCGAACAGTATTTCGCTCGAGCGAACATGTTACTGGCCCAGTGACGTTAGTTAGTGAAAATTTTGGCTAATCGGTTGGACCGTTAGGTTTTGGATTTTTACGAGAATTTGGAGTACGACTCTTAAGTATAAATGCGTTTCCGATTAGTTTTTAAAACTAATCATGGGTTAATCAAATTATGAAAAATTAATGGTATTTTAAAGAGAAGAAAAAGGGATTCCTTGGATGAACCATATAATTGGATATGGCCTAAGCTCCATGGGCGATAATTACGGGGACTAGAAATGCAGACATTAAATGTATAAATGTGATGTCCATCAAGAATAATACGTGCATTTGGAAACCAACGGTTACACCCGAAGGTTGTTTAGGATTGAGATAGGATGGGAATAGGATTGAGTAAAACCATATGTGGTTAGTATTACTCTCATTGTGTCATTGTGATCAATCTAATGAGATTGATATTATTGTCGTTCCTTTCCTTTGTCATGAAATGAATCATTGAATTGAATTGGATCCATAAGTAGATTCCTTACTGAATGTATTGATCATTGAATCTGGCATTACCTAGCTATTGTATTAGAACTCTAAATGAGTTCAATGAATAATGAATGAATAATCCTGCTGCAGTAGATGGATATTGGGGTGTTCCGGAACTCCGTGGTGATGCTAGTTGTCCCTGGCCCGGACACTAGTAAGTCCCACCAAATTCCGATTGTATCTTCGGATATTGATTGATGCCTTCCATTGGAAGATGAATCCTCCCTTTGAAGGGAGATGTTAAATGATAATCCTTCATTTGAGGGAAGATGAAAATAATAATCCTTCATTTGAGGGAAGATGGAAATGAAATGAATGAAATGTAATGCAATGAGTGCTATGGTAGTTGTCAATTTGTACATGTATACAGACTATCATTGTCTATTATTGTTATTGTAGAATTGTCTAGATTTCTCTAGCATTGAAATTGTCATTATTGCAATATAAATGTATTGATATACTATTGCAAGAATTGTTTATACATTGTTGAACCGTCGTGTTCATTAGTGTTATTGATGGCATTACAGGCCCGATTGCCCCTGCCGGTATTGCAGCACCTCCGGCGTCAGCGGAGGAGACCGCTACGGTTCCTCCAGGAGGTTTGATAGAGTGGAATCGGCGGGATACCATCTGATTTGGTATTCGAGTGCGAATTTGGGAATGTAATTAACATTTTGGAAATGTTACTAATGGTCATCTGCATAGTATTTTGTATATGGAGCATTCGTTAAATGTATATTGAAAACAATACATGTATAAAAACTTTCTTTTGTATACATATAAATGTTAAGTTGTTATTGTCAAATATATATTGTTTCCGCAAAAGTTTTATATTTGACAGGTACTTGAGATTGATATCCCTTGTGGATCTCGTTTTAACTTCGGTTAATTCGGGGTTTACGGGAGTAAGTATGATGATCGCGGCTCGGGTTTGCCGGGTCCTCGGGCCCGGGTCGTGACACATACACACAACATATAATTAGGCCAATCCAAACCATCAAAATTAGAAGATATCAATCAATCAATCAATTTGATTTTTTTTTTTTAATTTGCCACTCACTTGTAACAAAGGTACAATCAAACTCGATGTACAAGTACGTGCATAGGCAGGTGATTTTACACTATGGTATAGTTTGTTTCATGTGATTAAATTCCTAGAAATTCTAAGATTTGCATTTTTAAAAATGGGTAAAGTTGAAGAATTAAAAGTAAATGGCCATAAAAATACTTTCCCCTCTAATAGATAAATTCAGGGAAGATGAAAAATGAATACCTAACCATCACCTTAGTAATATAAATCTTAAGCATTGGCGGCGCCACATTAGTCTCAGTGGGGTCAATTGACCGCATTGAGATATGAAAAAATATTTCAAAATAAAATTCTTATGTCATGAATTGAAAATTTGAGTTTGACCCCATATAAATTTTTGAGTTTGATCCCACTCAATTTAAGAGTTTCACTCCCACATTAGCTAACTTTACACTGTTTATTTGTTGCTGTGGAGTGAACAAAAGTCACCACAAAATACCCACTACCTAAGTTAATGGGCCAACTGTCTGTCAAAATATAAAAAAAATTAATTGGCCCACATTTCTGATATGCGTTCTAGCAATGAGTTCTTAGAACATAAAGGAATTTGTGACATTGTTAGTGTAGGATCTTACACCCCATTGAGCTACCACTTATCCCAAAACCAATTGGTGATGGGAAACGACACAACAATGGTTTTATGGTGAGGGCGATGGCTCAACCACAATTATGACTGCTCGAGAGCGAGGGTGGACGTTGACCTCAAGAATCCCTCCCTCAATGGGACACCCGCCGCGACTCTTGCTGCACAACTCGCAAGAACACTCGACCTATCAGGCTCTGATGCCACTTGTATGATTTTATACCCCATTAAGTTACCACTTATCCCAAAACCAATTGGTGATGGGAAACGGCACAACAATGTTTTTATGGTGAGGGTGAGGGCTCAACCACAATTATGACTGCTCAAGAGCGATGGTGAACGTTGACCTCAACAGTCAGAAATTTAGTGAAGACAAAAAAGGCTATCATATACTAATTGGTTTATTTACTTATAAAATTGGCGTTGATTTTACTAGCAGCGACTGTGACGGTAGAAAGAGCTTTTTCAGCAATGAAATACGTAAATAACATGTGGATGAGAGATCAATAGATGAATGATTGTTTGGTCACACATATTGCAAATGATATGGTTGCAAGTGTTGATAATGATAAGTTATTATACAACGATTTTAATACATAAAAACCAACTAAGGGCAGCTGTAGTAGTTTATATATTTGGATTTTCTTTTTAGATTAAGAACTACTAGTAACAATGTATTAAAATTTCTTTTCTTTTTTAGAACTCAATATTATCTTTTTCGAATTATTGGAAATAAATTATTTGATAATTTTATATTATATTTGTCAAATTATCGAAAGCAGATGACCGATGTTGATAAAGGGGAAAATAAATTGATTTGATTCGCGAAAGATAAGTCTTCTGTTGACCCCACTAATTTGAATTCGTGGAGCAGCCATTGATCATAAGAAAGTTGTGGTTTGCATCTCCATATTATATCTTTTTTTTTCTTCTTCTCTTTTGCTATGGATCCAACTTATATCGTTTGCCAGTCACCTCTTTAATAATTCTTTCTAAAGCATATTTGGCCATCGAAATTCTATGTATTCAATTTCATGCAAACAAACATGGCCTCGCATGTATGAGCTGTTGCTCCACTTAATGGACCAAGTTTGGACTGTGTCCACCTCTTTTGACCTTCAAATGAGTGTGCACCAGGATGACCATGTTTCAGTTGACAAAAAGTCTACACAGCCCGGGATTTTTGTCTCGGCTGTGGCACGACCCATGAGATCCAACGGCTCTCATGGGGACTGCTGGTCAGTTGATGCCTAGGTAGAGTAGAATCCACACCTATGAGCTCTGTCCTACATGAGTGTCAGCATCAGTCGAACTCAACCCAACATGACTCCACTCACCATTTCGCCAAAATGTTGCACGATATGGCACGTCCAAACACATTATAATAGCACTTCTTGTAAATTATATTATACATGGCTGGTCAGAAGCTGCTGCTGACAAATAGGCAGGAGAAGAAAACGATTTCATACTTCAGTATTAGTTGATGAAAGAAGACATTAAAATATCCTCAACTTGCAGTCTCTGCAGTTTATATGTGGGCAGAAGCATCATTCTCATATGCTATCTTAAACTATTCTCATTAGTGCCGTCTCAATAGTTGCATAATTCAAAGAAATCAATGTCTTCAGTTAGAAAAATATTGTATTGTTTGACATCACTTGTGATTCTAAGCCTACTTTCTTTAGGATCATAACCTTCATAATTATAAGTTTTGGAGGTTATTCTATAATCTATATCCTTCTTTCATAACATTTTATATTTCAATCTTCTTTATGCTGATTGTTTCTTAAAATCTGTCTTTCATTTGGACCTGGATTTCGTCCCTTTGCCGCTGACTCTCTTATATAATTTCTCTACTATTTGTCTATAAGCAAGGGCAGAACCAAGAAATATGCCTTGAGGGTGGCCACTATGAAAAAAGAAACTTTCTGGGGGGCTCAAAATCTATTGAAGTTTTCATAAATTCTCGAAAATGTCAGAAGCGCCATGGCCATGGCCAGGGCCACACCCCAGCCCCCAGTTTCACCCCAGTCTGTAAGATAATATCATTTTAGATAACGCACGCTTCTGAGCTTGATAATTTTATTGGAATACCTATTTTAATGGAAAAAAAATCTAAAAATTAATTAGTAGAGTTAATGGTGAAATTATATTAACCTATTTGTTCAACCACCACTGGACTTTTAAGATTTCTAAAATATGGCTCTTATGGGCCAAAAGTGAAGGTTCCAAATGCGCCATCAGATGTACTTTATGATAATAAAAGAGTTGTCCACTCTCCACACTAGTCTCATTCTATGGAAGATATGATCTCCTGCAAGCAACATGATGCGGGGAAAATGGATCGGTGCTTTGATCGCGAAAACCTGTCTTTAAAATTTAGGGGTGGCCCAAGTGGGTTCTCCCCCTGTGAAGGATCAGGATGGAAACTCTCGCTTCCACATCCCACATCCCAATGTTCGTAGGAGAATATTTTTCCTTATTTATGCCTTAACTAAGACCCTTCTTTGAACTATGGTTTGCATGAAGGGCCCACCAATGACCCAAACAACATTGTGATTGGGGGTGGTTGGCACGGTCACCCAACAGGTGAAGTCTTTTACTCGTTTCAGCATCCCATGCCTTTCAACGTGCATTACACGTGCTTGGACTATATGTGGAATTATACTACTTAGACTGGAAGTCTAGAATTTTCTCTTACTGTTCTGTGTCCCTTTCAAATTAAATTATATGAATCTGAGTAATAATTATAACATGCCCACAATAGAGCTGGCTGTCATTACCATGCACCCACCCACCCCTTCACATGGGCTCACCAATGATAGCCATAGTTCTAAAACTCGACTCACCAAACTTGGAAGGGCATTGAATCCAATAGCCCAAGGCAATTCTTACTAATTTTATAGTCGACTCAGTTTACTTGGTGTACCTTTTGATTGAATGATATAAGAGAAGAGACATAAATGAGACCCAACTTCTGTTGGGAATTAATTTCCTCCTCAATCCATTTTCCATTAGAGGAATGATTATTTGATTACTATATATGATTCTTTATTAATCAATTTTAAAAATTCATCTTCTAAAACTATGATGAATTCAATTTTATGGTAACAAACTGGCCCTTAATTTTAATTGTTTGAAAGATCATTTCAGGTTTTAGAATTTGAAACATATTAAAGGCAATTTCAAATCTACCCAAGCTGATTTGTGTGACCCAACCAATAACCATGTTATCAAATAGGTTTTGAGAGTAAAAATTAAACAACATAGAGAGGTTGAGGCATTTGTAGGAATCTTTGGCTGGAGCATTTGGAAAATTCTAAATGGTGTCCCCCCACAAAATAGAATTTCTAAATGCTATAGGGCAAAGTAGCAGTTATAAATTTCCAAGTCTGAGAACACAATCAGCCAAAAGTGACATATTACATGGCTAGCTCAATTGATTCTCACCATTCAAACCTATTTAAATATAAAATCTAAAATTTCTAAAGACAACCACTATAGTCCTTTTAGTGATTCAAATGCTCTCTAGGACTTGTTTGTGTGGCCTTTTATTAAAAAAAAAAAATAAAAACCCCCAAAGAAAGTGGAAATGATTTTTCACAATACTTAAAATTCCACATGTGGCATGATTGGAAAAGCAGAAAAAAAAAAAAAAAGGAACTAATTTATCCTCAATTCCATGGGGACAAGGTAGGATTTGACCGAATTTTCTACAAAATTTGAAAAAAGTCGTATCCAGAATCAGTTTTCCACGTGTCTCTAAAGGGCCTGTTTACTTGTTGAAATTTCAGGAATTCTTGAATTCCTATACATAGTGGAATTCTTGAATGCTCTTCTAGGCATGAGCATCTAGAAATTCCATAAAAATATAAAGGGAGTGGAATTCCTGGATTCTCAAAGGTTAAGGAAGACCTTTCAAGTAGTTGGAATCTAAAAATGCTAGCGAAGAAACATGGAATTCATAAATTTCAGATGACATCATATCACATCATGTCAAAAAATTCTTAGACATGGTAAATTCACGACAGAAATTCCACTAAAAAATCAAGACCTAAAAATCTACCTTACGATTGAAATTTCAAAAAGATTTTTCTTACGGTGACACGACAGATCTTAATTGATTTCCTCATTATCACCGTGGGGAAAATCCTCATACGATCCGGACAGGCCAAATTTCAACTGCTGAAATTTTAATAGGTGGGCCCCATCCTATAATTCCCCACAAACTCTATTTAAAAAAAAAAAAAAAAAAAAAAAAAAAAACTCTCCAAACAAATATTGCGATGTTTTGGTTAAGGTGTCGTCATTTCGTCCGGTGCAGATACAAATAAGTACACACATGACATGACACAATGGCACAGCTTAGCGCGCTCTCTCTCTCCTGTACACTGCAGCACAAGCGATGTAAAACGGAAGACAAGGGAATGAAAAAAAAATGCTGTCTTTTTCCTCTTCTTGTAGTTTCTGTTCTCTGCTTCCTCACCTTTTCATGGCGATGGAATCCACAGCAAAGAAACTCCCATCATCATCTTCTTCCAATGCTCTTCCAATCCCTCCTCCTTCGATCTGTGAGTTCTCTTCTTCTTCATCTTCTTCTTCTTCTCTTTCTTTCTTTCTTTATTTGTTATCTTCATCTTCTTCGATTCGAATGAATTCGATTTTCAAAAGCTTCTTCCTTCAATACTCTTTCAGTTTCTTTGATTTTTAGGGTTTGTAACTGCAACCGATCTCTGGACCACTGCCTTTTAACTTCCTTCCCTTGTCATTCTGAAAGTTGGGATTTTGGCACTGGCAGTTTTTTAGGGTTGGTGAGCGAGATAGGATTTTTGAAATGACTACACTTTTTTTTTTTTTAAATACCCTTCTGTTTGTAGTGTTGGATTTCCTTTTTCATGGATTTTTACATCATATGGAAGTCTGGGTTGAGTGCTTTGAGACCTGGACCACCCAAAAGATGCGATTTTTAGGGCTGAGCATTTTGGATGGGAATTTGAAATTTTGGGTTTAGAAATTCAAAACCAAGTTAAGCTCTTATCTTGCTTTCAATTTACTCATGAAGGTGATGGATTCATATTTCTAGTTCTATTTGTTTTCAGGCGGCATTGGGTCTATTTTCTAGCTTCTTCTTGGTTAGTGCCTACTGAAAGATGGCGGACTCTGTGGATTCCATTTTGAATTTCCTGAAGCTGAATGGATTCACAGAGGCAGAGGCTGCTCTTCGTGGGGAGCTCAGTAATCGCTCAGAGTCTAATGGGTCTATTTCGAGCTATGTGATCGAAGGAGGAGAAGACAGTGTTATAAGAGTAAAAGACCAAAGTAAAGGTAGCAGAGGTTCTCAAAGTGGAGAGATTTCTAAAGAACTTATAGTGAAGGAGGTTGAAGGTGGCACTGTTACAAATGGTTCCATTACTAAATTGAAATCTGTATCTGTTGGGGAAAGGAGTAAGGGTGGTGAGATTTTAGGCTTAGGGGAAAAGAGCGCTGAAAGTGCTTTCGGCGATTTGTATTCATGGAACATCGATCCTGGAAATGGCAATGTTGATTCCTTTTTAAAGGATGACATCGCCTTTGCAAACAATTTCTCAGAGCTTCAGATATCGGAGCAATTGAAATGTTGTTCTGGTCCTGTTTTGGATAGAAAGAATTCTACTGGGGTTGTAGCTTCTAGAGAGAACTACAAAAGTGAGACAGATTCCATGGGAAGCATGAGTAGGCCACTAATTGATGTCATGCATGAGAGAAATCAGACGAGGGATCGTATTGTATTTGATCAGGCGCGTAAACCCACCAATGCTTGCTCTAAGGGTAAATTATTGGATAATCCATGGTCAACAAGTGCGGGACACATGCAGTCTTCTCTGGACTCATGGAAAGATTGCTCTGTCAAAACTATTTTACCTTTCCCCATGGCTGATTCATCATCCAATTATGATAATATATTTGGTTCTGGTAACGGTGTTAAAGAAGGGAAGCAGAAGTTGGGTAGCAATGATATGTGGGCGGCGAAAAAAGAACATATCATTGAGATGGATCAACTGTTTGAATTGGGCAAGTCTCAAGGATGTTCAAATTTGAGGGATATTGGGAGCGTAAGGTCACACTCACAGATTGTGTCTGAGCGTCAAAAGGAAGAACTCCCACAGTTACCTCCTGTTAAGCTCAAGTTGGAGGACAAGTCAATAAGCATTCACTGGGATGAAAAGGTTGATCACCATGTATCTGGAACAAAGATAACCATGGAAGATGAGTCTTTCTTCATAGGATCATATCTTGATATTCCTATTGGGCAAGAAATCAACTCTTCAGGTTTGTTTATGATTCATTATAATGTTTTTAGCTTAGTATTGTTCCTTCTTAAGAGTAAACTGCTGGAGTTTATTAAAGCCATGAACACGTTTTTTTGAGATCAATTCTGAGCAACATCTTCCTCATTACCATTTTATGTTTGCTGTTCCTGAAGTCTTACTGTAAAGAAAAGTGGTGTTGCTAATTGTTATTCTGGATTTTGTGCTTCTGTCCTCACTCCTCATGCACCTTGATATTATCAATAGCGCCTCCTGTTGACTGAGGGTGTTCTGTAAATGTCCATTAAGCATTGTTTTGAAACTCCAACTTAGTTGGGGTCGTTTTCCTTTCATGGATGGGATAGGAAAATGGATTTTACATATGTAAATGTTACATATACAAAATGTCATATATGCAAATGTTACACATGTGAAACTCATTATCAGGTTTATCAAAATCACCATTTTCTCATGAGTAAATGAGTCCATCCAACGGTTTTAGATTTGTTTGGATGTTTTTGATTTTTTCACAAATTTCTTAAAATTCATGAAGCTTTAAGATATGGAACTAAATGTCTTGATGCTTATCATTAATATGAGTATATGGAATGGTCCGCAAATGTGCAGAAAATTAGATCAATTGGTTGAAGTTTTGTTTGGATGTTTTTTAAAAATTACTCAAAATCTATAAAGATTTAAGATAATCAACTTAAAGGTCTCGGGATTTATTAGTTCAATAATAACAAATGAACGGTTTGGATTACAAATATGGGGTCCATAGGACTATTTTTTTTTTAATAAAAGTGGTTGATGGGATTTGATCCCATGACCAATTGCATAACCAAATGCAATCATCACATGAAGCATGTGTGGCGCCTTTGTGCAAGTGTGAGACGTGAAATAGTTTCATGACTGTTTAGGTATGAAAATTTTAGTGTGAAAATGGCCTTATATACACACCATTTTCACATTTCATTTACGCATCATTGAGCACAAAATAAAAAAAATGATGCGTAACCATTATGCATGTGAATCATTTACACGTGTAAATGAGTGCAACAAACGGCCCTTTATAGAAAGAGTAGAGGCTCTGTAGGATGTTAGGTCCACTAATACTTTGTTGTTGGTTTTACTCTTTAAATGCATCCTCCATTCTGAGAGAGAGAGAAAGAAAGAAAGAAGGAAAAGAAAGAAAGAAAGAAGGCAGTATTCATATTCCAACTCTAGAAAGTATGCCAAGAATCAACCAAAGACAAGTGAAGCCAACAGCAAATTTTTTTTTCAATTAATTAATTTATTTGGAATATTCTCAACTTTAACACTTTGTTGTTGAAACTTGAAACTACATAACCTTGTAGCTACCAAAATTACTTTTTCTTTTGGCGTAATGAAAGTGGAATATTATCACTTATTATTAAAGTCTTTCAATGGTTCATTACAATAATTTCCACTTTTGGGACTATGACTGGGCTCTTCCTTACTTTTCATGGTTGGAGGATGAACTTTTTGATAAGTTTGCATTATGCAATGTGCATGGTCTTTGCTCCAGTACACTGCTGTGCAGTGCATTTCATTTTGAGCCTAATATCAGTTCCTTCTTTGCTGTATTCTTTGTTCTAAACAGGGGGAAAGAGGACCGTTGGGAGTAGTTGGCTATCTGTAAGTCAAGGAATTGCTGAGGATGCTTCTGATTTAGTGTCTGGTTTTGCAACTATTGGTGATGGATTGAGTGAATCTATTGACTATCCAAATGCGTATTGGGATTCTGATGAATATGATGATGACGAGGACGTTGGATACATGAGACAGCCTATCGAAGATGAGGCCTGGTTTCTAGCTCATGAAATCGACTACCCAAGTGACAATGAGAAGGGGACAGGGCATGGGAGTGTCCCAGAACAGCAGGAAAGAGGTCCGATTAAAGATGAAGGTGATGACCAATCATTTCTAGAGGGGGACTCATACTTCTCTGGTGAGCAGTATATTCGGTCAAAAAATATTGAACAGGTAGCTGCATCAGAGGGTCCTACGGGTCTCTCAATGTCTGCAATGAATAAGAGAACGAATGAAAATGATTTGATAGTTCGGTATGATGGACAATTGATAAATGAAGAACTAAATTTGATTCGTTCTGAACCTGTTTGGCAGGGGTTTGTCACTCAGGCTAATGATCTCATTATGTTTGGCAATGGGACTGTTATAAATGAAAGTGAGCGACCTAGGCATGATGATCTTTGCGTAGGCGATAACCGACATGGTTCAGTTAGATCGATTGGTGTAGGAATCAGCAGTGATGTGGCAGATGTTGGCAGTGAAAGACGAGAGAGTCTGGTTGAGGGAAGTAGTGAAGGGGATTTGGAATATGTTCATGATAACGATGCTAGGAACAGGCGGTCCAGGCATTTACAACATGCCCCAAATAAGAGTTATCTTGAGCGGTCAAACAGGGATGATACAAGGGCAGCCAAACTGCTGGAAAATAAATATGTTGTTGGGCCTGAAAGTGGTGCTCTGGGAACAAATTACTGCAATGGAAACTTCTCTTTCCCACCTCCCTGGAGTTCTGGAGATGGAATGCAGGCAGACTCCAGCAAAGCATCATGGTTAAGCAAGGGTAATGCAGTGGCTCATGATGAAACAGATCCTTGTGTTAATGGTTTGATGGGAAATGATGACATTCTTGCTGCATTGAGGCCAAAGAGTAGTGATTCTTCTCCTGAAAAGAGCTCACGGGATGAAAATATTGCTGATACAGAGAGATCAATGAATTCAGCTTCATCCACGCCTTCAAATTATGGTTATACTGAAAGAAAGTGTGTCCAGAAAGGTCACGATGACAAAGCAAGTGATGCACGAGAAGAAGACCCAGTGACAACACAAGAAGATGAGGAAGCAGCAGCTGTGCAAGAGCAAGTAAGACAGATACGGGCTCAGGAGGAGGAATTTGAAACTTTTGATCTCAGGATTGTGCACAGAAAAAACAGGCATGTTTGTTATTATCATCTAAAAAGAATGGTTTTTGGACAAACCCAAATCCATGTTGTGACCTTTACATGCACCAACTTTGTGATATGGCATTCACCTAGATGGACCCCATTAGGGAATGAGGGTTGTTGTGACAGAACAATAGAGGCGTTGAAGATTTGAGCACATTTAGGTGGATCCCAAGTCATGAGGGTTCATGGGATGTTTTTTAGGGCGAATGTGGTAGGCCGATTGCACAAAATAAATATGGGGTTTAACTTGTGGTAGGTTTTGTAAGAAAGAGCTCTCTCTCTCTCTCTATATATATATATATATGTATATGTATATGTATATATATGTATATATCGAACGTGAGAGCAACTCTTGGGGTCCATCTCCATGGTTTTTCTGTGTGTGGATACTGGAGAGACTATCTTTATGGTTTGTTCAGTAATGTCCTGTTCTTTCCTAACCTGCTTCTTCCATGATTCTAGGGATTTTTTGTTTGATTCATTTTGACTTGATTTATTTCTTACACGAATTTTTTATGTATATATATATTTTTTTTTACAGAACTGGCTTTGAGGAAGATAAGAACTTCAATGTTGTTCTAAATTCTGTGATTGCTGGGCGGTATCATGTTACCGAATATCTCGGATCAGCCGCATTTAGCAAAGCTATTCAAGCGCATGACTTGCACACAGGCTTGGATGTTTGTGTGAAAATCATTAAGAATAACAAAGACTTTTTTGACCAGAGCCTTGATGAAATAAAGCTTCTTAAGTTTGTTAACAAGAATGATCCTTCTGACAAATATCACATTCTACGTCTGTATGATTACTTCTATTACCGTGTAAGTGATTGATTGTGCTGTTTTTTTATATTTTATTTCAAATACCTTCAAGTTGTTTCCTTTATCGATTTGTCTTTTACGCATGGGATATGGAAATGGGATTTATATATGTAAAACTCACATGTGTGAAACATAGTACAATGTTTGTTTGGAAGCACCATTTTTATGGGTAAATGATATGGGGGCAGAAAGAGCAAGAGCAAGAAAGGACCTATATAAGTTTTGTTTATAACCTATTGGGCTCCAAGACCCCAAACTTTGGCAATGAACAGTTCGGATCATGAATTGGGAGCTCACATAAGTGCAGAAAATTTGAAAGGGGGATTAAGTTGTTCTTTTCATTTTTCGCATATTTCTCAAGGTCCATGAGGATCTAAGATATGAAACTTCATGCATTGGGGTTTAATTTGGATCATGAATTTGGGGCCCATAGGACTGCGAAAAAAAAAGAAGAAAAAGGTCAGTTGATGGGTTTTGATCCCACAACTCATTGCAGGTGGAATATGAGGTGGGAGTTGTACTGGCACCTTTTGAGGTGGAAGGGGTTAAATGTTTTCACGCTTCTTGAAGTGCAAAAATTTTAGGCTGAAAACGACCCCATTTGCACCATTATCACACCTCATTTACACATGTGATTTGTAAATGAGAGCTCAAACAATTCTATGCTTAAGTGCTACACGTGTAAATGGATGCAACGGATGACCCCTTAAATATTTTGTCATTTCCATTTTCTGCTAAAATCTAGTTTCAAGTCATACCTATTTTTCTTATCTTATATAAGTTAATCTCGCTCCTTATATTTAGCTAATTATATATTAATTTTCTTCGGGCTTGTCTCTGATAGACAAGTGGCACATGAACCGAGCCGGCATGCTTCCTCCTGAGTTTAGGTCTGTGATCCTATTTTCTAGCTGGTTGTCAGATAGGTGTGGCCTCTGTCTGCCTAGAGACCCAACTAGACACCTGTACCTGGATATTTGAGACAAAGGGCCTATTTTCTGAGATCTCTCTGGCCCTTTCTGAGATCTCTCTGGCCTATTTCAAGGGATAAACCAGCTTTGGCTAGTCTGTCCTGGCATGGTCCATGTCAGATACTACAGTTTAGGCCCTATTTTATTATTCTTGATACCAATTGCCACTTGTGTGGGTTCCTTTTCTTTACCTTTTTTCAACAAATTTGGCACTGGATCATCTGGATCTAGGTGCCTACCAACATTTGGACAATTGCTTTGCAGATTGCAGAAGCACTGTTTGGAAGTCTGGACTTCTTTTTTATGCCTGGAGTATGATCTTGCCTAGGAAAAACTGTTCTTTGTTCATGGCTTGGCCTCGTTAAAAACATGTTGACTTGGCGTCAAGTTTGCTTGGTAGTGCAACTGGTTTAGCTATTGTGACAGCATGTTGACATTATAATTTATAAGAGAATGTGTACTTTGGAGTTCGGACCGATTTAACTTGGATGAAACCAGAATGAGTTTTTTAAGACTTTTGATCGATACTTGGGTTGTGGACCATTTTTATCTTTTATTTAAATACTATCTCTTGTACTTAGTGATCAGCTATACATGCCTTACCGTTGTGCAGGCATTGCTTAGAGGCCACAGTTCCACTTATTGATTTGTAAAAGGAAAGGGAAAAAAAAGAGTCATCACTTATCTGATTTAGAACTGGATTAGAAAGAGAAGAATATTACAATGCGTGTGACATATATCACGGCCCAGTGGAATCAGTAGCTTGATATTGCAGCTTGTTTCATTGTGGGAAGATGTTAGGTATACACACCCTTGCCAATAATCTCATATATCTATGCACCTGTCTCGTGCAGGAGCATCTGCTGATTGTATGTGAGCTTCTTAAGGCAAATTTGTATGAGTTCCACAAATTCAATCGAGAATCTGGGGGAGAGGTTTACTTTACCATGCCAAGGCTGCAGGTTTGTGTGCAGTTAGACTTGTTATTGCTCAAAGCTCTTTGTCTTCAATTCTGCATTTGATCTCTGTGAAGTGCTGGATTATGAAAAATGTCATGGAACTATACTGGTGCAGTCGATTACTATCCAATGCTTGGAGTCACTTCAGTTTCTACATGGCCTTGGCCTTATTCATTGTGATTTGAAGCCTGAGAACATTTTGGTGAAAAGCTACAGCAGGTGTGAAGTGAAGGTGATTGACCTCGGAAGTAGTTGCTTCCAAACAGATCATTTATGCTCATATGTGCAGTCTCGGTCTTATCGTGCACCCGAGGTTATCTTGGGCCTCCCATATGATAAAAAGATAGATGTCTGGTCACTTGGCTGCATCTTGGCAGAGCTTTGCACTGGAAATGTAAGTCTGTTGTTTTGTTGTGTGGTATAAATATAAATTGATCTGGGTGCTGTCTTTCAGTTTTCGTTCTCATCAGTAATATCAAATTGCAAATCCATTTACAGACCCTAGTAGACTCACCTATTGATTTACCTCGTGTAAACATGGAATGTCTATCAAGTTGAGCTATGATATATTACTCTGCAATTTGGTCCATAGGTTGGGTTATACTACATGCCATTTAAGGGTGCGATTCACCTTTATTATTCTGCTTAGCTGTGGGTACTGATAATTGAACTGAAGCTACTAAACAATAGTTTTCTTTCTTCTTATATCTATTTACTTGAGTATATTTTGAGTATCTGTAAAGACTATCATTATAAATCAGTATTTATGTTTTAAGGCTATTTGGTTTATATGGAAGTCCTTTTCTGTTGATACTCACCATTGCTGGGAGCTTAGGAGTCGGTGTTCAGTTGGTGTCTAGAAGTTTGGGTAGATCTAATTTACAATGTGGCATTCACCATTAATATAAAATCCGATTTTTTAAAAACATTGGAATCCAGGATCCTATTTTGTACAATTCAGAATAGGCTGCCTCCTAAATTGGTCTTTTTTAAATAGCCTAAAATTTAAACTCTTCACTAGCACCAGACATTCATGTTTTCTTCTCTGTGTCCACTGCTCCACCTATGGTCTGTGCAAATTGTTGCTGTGGATTAATTCATTGGTGACCATAGAGCAGATGTAGCTGTGGTTGGCATTTTTTCGTGATTTGTAGATCTTTAGATTTTTCTGTCAATGCAATCCATTTTATTTATTGATTTAGTTGTGCCTAAATTGCTAAAATAATTCAGTCTGGTGCAGGTTCTCTTCCAAATGACTCACCTGCGACGTTACTTGCTCGTGTAATTGGAATTATAGGTCCCATTGATCAAAACATGCTTGCCAAGGGACGAGATACTTACAAAATTTTTACGAAGAACCACATGCTATATGAAAGGAATCAGGTATTGTAGTACCTCTTTCAAACTTCTAAGGGGCCAAGATTATCATTTTGTTACTTCTATCTGATAATGGAAATGCTTTATATATGTCTTCCACTTTGTAATGTCTTTTAAAATTGTTGTACTTTCCATCACAAAACATTAAAGTATATGATTTTTAGAAATACATTTGTGTTATGTACCATCTACCAACCTTAAAAACCTGGCATCATTTAGGTAGGCTCCACAATCCACACTTCACTTGTTGTCATCTCTTACTTCTGTGAGACAGCATAGCAAAGTATGATGCTTAGTTGCACATATGGGAAGCACGGACACCTCTCGGGGGCCGTCATGTCCATGTGCGACACGTGTCAGACACGGACACGCCAAAAAGAGTATCCTATTTACTTTTTTATATTTTATATTCCGGACACGCTTGGGACACGATAGGGACACGTTGGCCTCTTTTAATTGGAAAAAAAATAAAATTAGAGTAAAAAAGAAAAGAAAAGGAGGCTGTTTGTAAAAAGTTATAACTTAAAAGAAAATGGGGCTCTTTTAATTCGTCCATCCAGCCCTAAACGAAAGAGAAAAAACCCCATTCGTCCGTCTTGCCCTAACGAAAGAAGAAGAAGAAAGAAAAGGAAGAAGGAAGCAGAAGAAAAGAAAAAAAGAAGAAGATCTGCTGCGGTACAGCTTCTGCTTCCTCTTTTCGCTTGTGGTATTGCTTCTGTTTATTAGGTACACTATTTTTTTTGGCTGCTGCTGCTACTTTTTTTTTTTAAATCCAGTTTTTGCTGCGAAAAACATTTTGTTTTTTTGTTTTTTTTTACTTTTTTCTCAGTTTGCTGTTTTTTTTTTTTTTTTTGGCTCATCAAATCTGTTTTTGTTCTTTGTTGTTTCTGTACTATTTTTTCAAATATGCTGCTTTTTTTTTTTTGCTCATCCAATCTGTTAGTTGTTTCTGTACTATTTTTTTCAAATCTGCTGCTGTTTTTCTGATCATTAGATGTTCTGTTTTTGCTGTTTTCTTCTTTGCTTTGTTGTTGTTGCAAACCTCCTTGATGCTATTTTTTTTTTTTTTTTTTTTCACTATGAATATGCAAATCTACAAATGTCCTTGCTACTGATGTTTTTCATTTTTTGCTGCTGTTCTTTATATCAAATAATTCTTTTTTTATTTATCAGTTGCCTCTTCACCTCTGGAATTTAGGAATATGAGTTCCATTCCCGGCTCTAGCTCACACCCTCCAATGAAGAAGATATAAATAAGCCTTTGTGGAAATATGTAACCAAGTTTGAGAAACTTAATGAAGGAGGGGGAAATATTACAGTGGTACACTGGTACTTGGATATTTATTTATTTGATTGTTAAATTGATTACAAAGTTAAAATGATATTATCTTTTTTAGTATGTAATTAGATTTATTATTATTATTATTATTATTAAATATTAACGTGTCCCCGACATGTCCGTATCCTACTTTTTTGAGAAATGCCGTGTCCTCATGTCCGTGTCGTGTCGTGTCCGTGTCCGTGCCTTATAGGTTAGAGATACAGATGTGAGCAATGCAGATACAATTCTACACTTTTGGGCATCTAGGGCATGGATGCATATATGGGTTTCACATGCGACACGTCGGCACCATGAAAAATCTTTTGAGGAGTTTTACAATTCTGTGGAACTCATATAAATTTATCTTGAGATCCTCACAAATGTGATCCTTTGGCTCCTTTAGGATCCCATTATTTGATGATCCAATTCCAAACCATGAATTTGTATGTCCTCTATGAACTTGGGGTCCCACAAAATACTTTCAGATTTGATGTTTATTTGATCATCAATCTTTGGCCTATGAAAGGTAGTTAGGGAAATAGATGATGTAAAGCTGTGGGACAGTCAAAGTACGATCATTTAATCTCGGTGGTGTTTGGGCCATCTTCTGCCCATGACAGGGTCCATCAAATCAATAAACTTCGTTTGTATCTTTGTACATTATGGTGGAACTGATTATGTCCTTATCAGTGACGAACCTATAAATTTGAGTCTTTTATAGTGCAGCAGCAAATAACATAAAATAAAGCATCAAATGGACCGGACAAAAAGCAGCCTGCTGTTGGTTTTTGAGAGAACTTTGTATTAGAAATTGCACAGACTGCTTTGCTTATCAGCAGTTGATGACACGCTTAACTTCTATCTATGAAATGATTAAAGATGCTCAAAACACCAAAAGATTCAATAAATAATCATATTTCTTAATATTGGCATGTTGTGCTTTATCGCATGACAATTGGTCGGCTACACGAATTTTATTTCTCCATTCCGATCTAAGCGGTTGGTGATATCTTATACTAAATATATCTCAATATTCTCTTTTCAGGATACCAGCAGGTTGGAATACTTGATTCCGAAGAAGACATCTTTACGGCACCGTTTGCCTATGGGGGATCAAGGTTTTATTGACTTCATTGCCCATCTCCTTGAAGTGAACCCGAAGAAGCGTCCGACTGCATCCCAGGCTCTTAGACACCCGTGGCTCTCCTATCCATATGAACCTATCTCATCTTGAAGTGTTGAGGAGAAGATCCCATTGTAGATCACATTCATAGATTGATTAGCACTCTAGTGTTTCTCAATATCAGAGGTGGGCCAGACAACATCCCACACAAGCAGGTCGTGCAGAAATAGGGGGCAAGTTCTCCATTCCATTGGCTGCTTGTGGTGTCGTCTCCCCATTTCTGCCACAAGGAAAGAACTTGCAGTTAGCGTCAACAGTCTCTATTCCTGAGCTATGCTTGTATTCTAATCATGTGTAACTTAATATGTAATTTTTGCATGCACTACCATATTTTTGGTAGGGTCCATGTTTTCAATGTGAAGGGGATCCCCCTGTTATGTATGTGATGTGTTGATCATTTTTTTTTTCACTGAAGGCTTGTGTGTAATGGCTGCTTTCATTTTGATTGTGAATTCTGCAGAGCCATGGTTTCATTTCTGATTTCTTGGGAGTTTTTTTCTTTATCCGTTCAGGTTGTATTTGTTGTGTTGTGTTCCTTTTTAGTTCAATCTTGAAGCATGCCAAATGTTGCCGTGGTGTTTGCATTGGTTGCTCGATTTGTGCATCACCAAATCAAGACTCTGCCTTGTCAAGTATCTAGGGGGCTTCAAAGTTTTAATGGGCTGTTTGCCTTGTCTTTTTTTTTTTTCTTTTCTTTTCCTTGAGATTCAGTGTAGGTGGTTGTTGAGTTGACTACATCAAAAGAATAACATCAATCGTCTTATAAACATATTTTGGAATGAGCCCTGCTACCTGTCCCGGGTTCTGGACCGAACCCGGGACAAATAGACTTTCTCTCTTGGAATTGTCTGCGTGCTACCTGTCCTGGGTTCTGGACCGAACCCGGGACAAATAGACTTTCTCTTTTGGAATTGTCTGCGTGAGACTGTGAGAGGTACTTCTCACGGCTCCTACAGGAGAAAATTATTTTAGCCTTTGTGAGATTCACCTATCATCATTCATCAATCCCAAGTTCACAACCCCTTTTCCCTTTCTCTAATCTCCAACTCCAACCCTCTGCACTTCTCTCATTTTGATGCTTACTCGACCTATAATCAATGTTGGCCTGAGTTTATTTCCAGTTTTTGTGCTCATGAAAATGGAAAAAAATTAGGCACCTAAAAAGATGAAAAGAGTGTTACACATTTCCCCAACTATAGAAGTGCCTAGTAAGTGATGAGTCCAACAGGTCTCAATAGTCTTTTATTTTTTTTCCAACTTTTGTGGGCTCCAAAATTTCAATTGGAACCATTCAAGTAATTCTACTGACAAATTAAATCTCAAAACATTAGTTTTATGTTTTAGATATTATATATAATTTAAAAATCTTCAATGTTCCCAAATGAAATATATATATATATATAATGAGGGATATTCATGTACATCTTTTCCTTATCATAGACATATAGTGATGGACAAACTTAATGAGGCTCATATAGAGTCCAACTGATCATGGGACATGGGGGGATGGAAAGAGACTTTTTAGATGGATCCATATATCAAGTTTGAGGTTATTTCTATGTTTCTAATCTTTTCATTTGTGGCCGACAAATTTAATAATTTTATATTAAAAAAAAAATTGACGTTCGATCCAACGCTCAAATCTAATTGGATAGTGGCTTCTAATCCCTTCATCTTATATGTAAATCCATATCAGTGCAGCTGAACTCTGAAGTGCTTGGGGATGTGGCCTACGGCCCAAGCTCACGCTCACGCGTGTAATCATTTCTGATTGTCTCGCTCAGTTGCCATTTTGCTACTTTGAATCATAAAACCCCGCAGCAACTATTGTCGTCCCGCTCGCGTTTCCTTCCTCGATTCGCAAATGGCAGAAGCTGCAGATGAAACTTCCAAAAACCCAATAATTGCAGAAGAAGAAGAAGAAGAAGAATCATCGTCTCCAAACCCCTCGATTTTCCCTCTCTTCCCTCTCTCCGACTCATCATCCCACATCAAAACTGCCTCCAATGATACTCAATGGCTCTCCAACTCCAGCTTCACCTTCGATATCTCCTCCATTCAAACACCCACCCCTTCTTCCCTTCACATCGATGAACCCGACGAAGACCGCACCTTCCAAAACCCCCCACCTTTGATTTTCTTGATTCTTCTCCTTCCGATCGAGAGAGGGCCGAGAAGAAGAGGATGAAGAGAAAGAAGAAGAGGAAGAGATCGAGAGAGGCGGAGGGTCGGTACGAAGTTTCTAGAAGACCGGGCGTTCATTTGTGGTCGGGTTCGGAGACGAAATCGGATAAGGGTTATTACATTGATACTCGCGGGGATTATGATAATTTGGTGTATGGATCCCTGTATAGGTATGTGTTTCTGCTTTTTCTTTGTTGGGTTGTTTGTTTTGTTGAGAGAAATGCTTACTAGAGTTTGAATAAGATGTTGGGGGTGGGCGGATTTTCTTCTTATTAGGGTGCGTTTGGATGTGCCCCAATTGATATTGAGCTTGTTTTCTTATTGCTTTCTGTTGCGTTTTGTGGGTGGTGTGTGGAGTCGAGTCAAAATTTGGATTTTCTCAGATGTTGGCTCACCCCAGATGCTGTCTTGTGCAATTTGTTCATGGGCGTTGAGTCTTGGCCTTCAGTTTGATGTTGCAAACAGTCAAGTTGGACATTTCTCACTATTTTATCCTGCTAGGGCAGGGCTATTGGTAATTCCCCTCTTGCATTGGCATTCTGTAATGGCGGGGCATTAGTCATTCATCTGGGGGGCGCTGCCATCATGGGGGCATTAAGAGACCATTTATCAGACAATGGTAATGAGAAGGCTAAGGTTTGACGAATATGGGAATTTCCAGCATGCCTCCTCCGCGCCCCCCCCCAACGTGCCATGAGCCTCTTGTTCTAGTGGTGAACATTGTATATCCAGTGGACCTCACTAAAAAGACCATTTGCCAAACAATAGTAATCAGAAGGCTAAGATTGCGCCTCTTGTTCTAGTGGTAAAGATTGTCCATCCAGTAAACCTTCCTAGAAAGAACATTTGCCAAACAATAATAATGAGAAGGCCAAGATCACCTAATATGGGAATTTCTAGCATGCCCATGTGTTGTGAGCCTCTTATTTTAGTGGTAAAGATTGTCCATCTGGTGGACCTTACAATGGATGGAGAGTGGACTTATAGTCTCTTCTTTCACTGGCCCATTTAAAGGCCAAACTATCTCATTGTGGGCATTTTCCTACAGCAAGGGGCTGTTGGATGTAACTTATTTCAATGAAAACCTTTTCTTTCTTTCTTTTTTTTTTTTTTTTTTAAACCTGCCAATAATTGGATTGCTAGTGTTGTTCAATATGCATAATTGTAAGTGGGGTCCACGGGATGAATGATTTGGAAGAGTAAAAGGTGGAACTCAACCGTATGTGATGCTTGTCTGAACAATAAAATACCAGTAGTTTATTCTGAGAACTGTATATGTTTTCACCTGAACTGCCTCCATATTTATATTGAAAAGAAAATTAATTTAGTTCCAAACATAAAATTATTTCATCTTGCTTTCCTGTAAAAAAAATTGCAGAATGGATGTTGCACGTTACAAACTTTACCATTCACCAGATTCATCGGGGGTTTATTCGCGAGTTTTGCATCAGTGGAAACGAAGGACGTCCATGTTGGATGTTGAAAATGATGTTGATGGCTTGGACCCTAAGTTAAGAGAAGTGGGGCGGTACTTTTCTACGAAATATTCTACCTTAGAAAGACATAAGGACTTCAAGCATGTGCGAGTGGTTGCTACTGTCAAGTCTTTGGCAGTCCCTGGAGAATTTATTCCTTTGACCGAGTCCCCGTCTTCTCGTGAACAGTGTAACAATGAATCGGTGACAAAATTAGAAATTGAGGAGTCATGGGATGATGAAGTTCTTCGCAAGACAAAGGAGTTCAATAAGATGTCAAGAGAATTCCCACATGATGAAAAAGTGTGGGTAGCGTTTGCTGAGTTCCAGGTGTGTTGTTATCACTTATCATATTATGAAGATGAAGCTTATAATTCACAGCTGAAACTATCGATGTCTTTCTTTCTGCCACCATTGAATTCCAGTCTTGTCCACCTATTAATGACCCAAATTGTTCATCTAATGGAATCTATGTGAATGAGGAATGCTGCAAAACATCCCTGGTTACCAATCCATATATCTACTTAATAGCATGTGAGTTGGTTTTAGGAGAAATATACTAGTGGCCCAATTGCAGTGGTGAAAAATACTCTAATTGGATGCTGTCTGATGGAGGACATTGATGAGTCCTTTGTCCATTCATGGTTTCACCAACTAGATACATAATCTGGACCTCTGATTGTCGGTCCCCAGTCCCCAGTTCCAAATTTGCTGGCCAAAAAACTCCAGCCTGTTAAGTTTTTGATAGGGGTTAGGAAGTCAGGTGCAAAAATACTTGTAATTCTGGTTGTGCAGCATATATGAGTTGGTGTCAGACTAACTTGTTTATATTTCATTACCATGATTTACTTAGAGCAGAATTTACTATTGATCACATTTTATTTAACCTTGTTATTTTAGTTGTGGTTGTGCCACTCTTGCTTTTTCATACTGGTTCACACAGGGGGTGGTTACTTTAATTGTGGTTGTGCCACTTTTGGAAAGTTTTTTTTCCCGTGATTTATTTATTTTGGAAAGATTTTTTTTCCCGTGATTTATTTATTATTATTTCTTTTTTTCTGAGCTCAGGACAAGATTGCAGCTAGACAACGACAGAAAGCAGCTCGTTTGCAGATGCTTGAAAAGAAGATTAGTATACTTGAGAAGGCTGTTGAAATTAATCCAGATAATGAAGACCTATTGCTTTGTCTGTTAAAGGCATATCAAAGCAGGGACAGCACTGAGGTCATGATGGAAAGATGGGAAAAAATACTCAGGCAACAGTCTGGTAGTTGTAAGTTGTGGAAGGAGTTTTTACTGATCTGTCAAGGGGAGTTCTCCAGGTTTAGGGTCTCTGATGTGAGAAAATTTTATGCTTGTGCTATCCGGTCTCTATCAGCTGCATGTAGCAAGCTTTGTAGGCAGGTTCTCTATTTTATTATTTGGTTATTTATTTCTATTAACCAAGTAGAATTTTCTTATTGAACTTTACAATTTTGGATTTGGTTTTGATTTCTTGTTGACGTCAGATGGCTTACTGTATTGTTCTGTTACTTGGACATGCACATATTAATCTGTCATTGTCACATGGATAACAGATATTGGATGTAGATTCTTCAAGAAACATACATGCCTTATTTTCCTAAGATGTACTTAAATTAAAACAATTTATATATTACAGTTATTATGTGCAAAAGCCCCAAAGTGAAAACCATGCCAGAGTTCTTAGCAAAGATGTAATATATTCAAGGTTTGGACTTTGGAGATCAATGCTATCTTGGGGGAGTCCTGTCACATTGCTAGCATGTGTGCTATCTTGCGACCACAAGGTCACATTTGAGATTTCTCGGTTATTTGGAATTCCCATTGGCATCTCTTTCATATGGGGAATATGCATGAAATAATTTTAAATCCTTGTCCTATATCAATTAGCACAAGTGCAATCATTTAAGGATAGTGGACTTTTATTTTTTCCCCTCTTTTTTGTCTTTAGTCAGTTCTTATATTTTGGTTTCCTTGCATTGTCTATTTTGCAGTTTCATCAAACAGATAAGCTACAGTTAAAGGATCCTGCTCTTCTTCAGCTAGAACTTGGTTTGGTCGATGTATTTATAAGCCTTTGTAGGTTTGAGTGGCAAACAGGCTACCAAGAGATGGCAACTGCTTTATTTCAAGCTGAAATTGAGTACAGTTTATTTTGCCCTTCTTTGCTCCTCTTGGAGCAAAGTAAACAAAGACTGTTTGAGCATTTCTGGAATGGAAATGGTGCAAGACTGGGGGAAGATGGAGCGCTTGGGTGGTCTTCATGGCTGGAAAAAGAGGAGGAAAATAGGCAGAAAGCCATTAGTGAAGTTTCCTCGCAAGAAACTGAAGTGGGTGGGTGGACGGGTTGGTCAGAACTTCCATTTATGAATACTGACATTAGCAAAGAGCCGGAAACAATGTTAGAAGGTGATGTTGGCGATGAAGAGATTGGAGAGGATCTTGAGTCTGGAGAGCTCAAGCAAGAAGAAGATGATATTGAGTCCATGATGAAGAAATTAGGCATTAATGTTGATGCTGAGGCTGATTGTGAAGTTAAAGACGCATCTACCTGGAAAAAATGGTCGGAAGAAGAGTCATCAAGGGACTGCAATCAATGGATGCCCGTGCGTGAAAGTGCTGGTGCTTGCTTCTTTCTTTTCTCTTGTAGATTAATTATTTGTTTACTAGTTCTCTCATCTTAGATTGGTTGTGTTTCTTAATGTTCATTTCCTGCTATCCAGTGGAAGTTTCACACAGATTAATACTTCATGGACAATTCTTCCAGTTCTATTTGGATCTTGTTACTCACTTGTGCAGTCACATGTGCCAATTCATGACATTTTCACTTAAACACTCGTGTTTTTTGGTTTTGTTGATGACATTTTAGGTGGAAAAGATAATGAACAGCTCTCGAGGGTAATCCTGTATGAAGACGTCAGCGAGTACATATTTTCTTTGTGGTCGGAAGAGGCTCGTTTTATCTTGGTGGTTCAATTCATTGATTTCTTTGGTGGGGACGTTTCTCGAGGGTTTGTAATTTGCCTCAATGACTGCTCTTTTGGGAACTTTATCTTGCTAGTTGAGGTTTAGCATCTGCTGGGGGACACCATCTGATGCAGGAGATTGGGAGGAAAGGCCCACATGGATCATTTGGGTCCCATACCCATGAATATCTCAAATGCTGACTTTTGGAAATCCCATCACTTGCATCTCCACATGGAGACTACCATTACTTTTATAGTTGGGGCTCTTATTTGAATTCTTTTAATTTCCTTAAGTAGGACTCCTAGTGTGACAAGACTTGATTTTTTTCTTGACTTGACTTTGATCTTTATATTTTATCAGTGGTTAATACTCTAGAAGATTTTTGTAATTCTTTCCTTGCTTTGAACAATGAAGGGCTTTTTGCCCAAGATACTCATTTTAAATACTGATTCGTGTACATTTTGTGATACACAATTATATCAACTTATTGAGGTATGTTTGGTAGCAATGTAGGTTTTTGGCAACCATACCATACGATTTACAATAAAATATGTTTCTTCTTCATCATCTTTATTGAAGCCTTAACCCATCCGGGGTCAAATTGTTTGTATTTTAGATTTCTACTTAACCCTGTTTAAAGCTATGTCCTGTCACTGAACAACTTAATATGTCTTTTCTAATTACTATAAACAAGTTTTTATTGTCCTTTCTTTTCTCCGTGTCCTTGAACTTGTAACACTTATATTTGAGTCATCTGCAGATATAATACAATTTACACGTGTCTAGTTCCATCCTTTATTGTTACTCCACATAATCCTTCTTAAAATGTGCCTCTGGCACATATCCTTATTTTCTTGTTGTTTCATTGACTCATTCAGTTTCGTGCAGCAATGCAGGTCCAACTGTCATTTTATAGCTGAAGTGGTAGTTGATGGTTGCACTAGACTTGATTGGCTACTCTGATTCTATTTGTGATGTCCAACTCAAAGTCTCAAACCTTTACTTTGGTTTTATGGTTACTTATAGATGTAGAAATCTTTCACATTGCAGTACAAATTCGTTTTAAATTTTAATAAACTCATCCTCTTCACTTCCAAATATGCTAAGCATGCATTTTATTCATTCTTTTTTCACTGTACTTAAATCTCAAACCGTTTACGTGAAGCTTTTTCCAAAGTTCTAGCTTCTTATTTAGTTCATCTCTTGACTGAGTAGTTGGTACCACATTGTCTATAAATTATAAACCATTTACACCAAGGAACAAAGAATATCACTACTTAGAATAATAAATCTAACAAATATTTCTAATACCATAACCGATATTGTGCAACTGTGCTTATTTTCCTATGTGTGTTTTTGGGTTTTGCAATGTAAAATTGTGTCTTTCTTGATTTGAGAGATGGTTCATTATCTTTGATTTACTTGTTTTACTTTTATATCTTGCTTTTTTGTTTTTCATATTTGATTGTTTGAGATGAGATTTTTCTAAAATTTCCCTGTTTGCCTTTTACAGGCTGTGCACGAACAGTACAAGTTGGGTAGAAAACACCCTCGGCTTAGAGACATTGCCAAGTTCTTTATCAGAAGATTTGAGAAAAGTACATGAAGTAGTAATGAGGACACAAGGCACTTCGAGTCATTACAATTTAGAATTTCTTTTGGGCAGGTCAAATGATAAATGTAGAACTATTATCATGAAATTCCTTCGTAATGCACTCTTGCTTTGTTTAAATGTTTTCCCTCGAAATTATATCTTGGAAGAAGCTGTTCTTGTTGTTGAGGAGCTATGTTCAACACATGGGAAAACTTGTGCCGTTTCTGCCACCCCCTCACGAGCTCTAGCAAAATTTCTGTTGAAAAATGATAGACAGGTTTGGAAATTTTAAATTCTATTCCCCATTTTTTTTAATTTTATGCTTTTAGTTACATGCACATGTTTTGTGATTGAAGGTGGTATTTTCTGTTCAATTCAATTGGGTTACTGTGAATTGTGAGTTTCCATGGTGTTTTGGCCGCTTTGATTGAGTGGGATAGATCTACTGTGATCGTTGGGGGATTTTTCTTTTCCTGTTTTCTTCAAGATGCTAACCAAATGAGGACCGATTTGGCAATGGATGAGATTGATTTCCTTACACTGCTTTCCTGATGGGGGTGTCTCTTATGCTATGTTTCCTAGTTATGGCACTAGGTTTATCTTGAGTACGGCGTTTACCCTTTAAACTGGAATCTCAGACTCAGGTCCTATTTTATATCTGCCTCTCCAGATAACCTAGCTCATGTGCTAATTGCACACATTCCCATCAGTTGCTCGTCTCTTCAAATATTTTCTGATCATGTGGGGTTCAGAGGTTAAATAAGAATAAATTCTCATAATGTGGATGAGACCCATCTCTTACCATGTAAATCCCCTTTATATCATTGAAACAGTCCGTGAGATTATTGAATTTATTTTGACCTTTAACCTGTTTGGACTGGAAAAATAATTGCTCATCTCATTGATGTCTTTTTAACCACGAGATGAGTTATATGGCATAATTATATTCTGAATGAATGCTGTTTCATTGTTATCATAAGTTTCCATTCATCTCAATTATTTTCCCCGGTTCTGTATGTATGTTTGGGAACATGTTAACTTCCAAAAAGGGCAAAAAAGTTTGTGAACATGTTTATTTTTATGATAGGACTTACTACTTTGTGGAGTTTATGCAAGAAGAGAGGCTTCATTTGGGAATATTGATATTGCAAGGAAGGTATTTGACATGGCATTGTCTTCCACTGAAGGCCTTCCATTGGTAAGATTTAAACTACTTGTTGATGCTCTGGAGTGTATGTAGGATCTAGGCGCACATATATGCTATTATCGACTGCTTTACAACATATTTGCTAGTAATTACAAGCATAAAATGACAACCAGTTATGTTGATCTTTTTTGTTTTGTTAGTGGTGAAAAATGTAGCAAGTAGTAACACACCATTCCCAAAAAGAAGAAGAAATAGAAGAAAGTAACATCTAAACTTGGATTTGGAAAATGATTTGAGAGATTGAATACTTGTTGCAATAAAGGACTTGCATTGCCCAGGAATGACATGGTGGATTACGACTTATGAGAGGGAAGAAATAGAATGTTTAAGTAAATATTATTGAAATGACAAGATTCAAATTGGGATATGAATACTAGTGAATTGAGGTTCAAATGAGATACTGTATAAAATAGGTCCCAAAGATACGCTTGGGGAGTCCGAAGGGAAGAAGAACTATATGTGCTAAGAAACTTGGTGGTAGAATGTGGAAGTTTAAAAGGGCCACTGATGAAGAGAAGGACCTTAGGCATAAAACAAGACTTCAAGAAGACTTAGAAAGCTATAGCTTAGGTTAAGTTTGGAAATGGCCATGGATTCCTGCTTGTGGAATCCACTGCGTATTTTTTCCATTGATGTCTTTGAATTGAATTCCACACCTGCGGAATCTGCATTTTTTTTTTTTGGGTATAGTGGTGGAGAGCGAGGAGGGAGAGCGCACACTTTCTGCAGAAAAAAAAGGTTCTGGACATCAAAATCCCGTTTTGAGAATTTTTGCTGAAACTTTTGTGGAATTTTTTGTCTGCAAATATTTAGGTTTGCACATATCTGCGGGAGACCGGTGTTTCACCTGAAATGTCACTGCACAAACATACCCTTGGTGAAAAGAGTTGCAAAGACAGTTATAAGTTGTCAGTCAGTATGAAGCATATGCCATTTTGTGTGTGCCCTTTGGAACTAAGGGAAATAGAATATTCAATAAGCTTGCCAAGGTATGGAAAGGATGATTAGAGACCATCATGTAAGGTGCATTTAAAGATGGTATTCAAATACACTTGGTGAAAGAAGAGATAAATGGCAGGTGGGATGTGCACTTCAAACTTTATTGACTTTAAGAGTAACCAGGGTAAATAGATCATATTATCTGTGACAATGATTGCAAGGAGCATCACCCTACTGCCTCAACATCCCATCCTGCAATGTCTTCTGTTGTCCTGACATTGCTGCCTCAGTTGAACAACACCAAGACCAGCCTCCACTACTGCCTTTCCCTGTCTGGGCCCACATGTCTTTTGTGATTAGCCATGATTGCTTCAAAAAAACTAAAAGAAAACACCTTCAATCTAATAGTCAACCTTCACCTAATTCAAATCTCATCCCATAACCCACATGTTATGCACCATTGCCTCGAACTTCTCTCTTGACCAAACCTTCCATCAGTCACTCTTGAACTGATTTTATGCCTTTCTTGTGGACTGATCTCTAGATCAGTCGATAAAGAAAATCCCTGTCCCTTTTTTAAATGCTGATAAAATGTTTCAATATTATAGTTTCCTCAAAATAAGAATTGTTGGGAGTCGTTATCTTTATCTAAGATTTGATTTATAGTACGGTAGGTTCGGTTAGCCTTTGGAGGACACGACTGACATTTTAAGTTTTTCTTCTCCTAAGATCAGTCTAGTGCCAATATAAAAAATTAATCAAATTCTAGTATTGTGGTTAATAGCTATTGTTATTGAGATAATTTAGAAGCGTATTTGGTTAGAGTTAGCTTTTGTATAGCCTTCACTCAGTATATCAAGAAATTCTTTATCTGCTTCTTTGAGAGCAGGACCTTCAAACAAATATGCCGCTTCTGTATTTCTGGTATGCTGAGATGGAGCTTGCTGCTTGTACCTCTGGCAATAACTCAGAACCAGCAGTACTGCGTGCAACACACATTTTATCCTGTTTTGGCAGCGGTGTAAAGTACAGTTCTTTCAAGGGTCAGCCATCAAGTACTCAACTATTGAGAGCACACCAAGGATTTAAGGAACAAATAAAAAATTTACGATCTGCATGGGCGTGTGGAGATATAAGAGATCAGTCTATTGCTCTCATCTGTTCAGCTGCTTTATTTGAGGAGTTGACTACTGGTTGGGGTGCTGGCCTGACTGTTTTTGAGGAGGCTTTTACAATGGCTCTTCCAGGTATTTGAACCACTCCTGGTTGCTTTTACTAATTTTGCTCAATGGGACTTTGCCCATCTTTAGTCAGCCATGATTCTTTTGAACTTATAATTTGTAATAAATTTTTATTTTTTTTCCTTACGTATGTTGACACATTAAGTGGAATCATTGAAGCATATGTTTAATGGTTATGCTCTTTGGGAAATGCATTATTTAGTATAGTACTTTGCATACCAACATTATTTGTGGTGCTCAAATTTTGGTGATTGAAAATTTCTTGCATGGTACCTTTCAAAAAAATTTCTTGCATGGTCATTTCAAGAGGAATGTGAGTACTTCAATAGTTGACCCCCGTGGTGCATCAGATACTCACCCCTAATTGATCATTCCACTCTTTTCATTCAGACCTTGTTAACCATTAATTGTGAAATCCATCATGGCTTAGTTTCTCATAAGGAAGTATTATGTTGAGGTCCATTTCTTGTTAGGACCACCATAACAATGACCCATATTATAATATTGATAGCTGATCAATTAAATGCTGTTCTTTTGATCTATTCTCCATGTGTCTTCTTTGAGATTTTCTTTTGACTAATTCTGATGTTGCCTTGTTTGTATTGTGCTTGTAGAAATATGGATTGTTTTGCATTCTTTTGGCACTTGTGTATAATGTATATGATCATATGGATTGGGTGGTCTGATCCATCCATCATGAGCATAGTTATAGTGTTCTGAAGGATAATGGTTTTGTAAAACTCAGATGAATACATATTTTGATAAAAAAAAAAAATCTCAACAGTATCAGTTGAATCAGTTTCAAATTGTGGGGGTGAATGCACAATTCATCAACTGGGGGCGAAGGTTGAAGGGGTGCGGGTGGGGATGTAAAATACTTGAGCCCAAACGACCACCTACCATCTAGGTGGGCCATATGGCGAGTATTTATTACCATGTTGAGACTTTCTCTCTTTATGTGCGCGGGCGTGTGTGCACCTGTGCGCGTATGCACACACACATGCGTTTGCTCTCACTGATCCACTACATATCGAAATGTTCACCTAATAGTGGATGGCATTGACTGCAACTGTTCATATGCAATCTAGATATATGGAGTCCATTTGTGCTCATCTTGATTAGTCTGCCCCCTTGACACTACTGCCCTCATGAATTGGCACACCATACCCAATTTGACATTCATCCAACCATCACTCGCTGTTGGATTGAATTAAAAAAGAAAAAGAAGAGGAAAAAAATAATGCATAGTTAAAGACTGTGAAGCTTTGGTTATTGAATCAAAGGTTACGATATTTTGATGCTGCTGATTTTTTGCCTAACCCTAATAAATGATGAGACCTTTTCATCCCCTTAACCCCTTGCTCATAGGCATACATCCAGGTGTGCTTTGCGAGCTGGACCACATATGAACGGCATGCTGTCTGCTTGTAGTTGAACATCAATATATGAGAGAATATCAGAGCGTTCTTTTACAAGGGATTACTATCCTTGAAGTTGCATAGTCGTGGTGGACCTTGAGAAAAGGTTTGGGTGGGTGCAGTTACTAGGTAGGGCTATCCAATGTTGAATGCCCCTCCAGTCTGGGATCTGCCTACATTTTTGCATGTATCCTAATGTGCCACTGTGTGTGTATTGTTTTTCCTTATCACTAATACCTCATGGCATTTGATCACAGAAAGGAGAAGCCAAAGTTCTCATCTCGAGTCCTTGTTCAACCATTACACAAAAATGCTCGGAAGGCATCTTAACCATATGAAACTCTCAAAAGCTTGGAAGTGCATCTTGCAAGGGTTGCAAATATACCCATACAGCTCAAAAGTTTTTGCTGCATTTATACAAGTCAGCTGCCTTTATACTGTGCCCAACAAACTTCGGCAGATAGTTGATGAATATTGTAGCAAGTAAGATATTCTCTTCCAACAGCATAATTTGTTTTAGTGAGTGGTTTGTTTGGTGGGACACATTTCAATTTATGATTTCAAATAGCATTACATTCAATGAATTGCATGCAACTTCGGACACTTCTAAATCTTACTGATAAAAAGAATGCACTAGAAGTCTAGAACACATTTTTCTTATTCTCCTTTTTTTTTAAATATATATATAGTCATATTTTAGTTTACTTCTTTTCAGGTTTTAAACCGTCATCTTTTCAAACTACCTTCATGTAATCTTGGGAATATATTTTCCTCTGCATGCTATTAGTGTCCAGTTGCAGTTGATTAATCAACTTATTTTAAAGAGGAATGATCGAGAAGGCTTTGACCATAGGCTAAATTAATCTAACACTATTCATTGTATTATGCTTGGATGAGTGATCTGTGGGAGTCCTATCACATAAGTGTGTATGAATGGATTGGATAGGCAAAACATATTGTGCTTGTGGCTCATAAGTTACCCTTATTGGCTGACATCAGCCATCTGCTAAGAGGCCTCTAAAATATAATGTTAAAAGGCTTTGGTTCAACTTCAACCACATTTTGTATATCCTTCGTTGGATGACCATGATCATGCATGCATCTTTTTTTTTTTTTTTAAACCACATTTAATTAAATGATGGATGCTTCCAATATATCACCCTCCGTACATGCATGTGAGCCAAACTACGATGCACAGATACTGCATGGCTATGAACCGGACATGCCAGTGTCACCTACTTCATGAATAAAAGTAATGTTTTTAAAAATATAGGATATAGATGTCATCTATTTTGTATCCGTTTTAAAGTAGCCACTTAACCAATGCCGTTGGACCCAGCAATGGACTCCTTAACATCTACGAATTTGGTGGTTTAGACTTGAGATTCACCAGTAGGTATTTCCCTGTGTATGTTGGTTCCTCATCTACGCCAGGAGTTGTGGTTTACATACACAAGGAACAATGATGGTTTTTTTGTTATTATTATTTATTTTTTCTTTGAATGATGACTACAAGGGCATAAATTTCGATCTTGAACACAGGAATGGTCGTTTACACACACACACAAGAAGGGTGGTTCTTTTTATTTTATTTTATTAGAACACACTATATAAGCCATAGCCATTTCCATTCTGTCATTTTAATGGTGATGCTCCCTAATAACAAATTCTGCATCTTTTCACAGGAAACCGTCTGTTATTGTTTGGATGTTTGCGCTGTCGTTTGAATTAGCTAAATCAGGTTCTGAGCATAGAATACACAGTTTGTTTGAGAGAGCACTGGTGAATGATCGGTTGCAGAAGTCAGTAACATTGTGGCGTTGTTACCTTGCATATGAGGTCCACATAGCATGTAATCTTTCTGCAGCCAAACGTATCTTTTTCCGAGCTATTCATTCCTGCCCATGGTAAGATTAGTGCTTGAAGCAATTATCAATTTTAATAGGTTATGGATAATTGCATTCTAGGCTCTGGTCCATGTAGTCTTCTGCAATATTCACTGGCTTTCCTCCAATCATTAGTATTCGGAATGATTGCCTGATTTTTTTTCCTTGATCATTTCGTAGGTCAAAGAAGCTGTGGCTTGATGGATTTCAGAAACTGAACACAATCTTGACCGCAAAGGAGCTGTCTGATCTCCAAGAAGTAATGTCGGATAAGGAGCTACATTTACGTACGGATATCTATGAGATCCTTTTGCAGGATGAGGTCAATGCATAATGCACACCCCTCTTCTGTACATGGATTGCTGTATATGTATAGCAATACACACCACTCAGGTGATTAAATGTATGTACACTGCTTTTGCATTTCAAATTTTAGATGATTAGCAGTTTTTTTTTTTTTACTAGAATCACAGTTTTTTTTTTTTTTTTTTCCGCATTCGCAACCCAACCGCCCCTGCCCCCGCCCCCCAGTAGTTTTGTTCTTGATGATTGTACATGGGAAGAAACTTGTACACCAAGTAGAGCTAATGATCGGTTTGGATCAATTGTAACACTATTGCTCAATGGTTGTTTGAGTCATCTGTTACCTCAAATTTTACTTGTTGGAAACAGATTTGAATTCTGCTACCTACCTAACAACCTTAGATAAGGCTGGACGATGATGATGATGATTTGGATTCTTATTTTATTTAGTGCATTCCAAATGTTTTTGCCTATCTTATTGTAGCTCCTTATTAAGTGATCGAAAACTCCACCTGAAAATCCTGCTTTGTTTCAGAATCCATTGCTAAGTGTGGCCAGTCATTTGGATTTGTATCTGATTATCAATTGGGTTGTGCACTGATTGAAACAAGTCCACACCTGTTTGCCCTTAGATCCAAAATAGACTTTTTTTTTTGTTGTTGTTGTTGTTGTGTGTGTGTGTGTGTGTGGTTAAAACTAATATATTAATAATACAAACTCTCACCAGCTCCACCAAGCGTTATCCAATCAATCTATCTTGCCTATAAAATATATCTAATTACATTTTAAAATGAGACACTTGACATATGAATCTTAGGTTGCATTTTTGTAATTCCTCATTTACCGAGATTCAAAACCATGTTGGTCTGAATTTTGGATCTTGACCCAAATCCATATTATCTAGAGATGACTGGATTCTGATCTGGATGCAGGTTGAACTTGGAATCCGGTTTTGGATGTGTAAACCCTGTGTGACACGTTTGCATCAATTTTGACCGAGTTGGGGTGACTAAATGATACGATGCCCGGACACAAATCAAGGCTTGATTTTATGAGGATAAGGTCAAAAAATCGGATCAGGTGTAATTGCCACATCATGAGATAAGACTCAATTTATGTAGAAGGAACAAATCAAGATTACAGCTCTATAATAGCACAGGGTCAAATTTGAAACGTATGGTTTAAGTTTATGGTTTGGAAAATTCATTCAAAGAAATTATGTTTATTTTCAAACAAAAAGTGAAGTAGTATTAGGATCTTGATGTACTCAAGCCGTGGCTTGGCAGCCGTCCATTGTGGATGGAGTGTTGATCTTATTCTTCTATAAAATCAATGGCCTCTTCTAACCTTTATCATGTTGTTTAGGTCAAGGGCCATCTTGATGTACTCAAGCCGTTGCTTGGCAGCCGTCCATTGTGGATGTCGTCTTGATCTTATTCTTCTATAAAATCAATGGCCTCTTCTAACCTTTATCATGTTGTTTAGGTCAAGGGCCATCCAGAAAAAAGGTCGGGAGTTTGGACCTTACGGTCTCCTCTGTTAACTGAATACATTTTCCCACGACACGAAAGTAAAAGTGAGCTTGCAATTTCCTTGCTCTGGTGGCATTTATGGCATGGGCATCTTATCTTATCTTTCATCCAATCAAAGAAAACTGAACTTTCTCCTACATTATTAATAAAAAAAAAATGCTGAGTGACACCACTGATATATATTTATTTCATGCAAGATTGAGACCGGACATGGGGCCATGCCCATTGCCATGCCTCTATAATTGGCCCTCCTCTTTTTTTTTTTTTTTTTTTTTTTTTAATTTAAAGATTTTACTTTATACAACCCAATTTCTTCTTGTGGTGCTCGGATGGTAAAGAAGTTTGTACAAGTGGGGGCCACTAACACAAAGCGACACCGACAAGTTTGTTGATTGGCTTTTCTTACACTGTCTGTGATGGTCCTCCTTACAAATGGAAGCCTCGTGTCAAACAAAAATGCTATTTGGACCGACTATGGGGACCGATCGGTGGACCGGTCCCCAAAGTCGGTCCAAATAGCACGGCTGCGTATCAAAACAATAAAGTCTTCACACATTAATAGAATATACCTTAGCTAGATTACATGTTATGCATGATGAGATTGTCTCAGATTAAGATTTAGAAGTTAATCTCAAACTTTTAACATGTGATTATTCACCAACCAAGTGTTGAAATAATTAATAATCACATCTATAGCAATTCTCTTTTTGAGCTGTTGGCCCCTTTAATTTTCATATCTTCCACTTAGAATTATATATATATATATATATATATATAATGACTTATTGAGAGGAATCGTGGGCCATTTGTATTGGTTATTCCATTTTCATGACATTTATTGGGGGACCTCACTCATAATGATTAAGGAGAGTGTGATGAATTAATTAGTTTTTCATTCGCCAAACCCAAGACAACGCAAAACGGATGAAACCATGACTTTACATACATAATTACATATGTAACATATCAGATTTCACTGCGGGGCCCACTATTCTAACCTACTATAGATCGAAGAAGATTGCACAACAAATACAATAATGAAAATCTCCCTCTCTCTCTCTCTCTCTCTCCTAGTCCTATCCACATGTGCCCAGTCTTCTTCCACATCGATTTGCGCTTCCAATAGCGTCTCTCTCATCCTCTTGTCTCTATTTAAACTAACTTACCGCTACCTACCTTTCCCTCGTCCACGTGAATCTATGAAACAAACGGAAAGAAGAAGAAGGAGAAGAAGAAGAAGATCGTTTTCCTTTCATCAGAAACACACGCACAGACAGTGGAAATTAACAAACTAAGAAGAAAGATGATGAAATTCAGCTCTCATTTCTTCTTCTTCTTCTTGTTCTCTGCACTTTTAACGACAACGGCAATAGGAAGAAGAGCAACAGGAGATGATGCTCCTTACAGAGATCCTCGCCTTCCGATCGAGGCCCGCATCTCCGATCTCCTCTCCCGCATGACATTGGCGGAGAAGATTGGCCAAATGACTCAGATCGACCGATCCGTCGCCTCCTCCGACGTCATTCGCGATCTCTCCATCGGTACCTTTTTTTTTTTTTTTTTTTTCTTTTCTCTTAGATCTTTGTTAGAATTCAAGCTTCCTTCTTCTTCGACAAGAGAATTACAAGATGAATCTGTTTCTTTTTTTTTCTCTGGTTTCAGGAAGTGTTTTGAACGGTGGAGATAGCGCTCCGAGCCCTGATTGGACGCCGTCCATGTGGGCCGACATGGTCGACGGCTACCAGCGAGCGGCCCTCTCGTCGCGGCTCGGGATTCCGATGATCTACGGTACGGATGCTGTACACGGCCATAACAATGTTTTTGGCTCCACCATCTTCCCTCACAACATCGGCCTCGGAGCCACTAGGTATAAAGAATTAGAATTTGTTCCTTTCAATGTTGGTTGCGTTTGGATGTACAGCAAATTGCATTTTTGGAATCATCAATCAAGAGATTTGAAGCTGACGCAGATCCTAATTTGATATATTTTTTTATTTATTTGGGCAATGGAAAGACATCTAAATCCCAAACGAATCAATTTGTGTCAGCTTAATTTCCAAGTTTTGATGGATTTTGCTGCTGTTGGTTGTTTGTGACAGGGACGCGGATTTGGTTTTGAGGATTGGGAAGGCTACTGCATTGGAGATTAGAGGGACTGGAATACCTTACACGTTCGCCCCCTGTTTAGCTGTAAGTTTTTAAATTGATCGAATTTCATGTCATAGATTCATAGAAGCCGGGTTGAATAATTGGAGCGCAGATGGGACTAGGATAAATTATCCATTGAAAATTGGACATTTTTTTTTTCTTCTAATCGCGGGTTAACATCCAAACGCACACAAAACTTTGGACGAGCTTATTTTATCATCTTCTTCGCTTTCTCTTTTTTCTCGAATTTCCTTTTAAAATTTATAGAGTGTCCGATATGATTTCCAATCGCCTGAGCCTCCAAGAAGCTTGGGTCGGTGGGATTTGTTTAACTCTACCATAGGGCCCACTTATAATAATATATATTGTTCAAAATGAATTCAATAATTCATATGATTGTGCTAATTATTTTATTAGTTATGTGATTAATCTTCTTCTTATTATTTATTTGATAGAGTGGGTTCCACCTATAAATTAGCACTAGTCCAAATGACACTGTTCCCACCATTATTCATTATTGGATTTGGTCAATAAGCCTATAAGCCTGTTTGTTTACCGGAATTTATGACTAAAATTTGGGAGGCTGTTTTTTTTTTTTTATATGACGTGACATCTTTTCTCTTGGCATTTGAAGTGAAATGCTGTGTTTTTTTCATTAGAGTTTTTAATTTCAACTACTCAAAAGACCTTTAGAAATTTTTGGAATTTCAATCTCTTGTATCATTTGTTGGAATTTCAAATCCTAAAAAAGAAAAAAATAAAATTGAAATTTCACTTATGGGGACATCTTTTGGAGAATTTGAAATCCTTCCAAATATGAATTCTTGAAATTTTGATAAAGAAAAAGGGAGATATGCACTACAGAGGTATAAAAAATAATTCATCTGGAAGATATTGGACCCACCCTATTCTACGGTAAAATCTATCCATTCCCAGTGGGCGAAACTCCCAATGATCTTCCATATTTAGTCACATGGTTTGAATTCACATCAAAGTTGTAGTAACGAGGGCCATGGCCCACGTCAACGCCCCCACCATATTGTTATTGTGTCAACAGACGAGAAGGCGATGATGAGTCCAACGTAAGAAAGTGACAAGCAGAGGGACAATTTTTTTTTTTTTCTACTTTGATTTTGCCTTGGAGTACACACGTTTGTTCATCATAATTACCTTTCACCCATTTTACCATTACGAACGATTTCCCGTGTTTGTGTGGTTGTCGTTGTTGTTGTTTTTTTTCTTTAATGATATAGTTAAATCGTTGACAAAGTAGTTTCATTTCCTAGAAATTTTACTTTATCACATTTGGTTGGTTATTGCAAGTAGAAAAGTAAAATTTCAACCAAAAGAGCAAAACTCTAATATTTACCTTCGTGAAAACTTCTTTGATTCCCTTTTCCTGGTATGGGTGAAAATATAGTCTTCTTTTTCCTTCATCGATCTACTGTGAGACCCATCATCTTCTTGATCGATTCCATCTCAATATTGCGTAAGGGGAGTTCGTTTTCAATCTTCCGCCAGTGTTTATTATCTCTCTTTAGTGATTGTACGATATCGCACAAAAAATTACTGAATTAGACTCCATATTAGCTTTGGTTTTTGAGTTATTTCGTTTTAGCTCTCACTCCATATTTTGCAACTCGATAAGAGAAAGTTGGGGCTGTGGAAAAAACTGATTAAAGTCCCAGCTATTGTAACAAGAATACAATCAAGCTTATTGGAATTTAACAAAATGGGTAGATGGCTAAGTGACTGTACGATATTGCACAACAAGCATTGAATTAGGCTCCTAGATTTGTTGGGATTTTTTTTAGTTATTGTATTTGGGTCTAACTCCATATTTCCAACTCAATGAGAGAAATTTTAGGCTTGTAAAAAATCGGTTAAGAACCCACCTGTCATGCCCAAGAATGCAGAGAAGCTTTGTGGGAATTCATTCCCTGAGTAACAAAATATGAACAGTTTGTGTGATATTACACAAAAAGTACTAAATTAGACTCTCAGTTTAGCTGTTGTTTTTGAGTTGTTTCATCTTAGGTATTACTCCATATTTTGCTACTCGATAAGAAAAAGTCTGGGTTGTGTAAAAATCGATTAAAGTCTCAGCTGTTGTGGCAAAGAATATGATGAAGTTTTTTGGAATTTCATTTTCTGAGTAGCTGGCCAAGTGACTGTGCGATATCGCACAAAGAACACTGAATTAGACTCCCAGATTTGTTGTGGCTTTTTACTTGTTTTATCTGAGGTGTAACTCCTTGATTTCATACTCGATAAGAGAAAGTTTGGGCTATGGAAGTAATCGATTAATGCTCCAATAAGTTGTGTGTACAAAGAATCATTTGTATGCTCCAAAAAGTTACAACACAAAGATGTAAAACAACTCAATGGAGCATATCAAGCCAAAATAACTATGTGAAAAAAATATGGGAAGCCCTTTGGAGAAATTAAAGAGCAACGGCTTAATCCTCTTGAGAACCTCTTCTAACAATGGAGACAGTCATACAAAAAAAATGAGGAAAAAGGACCTACTTTAAGAGATGTGAACGAAGGGAAAAAGGGAGCTGATGTTGACTTTTCAGTTTGTGCGATATTGCATATATTTGCGATATCGCACGAAAGGGGTAGAATTAGGAAAAAAAAAAAAAAAAACACAACTGGGGTCCGTGTACGATACCCACATTTGAGATATAAATTTTGTCAACACCACCACGAGGAATACAGATTATTATGTAACCTGTACGGTCAAATCCCCTACTTTAAATTACTTTATCTAATAAATATAAATTTAATTTTACTTTACCAAAAGTATACTTCACCTTTGCCTACCATTTTTTTTCTAATTTCTGATATTTACTTTACTTTATCACTATATAAATATATATAGGGAAATATTTAAGTGAGAACTAGTTCTCACCTATTATATTAGAACTTTTTTGCGATGCCCAATTAGCAACCCATCTAAGTCTAGCAACCAATAGAGAACCCCATGATAGTCACTAATCCCAAGGATTGGCACACATCCGAATGAACTAAACCGTTGTATCGAAGGTTGAATATTTTTTTGAATATGAAGCCATTAAACTTGCCATTAAACTTGTGAGCCACGGATGAAGGGGTTAGGGGCATGGGTTTTTGGTCAAACTTTATACTTGGGGTGGTCTCAGATAGATCTTTCCATCCCCTTGATCCCCTCCCCAAATGGGCCTCACAAAAAAGTTCTCACATAATATGTGAGAACAATTCACCTGAATATTACCTATATATAGGGAAATATTCAAGTGCATCTATACTCATCATTTGTGGTGAGGGACACCTCTTTTTGGGGTGTTTCAAGTACAAAATGGCTTTTGTACTTGAAGGAAAGATCCTATTTTGTACTTGAAACACCCCCAAAAGGGGTATCCCTCACCACAAATGGTGAGGGATAGATGCAGTTGAATACCCCCTATATATGTATATATATATTTATATAAAACAAATGAAGATCCATTCTCGGTCTCTCTTGTGTCAATTTGATCTCCAATAGATATTTTTGGAGCTTGAGATGGGAGGGCCCATCTTGAAATGGAAACAATTGTCCTTTCAGGGTGTTCTTCTCCCATTTCAATGATAAAGAAGATGAATCATCTTCTTTTCCCGTCAGGATGGTGCTAATACCCGATTTAACATGTGTGGGCCCCACTATTGATCACAATTTACACAAACATAAAATAGCTGATTTAACATGTGTGGGCCCCACTATTTATCACAAATTACACCTGTCGGTGTTCAGTGCCTCTGTTTTACTTATGAGCTAAAATCTACTTTAACATGAATTCTATTTGGTTAAAATCTGTTTGACAGGTATGTAGAGATCCAAGGTGGGGTCGGTGTTATGAGAGCTACAGCGAAGATACAGAGATTGTGAGAAGCATGGCGAAGATGATCATAGGATTGCAAGGCTCTCCTCCTCAAGATCATCCTGCTGGTTATCCCTTCCTTGCTAGGGGGTATGAATTGAAATCCTCCTCTTTCCCCTTTCCTTTCCCCCAATTGTGTTTTACTATATTTTTAGTTTTTACTATAAATACAATCGGTAGCCCACCTAACCCTAGCCCAACCTCAACTTTCGGCTGCGGCTTAGTTGGATGGCAACCCCGAGGGCACATATTAGGATTGATCCTCGGGCATGCTACTCTTTGTACATTTATAGAGATGTGGGCTACCTTTCCATTAATTGTGGGCTACCTTGGGTCCCAGCTCTCTTTACTCGGGTTAAGAGAAAAAAGGACCAAGGCAATCCGCAACAAACCATACTGCCCCCAGCCCAACTGGAGATTCAGGGCCTAAGTTGATTAATAAAAAAATAGGTAAGATTGACAAATGGGTTAGGTTTTGATTTAGTAAGATTCAGTGGCGAAGTTGGTTATTTTAAAATAGGTAAGGTTTGATATTGGAAACCCATATGATAAGTAGGTTAGGTATGGATCTAGCACATAACCTTTTCTTTGAAGGTCAACTGTACAGAAACAGGCTCGACACATTCATGCCCCATGTTAGAATGTGTTCAGAGTGTTTGGGATTGTCTGTCCTGATTTTGGCTGTAATTGGGTGAGCCTGAAACTGGTTCGGTTGGATCTGAGATTGGACCAAGAATTACTTGACCTGGGTCTAGGGCCTAAGATCCATTGGGGGCCTTAATATGTAGTGATGGAGGCAACTCAGATCCAAATATTTTCCTATTAAATAACATGAGTATTCATGAGAATGGCCAGGCTGTTAATTTTTCTGAAATAGATGACCTAGCCTGTAGGGTGGACTTATTGATCATTCTAGTTTCCACATTTACTCCCTTCCATGAATTGTTACTTGCCCCAGTATCACAGACCTCCAAGATATATTTGATGGATTGATACACAACATGCACTCTTGTTAAATACTCCCAAACCTAGTGGTGCTCATGGGCCGGACCGGGCCAGGTTAAAGAATATCTAGGACCGGCCTAACTTTAGAAACACCGACCCAGGCCTGACACGGTATGTAAAAGTCAGACCCGAGCCTGCCCATTTAGTCAATCGGGCTGGGCTGAGCCGAGCTTTTTATCACTTTTGTGGGCATTTGAGAAACTATTTGGACTAATTAAATTAAATTACATGCATTCCTTACACGGGCCCCGCCGGACCAGGCTTTGGACTTTCTTTCACTTATTGGAAGCTTGACTGAAACCAGATGACTAAAGTGTGATGAATGTGAGTCACAGGGGAAGGAACGTGATAGCGTGTGCGAAGCACTTCACGGGTGATGGAGGAACGCAGAGAGGGATAAATGAGAACAACACGATTGCCACCTATGGTGATCTGTGGAACATCCACATTCGCCCTTACATTGACGCACTTGCTATGGGTGTCTCCACAGTCATGGTCTCCTACTCCAGCTGGAATGGTGTCAAGATGCACGGGAATCCCTACCTTCTCACTCACGTCCTCAAACAACAAATGGGCTTCCAGGTTGGTCACACTTAGCTTTCTCTCCCTTGAGAAGAATCTAAAGTGTTTGTTTTGTTCATTGTAAAAACTATAATTAATCAAAATTATTATCATCATCATTGTCATTGGAGTCTTGTCCTCCCGACTCCCAACCATGTTTGAGTTAGCTACATGAATTCTATTTCTCCATTCCAGTCTATCCTGGGGCGCTGACTTAGATCTATCATTATTACTTCTATCAAAATAAGAAAATAAAAATGAGAATTAAAAAGAAAGGAAATGAATGTGGCAGGGATTTCTAATCACAGACTGGGAAGGCATTGATCGTATGACAAGTCCCCCGGGATCAGACTACAAGAATAGTGTGAAGACAGCCATCAATGCAGGCAATGACATGGTCATGGTCCCCAAGGATTATCGAAGGTTCATGACCGACTTGACGGACCTGGTGTCCACGGGCCAAGTCCCCCTATCAAGGATCGATGACGCTGTTAGGAGGATCCTCAGAGTCAAGTTTGTGGCTGGGGTGTTTGAATACCCCATGGCCGACAGATCCTTCCTTGGCATGGTTGGCCTACAGGAACACAGGGAATTAGCGAGAGAGGCCGTTCGAAAGAGTCTTGTGCTGTTGAAGAACGGGGAGAACAAGGGGAGGAGGATGCTGCCATTGAGCAAAAATGCTCCTCGAATTCTAGTTGCTGGGACCCATGCTAACAATCTTGGCTACCAATGCGGAGGGTGGACCATCACATGGCAGGGAAAATCTGGACAAATCACCCTTGGTAAGCACACTAACTAACCTATATCTAAAATTAGAATATCTAGCCAGCCACCTGACCATCTAAGAATTGGCATGATATGAAAAGTGCTGTCTGTCTTTGAGGAGTGCCTCGTTTATGTCCTCAATGTCCAATTACTTGGATACCTCTTAAGATTCTATATGTTCTAATCAATCTTGTAGAGGTATTATGCTTCCCAAGTGTACCGAAATTGATACTTTATACCACCCTTCCATAAATGACTGATAAATGAAACTGAATTTTGTGTTTAGGTACAACGATCCTTGAAGGGATCAAGGGGGTGGTGAGCAAGCAAACACAGGTGGTGTTTGAAGAGAAGCCGGACGAGCACTTCTTTGAGAACAATGGCAACTTCTCTTATGCTGTGGTGGCTGTAGGCGAGGTCCCCTATGCTGAGACCAACGGTGACAATAGGGTTCTAGGAGTGCCAATGGGAGGTGCAGAGACGATCGAGAGGGTATGTGGGGCGGTGAAGTGCGTGGTGATTGTGGTGGCGGGGAGGCCTCTGGTAATAGAGCCCTATGTGGAGAGGATAGATGCATTGGTGGCAGCGTGGCTACCAGGGAGTGAAGGTGGGAAGGGAATAGCTGATGTTATATTTGGGGACTATGACTTCCATGGGAAGCTGCCAAGGACATGGTTTCGAAGAGTGGATCAGCTGCCCATGAACGTTGGTGACCCACACTACGACCCTCTCTACCCATTTGGATTTGGACTCCGTATGAACCTACTTCCACCTCACAGGCCAGTGCCATCTAATCTTCTTTCCTCTCCTTCTAATTCTTCTTCTTCTGCTGCTTAGCCTGTATAATATGTAATTTGTTTGGCCTCACTACTGTATTAGTTTAGAAGTAAATCCTTATTAAATGTGAATTGTATACGCTAATCTGTAGGACAGTAGATGGAATTCAATCTGTCCTGTCCGATTAAAATAAGTTTTTACGGTCTACAGCCAATATTTGTCTAAGATTTACATCCTAAATTCAACCTTTATTGCACTCAGGCCTTTATTGTGCTTGGCCCTTGGAGGACTCGGGCCCTCCTGGCCTCCTAATGGTCTAAATTGGACTTGGTCTCTGCTTTTGTCCCAGCCCCAGAAACAGCCCTTTGTGGGGACTAACCAGAGCTGGCCTAACCTACTAATCAGGACCTAATTATTCCCGTTCGTCTGAAGGTTAGGCCTGGGTCCAGCCTGTAGCCAGAGCCATTATGCTTTTTTTTTTCCTGTTACCTTTGCCATTCTGATCTGGCTCGTCAAGGTGTTTTATGCGTTAATAAGTGATTGTCCCAAGCTAAGTTGTCCACTATTGAACAAGGTGCAAGCCATTAGCTAAACTAAGCCCAGCACTGTATATGGGCTTCGGTTAGCTGGTCATCGTGCATTGGATAGCTAATGGGGCTCACAAGGAAAAGGTATCCATGTTTAATCTACAGAGTCTTACAGTTAGCATTATCATTTCTAATTGCAGAAAACATCCCATTCTAGCATGGCCCTTTGTTTGATCTGTTTGGTGATTGGTCCAAAATGATACACGCACACTCTAGTGATGAACACTTGTGCTATATATTGTTCTCATCTTAAAACGTAAAATTAGAAATAGGAAATGAACAAGATCACAACGTATAGCCCCACCAAAGGCCACAAGATTTGGCCCTGAATACTCAACCAGGCTACTTGTAATCAGCCCAGCAAGGACCATCGAGGCTGAACTCAGAAGCCATTCTCCCATGCCGATTTCCATTTTCGGACACACATGTGGCGTTTGGAAGGATGTTTGAGATTTAGAGCTGAAAAGTTTCTCTGGGCAAATGACATACCTTGAGAACCTAACAACTGTACAAAACCAGCATATACTAAATTTTATGAGAAGCTGACTGTTTCGGGGGGTTCTACTATTCAAAGGGCAAGGCCTCCATAATTAGGTACATCCAAGTGTTCTACATGAGAGGCAGAAATTCTGTGGGGGGTACTAATGGACATAAAATTCTCCATATTATTAATCTTTTACACTCGAGCATCCTTAATTTTGGTGTAATCTTTGAACGGGTTACGCTTGGGCTTTTGTATGCTTAAAGGCTCAATCTGTCCTGATATATTCAACGCAGAGGCATAAAAAATGGGTCGCACCTAGGTCTAGAATTTAGGCTCCTAGAGGTTGGTTTTAATGAGCCCAATTAATAAATGGGTATGGGTTATACAAGCTTCAGCGTAACCCGACTAGACACCACCCATCATCGCCCTCTGTAGTTTACAGAGTAGATCTCTTTTTCAAGAATAGAAATTAATATTTATACGATAGTTGGTTTTAGAGAAGAAGTCTTTCGGTAGTTTCAGAATGGCCCCTTACCTCAATGGTAAGAGAGGGGTGTCAGTTCTCGCCCAAGATTATAACCCTAGGCATGTCATCTTTTATCACTAGAGGGCTCCATCACCTCATCGTAGCCCTAGTACCCTCACATAAGGATGTACGGGTCCCAGCTCCCTATAAATAAGTACAAAGGAAAAATAACATACCCTTCTTGTCTTTGTTTTTAGTTTTTTAGTATTAATTTATGTGCATGCGCTTGTTATGTTTATATGGACATCCACTAAACATCTTCTCTATTTTTTTTTTTTTTTTTTTTTTTTTTCCTTTTTTAATGAAGGAAACCATCAAAACTATTAAGTAGAATGCCCGAGAATGCAAGGGAGAGAATCCAACTAAATCTCATTCCTACATGACAGAATCCCAAGATGAAAATATTCTGAGATATCTTTTTAAAATATTTTCTATCTGGAACCTTCACCTCTAGCCTACAATAATGTATAATACAATGGCAAAAAGTGGTCTTGATGGAGCTGATTTATTACCATCCTTACATTTATTGGGCCAGTGGGTCACTAATCTCTATTATCAAGGGCACGTGTGGAAAAGAACCCCCCGCTCTAGCAGCACCATCAGACTTCTCATACCAATCATTAGTATTGTATGCTAAAATGTAGGGTTGTAAACGGATCGGTTCCAGTCTGGGTTCATGGTGGACCTGGAATCGGAACTGTTACGGAGAAGGTGGAACCGGATTTGGACCCGGAATTGTTTTGGAACCTGTTTTTGGGCTCTGGAATCGGAACCAGAACCATATATGAGATGGGCCTGAATTCGGGTCCGGGTCTAAGTCGAGAATCATATTAAAAGAATATGATTTTTGTGATAGATTTTCAAAAATTGAGATAACATGTAGGGTCTCGGGTCTACGGGTTTAAACCAAGGTGGAGCCAGATTCGGATCTATTTACTTATTGGGGCCTAAATAAGGATCGAGATCCAATTTTTAATGGGTCTGAATCTTCGAATAATGAGAAAATAGAATACCCATTTATATCACTAGTTAAAAACAGTTCAAGAAAATAAAACTCAACAAAAACAAAGACTATTAATAAGAGTCATAGGATCCCACAAGCCCCTTTAGCCATTTTACGAAAACGACCAAAACAGCTATCACATCGTACCAAACAAATAGATGATCAATCACAAATGTATGGCACTTGATTGCCCATACAGTTTCCTTGTTTTTATATTTTTAAGAGTTGTTGGGGGTCAACCAGTGGTCCCGTTGAGATTTGGAGGGAGAATGGGAAGGGGAAATACCCTACAAGCAGACAACTGAACATTAATATCTATGGGTTGGCCAAATGTGGCATATTCTATCGAGGTTGGCAGTAGGCACCAGTACGAGTCCAAAGGAGGGCCATCATGCATATATTCTGATCTCAATCATTCATTTATTATGTGGGAACCACACTGGAGGTGAGACAAATTACTTTTAAGTACTGTATGTCCTTGGGAAGGTGGTAACTTTTTATTTACCACAACACAAGGCAGTCCTGCAAGGGCTCAAATCCAATGATATCTCTTTTGAAGGGTATGTCCTTGGGAAGTTGGAACTTTAATTTGAAACATTAGCGAGTAGGAAAGTGATCTCTTGGAATTTATAGTAAAAGAGCTTGTGAAATGCATGAAGTTGTTGCTAAGCTGATTAAGGAGGTAGTGTACGTAAGTGTCTGTAAAAGAGTGTATAAATTTGAATTCATGTAATGAGTGAAAAAATAAAATAAAATAAAAAGAGGTTGCGAAAAATGTTATGCAAAAGGTAAGTAGTAAGAGGTGTACAATGAAGATGCCGATGAGACGTCACTTTCAAGTGAGGGTGTTATTTTATATCAAAGAGGAGATTACTATATGATACCTTGTAGATCTACACCTTCATTATGCACTTTCATTAAATTTTAATAAAAATGCATTTTATAGAAATCCAAACAATTTCAATATAAATTAAACAAGTGGCCTCAGAAAATTCCTTCTGTGTTAGGACCCTCCTTAATTTTTGGAGAAGTTTGTGTACTTTTATTGAATCTTCATAAATGTATGGTAAAGTGGTTTGGAAAGAAGTATTGAATTTGAAGGCCCCTTAACCCCAAGGAATTGGCTGAGTAGTTAGAACCATTGTTCCTCCTTCTTCCGGAGCTAGAGGTCTTTGTATCAACCCCCGCTCCCCCTTCTTCAGGAATCGAAGGTTGAGTCTATTAATGCTACTACCTTGGGGCCACATGGGTGTTTATCCGTCACCGCTTTAGGCCGGGAGGGATTAGTCTAACCCAAAGATTTATAAATCCTTCAATAAAAAAATAAAATAAAATTGAAGGCCCATGTAGTTTTCCTCAATATGCACCTTGTTTTTTTAGAATCTTATTTCAATTGAAGGCATTTAGTATAAATTTATTAATATAATCAGGCTACCTGTCCTTTCTGAAATGACCTTGTTTCACGGGAAAAAGAAGAAATGATTGCCAAATTAAATAACATTACATAAGAGTAACCAGAATAGCCTAAACATGCTTCCAGCAATGCATTATTCTTTGACTTATAAGGCTATGGTTTCTTTGTACATACACATGCTGGCATATATACTATATACATAATAAGCAAAGTACTAAACAAGCAACCAGCAAATCTTCCATGTAGAGCCAAACTTCCTTTCTTTTGATAGGTAGTCTTCTTTTCTTTAGCCTCTTGTTCTAATGATGGTGACAGTACCTCTCCCTTGGGTGTGGATTCTTGTAAGGGCCACTACAGCTTTCCCAGAGAGGCCATGGCCATCAGCAGAAACACATGGATGGCTAGCAAATTCCCCAACTGGGTGTCGAACGGGCCGCGTGGGACGCATCAGGATCCTCTCGTTGATGTCGTCAAGGGTCACGTCCCCTTCTGCCCCACCTGGTTTCACCACTGCAAATGGGTATGCCACTCTCTTTCTGGCCATAATCTTCCTCTTACCAGATTGCTTCTCTGAACATTAATCACCCCAAAAGTAAGAAAACATAACCAGTCAAAAAGATAAAAAGGAAAGTGACTAGTCATCATATCATGGATATAATTATACCAAGGAACTTTTGAATGACAGCTTTTTGTTTGCAACAGTGTATAGCAAACAAAGCACATTCACCCAAACATATACTGTAAACATAAATTGATTTTGCACAACTGGCAGTCGTTTAAGAGATTCGACCCATTCACCTGATGGGTCCCACCTTGGATGAGGACACCCAGTGTTTTTTCTAACATCTCAATCAATGGCTAGACTACCCACTAATTAATTGTGAGATTTTGATTAATGGGTCATTCCTTTTGTATAGAAAATAAGTGTAGCCAAAATAAGAATGTTGACATGAATTTGTTATAAAATATGTAAATATATATAATTAGAAATAAGGAGCATTTAAGGTTAATATTAATAAGTGATAAGATAAAACATGATTTGGAGATGTAGAGCTGGCCTGACATGGTTTTAGGATAAGGGTTTGAGGAGGATGGGTCATCAATGCCAAGTAGTCTCGAGGCTTTCTGACCTGAAGATAATGGGTCCCTTGAAACAGATGTTTCTTTTCCGTCTGGGTCATGATTAGTGACTGAATCCTTGTAGGAAGAAGGGGAAGGCGAAAGTCTTTCATTTTCATTTTCAGATGTCGCTTCTTGTGACTTGGCCTCCATAGATAGCGTTGCTCCATTGCTAATCCCAGTTGTTGAGGAGCTTAAAGGGTCACCTGTTAAAAACAACTAATCAGTTCAAATGAGAGAGATTACTTCAAAAAAAAAAAAAAAAAACCTAATCCCACTTTTTCTACATACGAGAGAGGAGTGATGAATGGTTATTTCTATTTTATAGGAGGTCAACAGCCGCACAGGCAGGCTCTTTACCTTGGCCATGGAGGGCCCCTAGTTATGATCACTGTCAGTGTGATTAGTTTTCTGTAAATAAAGGTATCCCAATGGACATTCTTTCATCAAACCCAAAACATGTCAATGACAGATGTGGAAAGGGATATGGTTAAAATTTAAAAAAAAAATATGAAGGATGATAGATCCAAGAGCTCAGACTCTTCTGTTGGACATGTGGGAAGCAATGATTTGAAATGTATGCCTTCCCCACCCATCCAAACACCTCAGCAGTCAGTCAGAAAAGACGTGATTGGGAGTATTATTTTGCTCTTACCCACTTCAGCAAATACAGATTAAAGTAGTAACACTTGATTATATGTGTTTACTCCATATAATATATGTCTAGCAATATATAGATTATTGTATCTAAAACTAGTACTCTCAGCGCATAAATTGTTTTACCTGAAAAAATTGTGGTGTTCTCACTCCAGCACCCATCATTTGCAAATGGGTCTTCATTGAAATTCCAATTCCAATAGTTCTGATGCCAAAGAAGATACGGAAAAAGAAAAAAAAAAAAAAAACCAGCAACGTAAACCCCTATTGTTATATCTTTTAAGGAGAGACAAAAAATACAAGTGAGAGCTTTAGCTTAATTTTGAAATTACTTGAACAAGGTTGTCCGACTCTGTTGTTGTGACTCGTTGCCTTTTACACCGATTGCCCCATTCGGCTATGGCATCTTGAAGATATCCTGTGGATGACTCTGATACTGATAGGAAAGGAGACTCCATAGCTACAAAATAAGCTCAACACATGAGAGAGAAAAAAAAAAAAAGAGAGAAAAAATGAAGAGAAGGATGAAGGAAGAGAGAGCTGTAAGTACCCAAAGGCATGTTTGCATTGAAAACTTCAAAGGTGTGGAAATCCCAGCCAAACAAGGGGCTGACAGTTTGTAGACTATATTCATAAGCCATAGCAGAAAGAGGTGTCGTCTCGTCTCTGTAACTTAACCTCAATGGAGTCATGGAACTCGCGTGTATAAAAATAAATAGAAGGAAGTCAGTCAATGACAAAGATGGAGGAAAAGATAAGTGGTTGGTGGTTCTCGTGATTCGCTAGGTGATTATTCTCTTTCCTTTTATTCTTCTCTTTCAAAAATCTACTCAGCAGTCCAAGTAACCATGTAAAATGGAAGTGCACAGGGAAATGTCAGCACTCAGCACTAGCCAAGTTCGGCCATCAAAACAATTCATTTCATTTGGTGGGTCTGGCTCCGTACAAGAAATAATTGTTGATAATACCAAGTAGAAAGAAATATGAGGTATTCATCAATAATAATAATAATAATAATAATAACCACATGGGATATTTACCACAAAAATTTCTTTAAATATGTAACTATAGTCGAGGACCCTAAACTTTTATAATGACGGCCAATAATCTCTAGCTCAAATCATCTTTATTTTTTTTTCTCGTTTTGTTCTTTTTTTTTTTTTTTTTGTTGATGTCAACATAACTAGTTCCCTATTATGTCATTAAATAATATTTGTTAATATCAACAAAACATTCGTCGACATCAACAAAAAACTAAATGCCCAGTTATTACAATCAGTGACCCTTTAAATTTGTTGACGTCGATAGAAGATTTGTCGACATCAAAATAAAATTTTGTTGACGTCAATAAAAATGCCCAGTTAACAGCATGAATAACCCTGTGAATTTGTTGACATAGACAGAAGATTCGTCGATATCAACATAAAATTGTGTTGACGTCAACCAAAACACTCAGTTAGCGTCAACAAAAATTGAGTTTTCCGTTGTTTAGGATTTTATTGACATCTAGCAATCTCTCTCTCATTGTGATTGAGAAAAAAAGGAGTAGGGCGTTGATCTCCTTCTTCACCTTTCTCTGTTTCTTCTATTCTACTGTTAGTGTTGATTTGGGGGTGATGACTGTTTTTTCTTCTTTAGGATTACGTTGACATCAACTAACCAAGGGCAAAAATGGGATGAAATATTGGAATTTGGGTTGGAGGTCTTTGGCCGTTATTATAAAAATTTAGGGTCCTCAGCTGTAATTACCCTATTTAATGGAATTTTTGAATAAAATATCCCTAATAACAATAATAAAGAATATTTTGTTGGAAAATGATCATTAGCATATGGGGCCCATCCATGCAATGATCCAAATGGACTATCAGGATCACATATGACATGATCCCATGAATTTGCATAAATCCAAACGTATGGGACATTGGACCAAGGGCCATTTTTTTCTCTATATAAAGCCATTATACTTGTGAGCTACAAATTCATGCAAAGATATTATTCAATTAGATGAATGTGTTTACACAAATCTAATCTCGGCTTAACTAATTGGACAGTCCGAGGATGGGAGGTGGACATGCAGGATTGGAGGATAGACACCCATTACATTAGCTTGTATGCATGGCTCATAGTTTGAGGAACACCTATGGGTCACCTGATCTCGTTTTGAATTTGATGGTGTAATGCAAGTAGTGACCAGTTGTGAGGGGAAGGGAAGGGAAGAGGGGATGTAATAATTGCAAGGTATGATGTTATAAAACTACGTAAAGAGGCATATGCAAAGGCAGACATGCTTGACAGAATTCAAATGGTAACTTTTCCTTTTTCTTCTTGCATTGCAGCAGGTGGAAGTGGAAGATCTTTCTTCCTATCTAACAAACCGTTTGGCTTTTTCATGGACCCTGTGGACTTTTCCTTTAACCAAACCTTGGTGGCCACATGTTGCTTCCATTGTTGTATTGTAAAAAGGATATGGGGCTCTTTTCGAGATTTTGTGGGTGGGTCCACCTTGGTCCTCCACAAGCTTGTCATGATGACGTGGGATGGAGGACTCTTGTTTGGTGTGGCCCACCTACACATTACTCTCATATCGTGATTCCAATTCAGACAACTTCTTTTACACCTATACTACTCACTTTTTAATTATCTGCCACTGCTACAGAGAGTCAAATTGGATGTTGTGCGATGATCTACATGGTGGAGCTTGCTTTGCTTGGAAGTACCACCGTTGGATCAACCCTTTTCCTCATGGATGGAAACTGCATGTTCATCACACACATCATTGTGCTACTCAGTGTTGTATGGATATACAATGAGTAAATCACTCCAGCGAGAGGTATAAAAAGTTAGCACTGAACATTATGCATATACAATGAGTAAATAACTGGAGCAAGGTATCAGAACTTAGTAGATCAAACATGGTCCGCTAGATCACCGAAAGATGCATGCCAACTCATGTGCATGTGGTGCATTTCATACTCATGATGATATGGCCGACCGTGATTGGTTCACTCACTATCATCATGGGGCAAAAGCCCCATAAAATCCCTACTCATAATATCTATACGCTTGAAGCATAATACCATGTTTGCCTGAAAGCACCATTTCACGTGACTTAACGTTGAAGTGTTGAACGGATAGAATTACATATGCAGGATCTTCATATATTTAAAAAACTTTAAATATTTAAGACATGAAACAACTGAATATTTTGGGGGTATAATGTGTCAAAAAGAAATTTAAATAGTTTAGATTAAAAACTTAAGGCGTATAAGTGTTGTAAAAAATAAAATAAAATTGATGACAGGTTTCAGAATCACAACATATCTACAGTGGAAGAAACTTATACTGACACCTCTACTAACCAAGTGTGCAATGATTTCATACATATTTATAGGGATAAAGTTTCATATTATGAGAATAACCTCATTTACACAACATGCATTTTCACATTTCGTATATGAATCACATGGTAAAGGAGTGCAAGCAAATATAATCAGGTGTAACCACTTTACATGTGAATCATTTATATACGGACATGAATGCAAACAAATGACTCCTCGGTTAAAATTACTTTAGATTTATATATTTCCAATCACTCTTGTATAAATTTAACTGTTCTTTTAAAAAAAAAAAAAAGTAAATTTGGTTGTTTCAATTGAGCAAAGTGGGTCCTATGTAGTTCTTTTGAAAATAATCCACTTTGTGTTGTCTTTAGATAGAATGGATCATTTCTGATTAAATTAAGAAACAAACAAGTCAAACCAACAGTGGTCACTTATGAAATCTCTCTCTCTTATGATTAAGCACAACTTTGTTCCATAATACCAGATTTTTGGAGGCTGTTTCAGCTACAATTTATATTGGACAAGACTGATATTTCCATTTGTTTCAGCCACTCTTTTTTTTTTTTTTTCATTTGTAAACTATTTAGAAAATAAAAAATTGGAAATTTTAATGCAAATATAATTTTGAGTTCCAATTCAGTCTTAATAATTATAGAAAATTGTATATGGTCAGCCGTCCAGTGCGACTGTGCGAGTCTTTGCCAGCTACATGATCTTACAACCACTCATGATGAATTTGGTAGAAATGAACATGTGAAAAGATAGGGACCCAATCAAGAGTCGATTTCTCGTTTTAATGAGCATGTGATAATTACAAGTGAACTCCAAGGACCATGGATTAAAAAATCGACCGATACCGATTTATACCGAGCCGATATCTCAATGAGATATCAATCTCGATAAAATATCCCGAAAATCTTTAAAAAATATCGGCCGATATTGACTTCATCTCGGTCTAATCGAGATCAATATCGGCCGAGATGTGATAAAAATAGTCAAAACCCTAATTTTTGCAACTTTTTCTCCATTTTCATCTTCTTCTCCACTCTTCTCATCTCCTTACTACCCATAGCAGCAGCCATACTCCCTCTTGCATATTTTCAAATCCCACATCTATTTTTTGAAGAAAAATATCATCTAAGGTAAGAGAAAATCAAGTTAAAGCATTTTATTATGTGTGTTTTTATTTTTAAAAATTTTAGATGAAGCATATAAATCATTGGGTTTGTCATTTGTGTTGTGTTCTTCATTTAGAAGTTAGATCTACATACTTTATGCTAGATCTACTCATACACATGATTTTGAATTTTTTTTCCAATTTTTTTTTTTTGGTTTTTTTAATATTTGAATTATAATATATCATTTTTTGGGAATTTCATCATAAATATGTTCTTTTAATGATTCATGATCATTGTATGGTGTGTAAATGATTGATCTACATACTTTTATGCTAGATCTATATATTTATGATTTTGAAAATGATTTTATTAAATTTTTTTTTCCTAAAAATAATTGCTGTTACATGTTAGAATATTTGTGATACTAAAGGCTTATTAATAGTGAGTAGATGATAGACCCACATGTCTCATAGTCATAAACATGATTTCTATTTTTTTTTAATTTTTTAATATTTGAATTATAATATATTATTTTTTGGGGATTTCATCATAAATATGTTCTTTTAATAATTCATTATTATTGTATGGTGTGTAAATGATTGATCTGCATACTTTTATGCTATATCTATATATTTAGGATTTCAAAAATGATTTTATTAAAAAAAATTTCCTAAAAATAATTGTTGTTACTTGTTAGAATATTTGTGATACTAAAGGCTTATTAATAGCATGTAGATGATAGATCCACATGTCTCATAGTCATAAACATTATCAATCTCACTATCATGTTTCTGATTTTAATATATCATCTTCATGGTCTTGAATTTCACAACTTATTTGATCATTAAGTTAGTATTAAATGATGATTGATATGTTATATTTATTTTCTTATATTTTACACTAATAAATTGATCATGAGCTTCAATAAGGGCTGCATTATATGAAATACCGGAGAAGACAACGAACTGCGATACAAACAGGACTCATAACTTAGGGTGGCCGAGATTTTGATATATTGTTGTTACTAATGGAAAAAAATTATTGTTTTCCACCATTTTCTAATATTCTGGATTTTTTGGAATATTTTTGTGAATTTTTTTGGATTAAAAAAAAAATTTACATCGTGACGACTGCGACTGATTGATATCCGCGACCGATACCAATATCAAATCAGTTTTTTGGCCTGACTAATACTGCAATCGAGACTAAAATTTTAAACAATGCAAAGGACTAACTCCAATAGGGTGTGCCATATTTTCCTCGGGTCTTTGTTTAAATGAAAAGCAAGTATAGTGAGACACTGTAGTCTCGATATTATTATATTCTCAAAAGTAATGATATGTTGTGCACAGAACGTGCTGACACCTATCTCCCACAATTGAGAAACAGTGATGAGAATCCCAACATTCTGATTTGGGATCTTACCCACTTTTGGCCTGGATTGCATGAGTCAAAGGTGAGCCCCATCTTGAAACATTTTCTGCCCTCATAATTGGCTCCCCAGTCACTAGTCATATACAATAACATCAAATTTTCACTATGTGTTACTCTCTCTCTCTCTCTCTCTCTCTCTCTCTCTCTCTGTTATGGTATATTCCTGCCCATTTCACTGCACGGTGGAGCTAATTTGGGTCATATATAGAGTCAAGTAGTTTTACATCCACTTACAATTATTTAAATCATTTCTCCTTGAAATTGGTTATCAATATTAGACAATCCATCACCACCCAAATATATCCATCTTATCTCGGATGGCACGCACTTTCCAAAGTTAGGACATTGAAATTCTCTCATGAGGATGGTGGGATAGTAGGTACAAGGACAGAGGCATTAAAAAAAAAGGAATTTTTTTATATGCACAGTTACAATATAATGATTAAGATCCATATGAATAAAAATGAAATCAGTTACTTATTAGGATTCTTTTTGTTAGTGTGACTCAAAAGTAGAGCCAATAAATTGGGCATTGAATTGGCAAAGACCACATAATGCTAAGAGTGTGTATGGATTAGTCACTAGCAAATACTTTGCTCCAGCAAATTATGTAGGATCTTACACTCCATTGATCTACAACGAACACACCCGCCGCGACTCCTGCTGTGCAACTCGCAAAACGTTGAACCCGTCTTGAACACTCGACCAACCAGAATTTGATATCACTCGTAGGATCTTACACCCCATTGAATTACCACTTAACCCAAAATCAATTGGTCATGAAAAACGGCACAACAATAATTTTATGATAATGGCGAGGGTTCGACCACAATTATGACTACTCAGAAACGAAAGTGACGTTGACTTCAACAACTTACAAAAGAAAGCTTATCAGTAACTTGAAATCTGAAAAACCCCACAAATTACTTTTCAAGGTACTCCAACATCAAGTCACTGCGGCTGTCAATGTGTTCTCCCCGAAAGCAAATTTGTTCGTCCTCTCTATTGTTTGTTCCTTTGTTTTTTTCCCTTATACCGGTTTTTTCTCCAAATCTAACAATGAAATCTTTGAAGAGAGTGTGGATCCTTCTTTTTGGGACCACTTGAGGGCATGTTTTGTGCTGCATGGTTTTCAACATTTAATTCATCGTATAATTTTGTCTTTCTGCTTGTATGTTATTTTTGTCTCCAGGTTCAAATGATCCATAGTTTGTGTATTTGGTGGGGTACAGTGTTGATGGGTGGGTAATTATGAGCTATGGTGAATGAGACTTGTGTACTATGTGTAAGATGTATGTATGTCTGATTCAGTTGGTCTCACGTGACTACATATACGTCCTTGATTTGTATTATGAATATCACAATATCCTTGTTTCCTTGTCAATTAGCAAACTTAAAATTTCAAAGTCTTGTCAATGCTAGCTAAATGTGATTTTTATGACATAAGGCTTGCCACATAAAGAATGTTCTACACATTTAATAATCTTGATGGATTAAAAAAATCTTAATGCTAAGTTATAAATATGATTAGCTTGCCTGGCTGTTTCTTGTAATTGAATTCCTAGAAACTTGATTTCTTTAAACATGTGTCTTACTTAAACATATGGTTTACAGTGATCTTGCTCGAGAGATAAATTTTTCCACTGTATTATGTAGGGGAACTGTGACTTTGGGCATCATGGATCTAAATTCCATTGAGTTTTCCATCCACGTGATTAAAGCTTATATATGGCGCTACCAACAGAAAAACCATAACAATTATTATAATCACATCTCACTTTAAAAATGTCCTATTTTTCATAAATTATCTATGATCTATCCACACAACATCTTTATCATGGGATCACCGCACTTTACTTGGATGCCACTTTACTTCTGTTTTCAACTTGATTACCTTTTACTAGAAAAAGGAAAAAAAAAAAAAAAACTCTTAAGATTATTTGAACAGTTTAAAATGAGAACTCATAATGATCACAAACTTTATCACTTCACCACTCAACATGATCATGGTATATTAAATAAAGCATCAATCTAGTAAGAAAATCTTCAAAATCCTATTATGCATTGTTAATAGATAAGGTTGATCTTTTATAGGGTCACTTTGGCAACTCTACTAATAGAGTTAAGTAAGGTAAAGTTGATTTTGAAGAAAGAATAAAATATTAGTGGGTTATAATAATATTTTATTTTTAATTGTTTGTTATGAAATCTTTTTAACTTTTTGCATAAAAAAATAGAATTTATTTACATTTTAAAAGATAAAGGTGGTTGTTATTTTGACTTTTTCTTTAATAAGAATGAAGGGGGTTTTAAATTAAGGTGGTCTTGATAATAGACCTTATTTGAAAAATAAAGATTTTACTTTGACTTTTGCCATGCAAAGCATATTTTAAATAATAACAACCTACTCTGATAAAATGGAGGGCAGAGTTTTGTACCATTAGCCACCTTGGAAGTTGGGATGCATCAATATCAGCCGTTGGATGACCTCGTGATCAGCAACTTCACGGGGCCCCAAGTCGAGACCTGGAATAAAGGTGTGCTTTATTTCATTCGCACATCCTCCAATGCTATGGAAATTTGTAGATGGTGATGAAACCAAACATACTAAAAAGCAAAAGAAGTTCATTCTTTAGTAAGTTGGACATAGAAAGCAGTGAAGTGGGGGACTCTCTGTCTGTCTCTCTCTCTCTCCATCTTTCTTTCTCTTCTCTTTGTGGGTTTATTGATGCATGATGATGCGGTCGACACAACTAATATCAAATCACATTGCAAGGATCGAAGGTGAGGGTGTGGTGAGACTGGACCCTTTGTCTTTTTTAAGAATGGATAAGATCATGGGTGGAGGAAGGTGGGGGCCATCATCAGTTGACCCATCTCCTTTCTCCTTTCTTCTTTCTTCTTTTTCTTCTTCTTCTTCTTCTTCTTCTTGAAAAGGTTCTCTGGTTCTTCTGTTGTCCTGATTATTCCTTGGGGTTCTTTAATCTTTCCATTTTGAAGGTGAACATTTCCTTGTCATGGAGACAGTAACCAATACTCCAGTTGTCTTTAGCCGTCGGAGTGAATTGGAGAGGGGGCCACTTGTTAACTTCAAAGTGCAAAAAATGTACTCTTTTTTTTTATTAGGCCATATGTCACTCAAAAAAGAGAAAGGCCCACTGTTAAATTAGTGAAGTACTGTCCATAATTAAACTCCTCTTGAATCAGATTGTTGTAACGGCCCAATCAGCTTTAACCTGCATGGAAAAACCTATTCTAATGAGAACTCAAAAGGAAGAAAGGAAGAAAGAAAGAAAGAAAGAGAACCTCATATGATCATGTACACTCAAGGTAATTTTAAGTATTGGCCGAATCAAATTAGGAAATCCGCAATGGGACCATGACCTCAGTGATGTGGATAATTGAACCATTGGGATACAGATTAAGCTATTAACCCACACTAGGAGCTCAAACTAAAGCCAAGCCCATGCATGAAATTATATCATCATCACCACCATCATGAAGCCTTGTCTAAGTACATGGAGGTTAGCTATATGAATTCCGTTTTGTCATTCTAATTTACGTTTGTGCGAGCTACATTCATGGAGGGAACATTTTTTTTTTATACACCACTACATCATACATAGACCTTTCAATTCTCCTTTTAAGATTGGCACTTGACTGCATCCAAACTGATCCTCACAAGCTAGGATGAAACAACCACCACAAGTAAAACTCCTGAGAGATTTTTTTTACTCTACAAAGGGATTCAAGCACAAGCACACCCACACATGCACCTACGTCCCGACCAGCTGAGCCATACAGCTTGGGACATATAAGGTGCATTTATCCTTTTGGCTTGTAGCTTGATATTTTTGAAAGGGCATCTAGAGGAGCCATGCAATTCATCTAAATGGACCAAGTGTTAGGCAAAGGGCAAAGTGCAGTCCCAGTTCAAATTGGGCCTTTAAGTATATGAGCCAAAGCGGCCCAGGAATTACGTCTCTGTCTGGCTCACAGACAAAAACACTGTACGAATCCATCCCAATGCAGACTGGGCTTGGGCTAGCCCAACCAATGTAAACCGAAAGGCACTACCTAACTAGTGGATGGAGAGCCCACAGTGCAAAATCGTGGGCTGGATGGTGGGCCCCACTAATTAATAAAAAAAAGTAGCTTAAATTATTGCCCATATCTTGTATGGGTCCCTAACAAATCTCGATCCACTTGGAGATGGGGCCATTGTTTGAGCAGTCAGATTTTTAATTTCAATCAAATTTGATCAATATGATAGTGGGCCTGTCTCCAATTAGAATGACGTGAATCTAGATCCTCTCTTGCAGCTGTTACACGGGAACCATGTAACACATGGCTAGAACTCTATCATGGGCCTCATAGAGATGATTTGGACCATTCAATGTGAATCTCATATCCATCGGGGATTATATCCTGAACTTCTCAGTTTAATAGAAGTGGGTGCCTCCATCCGATTGAGCACATGACTGAAAACAAGACTAGGCATTGATGCGGCATCACAGTTGATGTGTCATTAATCACGTTAAGGTCATGCATTCAATCGGATAGTAGGACCCACTCCTATTGAATCGAGATTTATTGATATATCGCTAGAGGGGATGAGATTTATCTTGAATTATTTAGATTATCTCTATGTGGCTGCATGATAGAGTTCTCGGCATGTGTTACATAATTCCCATCTAATAGCTGCGATAGGGGATCTAGACTTGAATGAAGTTTGGCTAGACTCATAACAGATAAGGAGAGTTGGTTTGAGCGGTTCAGATTTTTAATTGGCGCACCCAGATGTAGACATTAAAAAACAATTAATTGTAGCCATCTATTGGAGTCTCACTCTCAAAAACTTTAAACCACTAAAATAAGTGCCCTGTATTTGACCGGACCTTAAACAATTCCACTCCAATTGGACTTGGAACCTACTATTTAAATCGATCACTTATATATTAGTAAAATATTAGACAAAAAGAATCAAGTGTTCAAAAATATAACCAATAAGATGATGGCCTAAGTCCTATTAAAATAAAATATTATTAAGACCATATATAAGGAGAGGATTTATTCTGTTTATTATTTTGAGTGGTTTGGATTTAGATAAAATTCACATCAATGGATTACAATTTATATAGATGGCAAAAAACTAAACATATTTAGCAATTAAACTTTAAACAGTGGGACAAGATGTTATGATTTATGGGGATGGGTATTTTGCTTTATAGTTGTTACTAATGGAAATAAAAATGTTATTTTTCTAGCATTTTTTTTTTCAGTCTTATGAATTTGTTGTATATTTTTTAAATGTTTTTATAGAGTAAAAAATTTCACGTTGGACAACCACCAATGGACCATGAACCGTAACACGACACGCATCATATTGATTTTTAGAGACAATCGTGACCGCAATCGCATCTTCATTCATGCCGATAAGCACATAAATTTCTTGCCTAAGTGGTTGATGAACAAATTGATCTTTTACAAGTGGGAAGAGGAAGTCCACATGGTGGGAAGAGGAAGTCCACATGGTGAGACTAGGAAGCCCAGAAAGTAGGAAGGATAGCTGACATATATAATAATGAAATATATTCGGCGGGTCATGGCCATCTAATCTGGCTCTTAGGAAAACATTGGCCCAGGCCCAGTTTGTCTATTGATTACCTATCAGTTTGATCCAACTTTGTCTCAAAGTTGGTTGGAGTTGAACTGGGTTGGGCCCAGCTCATACCTAGCTTTGCCCAACATATATTTATTCTGGACCTCATTGTTCAACTCCAAGACAAGGAAAACAGATCAAACCAAGAAGTCAGCTTAGTAATCTATGTCTACCAAAATATTACGTGCTATGGTTTTATTTACATCCAAGCCATTCTCCTTTCACAACTCAAGCCTTCCAATGGGCCTAAATCTGCCCAGTCAGACCCAGATTAAGGTGGGCCAGACTCACCTTAGAATCCAATGGGCTGGATCAAAATTTATGTTTAGTGTCTAAAGCCTTAATGGGTTAGATCAGGTACTCGACTCTTGGCCTGTCAGACCAGGTGAGTTCTGCTCAAATCTGGCCGATTGACAAAAACCCATAACACATGGAATGGGGATTGTCTCAGGCTCTAACCTAGAGAAATCCTGAGTTAAAACTACTCAGAGCTCCACAGTAGGGCCTCTTGAACCATTCAAAATAAACACTCTATAGTTATATGAGATATCATATAATTTAATGATCATGTTTTTCATCAAAAAATCAATTTAACGGTGCAAGAAAATAAACTCTGATTGATGTAAAATTTGAGGACACCATATACTTAGGGAGAGTTGATTTTGAATGGTATGGATTTCAATAGGTGGGCACACTGGATTTCCAATACTATTTAACTTGGGGTTTCTCTAGATTAAAGCCTAATTAGGGGATCCAGACTCATCATATGTTATGTTTGAACTTAAAAGTCAAAGTCAAACTCAAAGTCTTTCTGACTCGGATTTCATGTTTGTTTTCTACTTGGCTGCTTAAGGTTCTTTTGATATTCTTGGTTCTTGCCCTCTTATCATTGGCCCAGTAGTCCCTCTCCAGGGTCCAGGCTCACTTTAATATAACAAAAAAAAAAAAAAAAAAAAAAGAGTTGGGGGTGGTGGGGAAGAAAAAGAAAAAGAAAGGGTCCACCTTTGGGTTGAGCACTGGATCCAATTTATCTCTAATTTCATTATAGCTAATTAAGAAGACTTTAGATATGATTAACTACCATTTGATTGTTAGATAGATACAGTTTTTGTTAGTTGTAGTTATCTTCTCAGTTTGTGTTATGTTTTCAGTTTGTTACTCTTCATGTTGGTTAATGATCAAAACCCATTTGCAGTAATAACATGCCTCTCCCTCCTTACAATCTTGGGCATATGAGAGCTCCAGCAGACAACAAATGTCTCAGTAGTGCTGCGGACTACAAAACTCTTGGACCTACTAAAACCTGAGTAGAGGTCATAGAAAATTCCAAACAATTCTTCAGCTCTCTCTCTCTCTCTCTCTCTCTCTCTCTCTCTCTCTCCATCAAAGAGAAAACCATGATATGTAAAACAAAAACCAAGAAAAAAGAAATACAATTCCCACCCTTGATTGAGTAATTCAAGGTCTCTCCTTTTAAGTAACTAATTTTCTTTATATGATCCAGTGGCAGTCACCCCATGAGAAGGAAATGACAGATAGAGTTGGGGGGGGGGGGGGGGGGGGGGGGGGCGGGGTGGGGGGCGGAGGCGGCGGCGGCAAAGAGACAAAGAAAGACAAAAAAAAGGCCCCCACTTTCCATCATCCAGCCCTTCCATACGCATCATCCAAACACATCCTCATCATTCATCAGCAACAACGAAAATGGGAAGGAAAAAAAAAGTCATTCTTTGTCTGCCCATCATGCCCGGAAAAAGTTCTTTTTAATCAGAGGCATGGCTTTTCCTCTTGGTGCAACAACCACAGAGAGCTGAGAAACATTTGCCGAGAATGCCCTTGAGAACTCTGCCTCTCACGGGAACCCAACGAGGGGCATTTGGGACCTTTTTGTTTGGTTCGGTGTTGTTGGGAGCTTTGGCCATACAGAGAGGGAGAGAAAGAGTAAGAGGTGAAGGGGAAGGGGAAGGGGAGGAGCCCATGTCGGTGGAGCAGTATATATAATGCGTTTAGGCGCGTAGAATATACGCGTTTGCCATTCAATGAAGTTGGATGGAAGCTCTGAAGCAGGAACTAAGAAATGGCAGCAACTCTTGTCGTTTGCGTTGCTCCCTCTTCTTAGATCCTGCTTAAGAGCTTCCATGCAAGTCCTGCATACAATTTATATGTATGTATACATACATAAATAAAAGAGCAAGTTTGATATTTGATATGAGTGTTTGGGGGGTGCTTCCAAGGGCTTGTTTGTTTAATTACTAGAATATTGAAAACTACTGTTGGAGAGTTTTATGACTTTCCCATCTTCTGTCTCCCACTTTACAACGACCTAGTATTTTGGAAATTGAAACTCTAATAATTCTACATGCCAAAAGTGATATTTATTTCACCTATCTCGTTTATGATTTCTCACCGTTCAAATAGAGAACTCAAAATTCCTGAATGATATCAGTTGTGAAATATTGCTCTCAGGAATTCCAAGTTAGTAGTTTTTTTTTTTTTTTAGGTATAAGAATTTCAATGTAGTTAACATTAGAAACAGCTCTAAACAAGTTTTATTTATGGAGGAATAGTAAACACGTTTTGGATGTAGAACAAGCGCGTGGAGTGCTCTAGGACTTCCCACCTCCAATATCTAAAAATAGCGCTTTCAAGGAAGGTCATTTTGTCAATGCACAAGCAAGCAAACAATGAAAGGAAAGCTATATGGGAGCAGACGGCCAAGAAATTTACATAATTGAGCTTGTCCTTTTGGCCCGAGAGTGGGGTGTTTAGCCATCGAGAATCCATTTTAATACTTAATTTTGACTCAGTACCTGGGTGGAATGAGAATCAAATGAGTGGCCGAGTCAGGTCAAGGCACCAAATATATCTGCTCAGCTCAGTGACCTTCTGATCAGTCATATCTATATTTTTCAGTTTTAGAGTGTTGAACTGACTTGCCACAATCTACTTTCTCTCGACAGCTTTTGATGGGCCTAGATCTTGTCTGAGGTGCAGCCACTTTCGCTAGTCTCTATGGAGACAACCCTTTGGGCCTTTTGGCCTGTTCATTAGTTTTTTTAAGCAAAGTGGAAAAGGCCCTAGTATGGGACCGATCAATATGAATGATAATCGGAATGATCACGAGAGAAGAATAGATGTAAACATTGACCAAGGTTGGACCTAAAATCACAATGATCAAACAATCATGAGCTTAGATTTTAAAGCTCAAAGTTTAAGCTTGACAAAGGAGTAATCTATTACCGTCAATATTTGAATCTTATAATGGAAAATAGTCAAATCACAGTCAAACTGAAACCGGTCTTAGTTCACAGGGATAGGAATCGAAGAAATTGAAATGAGACCCACGGACTACAAGTTCATCAATTAAGCGGGCCATTGCCTTTGCTGGAGTCCTTTTTGTCACTTCATTTTCCTATTATTATTGGTAATTTGATTTTGAAGAATCATATAATGTATCAAAAGTCTATACACCTGGCTCTGTTTGGATCCTTTCGAACTTGACTGCCCAGCATTTGTAGTTTTACCTGTACCTCTCTTGGCCTGTAGTTTTGCTAGGGCAAAGATGAAAACTATTGTGATTTGAAGGTAACTCAAGTTATCCAAATGCATGAACCTTCATTTACAAATAACTCTTACCTTAGATACACCTAAGAATATTGTAATGAGCATTTTGTCCTAGAATTGATGTAGTGGGTGATATGTACTTAAGCCTTTGTTATAACTTGTGACCCTTATACGTACACACACATCAAATCTTGCAGTGAGTGCTCATGCTGCAGAAGATAGCGATTTTGAAATAATTAGTGTATCTTAGCATCATACAACAATAAAATACAGATGGTAACTATAGAACCATGGAAAAAACGTTAAACTATCTTACCCATGTACCTGTCTAAGCCTTCCTAGCCTTGTAGTTGCAATTTGAACTGGACTAATATAAGGGTGTTTTTTTATTTTGTAACAAAATATGATGGATTTCATGAAGTGGTTGAATGCTGATGTTTTACTGTCATTCAACGCGACTTACTTATATTTTAAGATTAATGGAGGTGATTATTTGTAAAAAGACAGATGATGGTTACCTACATAATTTTATTCAGTATAAAAGTGTTTGAATACTGCAGTTTTGTAGCAAGTTGCCTGGCTATGACCGGATCAAGACATGCCACCTTTTGAGGACCTTGTGGCACAAAGCAACCTCCTCCCTCCAAATACTATATCTATGAATATGTCACCTTTTAGGTTACTTCTTCCAACCGACTTCTCATAAATATCCAATCAACTCATTTCACTTGTTCATGGAAGTTAAGAAGGACCAATCACTGTACAAGATTCTAAAATACTTTGTATTTGGACCATTCTTGGGGTCTCTAGAATAACAATGTATCCTGTAGATGAGAGAGAGAGAGAGAGAGAGAGAGAGAAGAGTATGAAATTTTTTAGCCCAGGTATTAATGTTTATCTATTCTTTTAATAAGAAGGACCCATATGTTTGATTCGAGGGAGATAAAAACGAGTTCCAAGGACACAAAAAAAAAAAAAAAAGGGAATTTGAGGCATGTGGGAAACTCATAAGAAGAAATACTAGAAATAGTGATGAAAGTTTGAGCATATGACTCATATTGATTTTATACTAGACTGAGAAGAAATAATCCACCATATTTGATGTTGTCTAGAGCAACAAGCAAGAAAGGAAATTACTAATATCTTACACATTAGTAGAGGTTAACTACATCAACAGTTATATGTACTTAAGCAGTGGGAGCAAATCTCTCACCCAGTTTAACCACCTAGGATCAGAACAGCGTGTAAAGGTGTAAGATTAACAACCTCCACTGTAAGAGGACTTAAATTGTGATATACCATCCCACTAGCTTTGAATATTGTTTTTATTGTTGGCATTGCAGTGATGAGCAAGCTGATGCTCATCACTCTTGTTATATATTTACTTTAGTTAGATTGATATATCCTTTCTCAATTAGCAGGATAGAAGCACAAACCTCCAAAATTTTAATGTCCTAGCTGCATGATTTACTACATTTCTTACCTTGCGCACTTTCATTAATGGATTTCACTGGGCGGTAAACTGTAAATCGGTATGTGGTTGGGTAAGATTGCAAATCACGACATGACTCAGCTGAATGTCTCATTTAAAAAGCCTGCTTAATGTTGTCATGTAAGTCGAAAAAGTAATTTGTAGGTATAGATTAAGTGCTTATCACTAGCTGGTGAACCACAAAGCTATGGACATTTGTCTGGGATGGTAAGAAGTCTCTTTAAATAAAAACACTGCTAACAGAATGCACTTCTTACATCAGCTCTAGAAAAGATCTCAGATGACTATCAAGGAACCTTATTTTATTACGATGATCATGATGATGTCCTTAATATACGACTAACAGAAATGGCTAATAAAAATACCCAAGAGAAAAATATCCCTTGCATCTAACATATACGTCATTTACCATGCGAGACTTTGATCAAACCATTAACTTCTTTGGTAAGTTTTCTGAACTTCCATGAAATATATAATTTGTTTTGATACTACATCATAGTTATATATTCTTGACAATGAAAGCCAGGAATTTTAAAGAAGAAGAACAGTGAAGATTTCCAAGATTATATTAGGAGCTAAATTGTTTTTGCAATGCAAGAGAGTATATCATCTTCAAGTTGAACATCTTATAATAGTAGGCCCGTTGAGTGACAACTTCTCACCAATACAACATTAGAAATAAATAGTACTGCATGTTAACATCAATGTGTGCCAATGTATCAGAGTGTCTTTCTAGTAGATGGGGCCCAGTTATTTAATTGGAATTGAGTTCCTAGATTTTTTTAGAATGCCTGTTATCAAAGGGGCTAAATGTGGAGTAAAGGCTAAAATCCGCAAGGGGGCATCAAATAATCTTAAATTTCAAAGGAAATGATGGTTCTATCTACATCACCACTTTAAATCCTTACAGCTCTTTTATGTTCCTTTATTACGAACTCCAAGGAATTCAGCCCTCTTTTACTTGGTATTGAATTCCTAGGAACTCGAAGTAATGCTTTACTATCAAATGGCATAAAATTGAAGTAAGGTGAAGATCATCAAATATCTCCCCTTTGATAGGAAATAATTACCAAACCATCACCTAATAAATCAAATCCAAGGAAAATGAAGGCCCAACCAACATCTCAACCTTTTATCATTCGCCTTCACCATAAAATCCTAGTAATTCAATAGAAAGTAGGCAAACGGCTTAAGCAAACATGGAGGCAACTCAATGAAGTAGATGTCCATATGTACTTAATTAGTACATTAAAGTTCCTAGATCATATTGTGGACCAGGGATGCAAATGAGTATTAACTTCTAATGCCGGGTAGCATTGAGAAGTCTCTTGACTTATAAATGTCAAGCCCGTTGCTTTTCTATTCATCCACTCCTGTTCCGGCTAGACGATGACAGTTCCTTTTCTTGTTATCTTAGGATTTTGAAAGATCAAAGAATAGATGACATTCATGTCAAATTGACATGGAACTTGATTTATTGCACTAAAAAACAAGACCTGCATGCCTTTTCCTATTGCAAATGTTATAACAATGCGCAAGAATAAGGCATTGACGAATTAATATGGCCCTATGTCATTAGCAAGGAGTAAGAAAATTCTGTGACCTTTTAAATGAGTTATATTCCTTTTAAACCTTGATATGCGTGTAGTAATTGCAATGGATTAGGAGTCCTTGCTACAGACTTGTACTGTGGATAACTGCAGAGTAATGGTCCGAGTTATAACTGTGGCCATGAGAACTCAGTGTAGTATTCTTCTAAACCCTAGTAGAACTCAGAGATGAGTGCCTTTCTGCTGTAGTAGGGGCTCTTGCCGTGAATGTCAAGCTCATGCTCGTCAGATAATCTGTATCATGTCCTTGGAATTGATGAGAACACCATCGGACTCTAAAGAATTTTTTTTTATCGACCATATCATGACTATGTTAAAATGACAATCTGATCGAACCGAGAACATGATAAGATAGTAGGTGATGTTTTAAGAGTGAATTCAATATTCATTAGGAAGACTACACATTCTTGGAGAGTTAAAATGAGACTTATGTTGACAGGTCTTAAATGCAACATAATATGAAAGTTCTCATATGGACCCCCCCTACCTAATGATTAGTTCCATTAGTCGTAATCACTTCATTATAATTCAGAAATATTTGGGAACTAGATAATTGGGACTGTTCAAAATCCTTAAATTAATATTACACATGTATTGAAGCCACAAAATTTATAGTTGTACATCATATGGTTATCATGCAACCATGGATTTCAGGAAGATGCCATAACAAATCGGCATCTTGAGTACATATGCTTGGTTTTGTTGCACTAGTTGGAGCTATATATAATGTGTTTTAAAACAAAAGGGGCTAGTATTTTACACATGGAAATTAGTTCCTCAGCATGTTTTATCCCTGATAATAATTCCTGCTGTTAGTTAGGGTTTTCAACGGCTAAAAAATCAATGAATGGAATACCAGATTCGCTTTGACACTTCTTGTGATTCTCCTCCTCAACTGTTCTTCTATGATCATACCCGCCCGTAGAATTGGTGTTTATATGTAGGAAATCATAAAACTTGATTGGACCATCTTTCCCTATACAAATTTCAGACAGTAAAAATTGAAGGTGACCAAAGAAGAAAGATAAAAATCAATCAAGAAAGTATAAAAACACTGCAAATTTTACCTTTGGGCACCTTTGGACAATAATCATCAAACTTGGAGGATAAGTTGTTTGGAATTTGGCAAGGGCTATGTATGATTGCATCTCCATCGCTTCTTACATAGTTCACCAAAGATGAGAGATTATCCGAACTGGAGCTTGTACTTGTACCTAATTCAGACAATAGAATCCCTTCTCTAATAATGGTCTGCGCCGCTTTCTTAGCGAAATACCTTGATCTCTCTCTACACTGCCGTGCCCTGATCACATGCCAGTGGTTCTTCACTGCGTTATCGGTCCGGCCGGGGAAGAGCCTGGCGATGGTGGCCCATCTGTTTCCATGCACCCGATGAGAAGCAAGAAGACGCTCTTCCTCCTCTTCTGTGAAAGGATTCCTATTGATTCTTGGATCCAATTGATTGAACCATCTCAACCTACAACTTTTCCCTGCTTCAATTGTTAAACAACATCTGGATTACCAACCAAAACTCATAATTTATTCATCTAATTGGAACATCCCTTCTTATAGAACTCCATTGAGAATAATAGAAGGAATTATAAATAAAAATTCACCCATTATTTCTACTTTTGCTATAAGAAAAAAACTAGTGCACTTATCTTCTCTTATAGTACCCAAAGTAGAAAATTGAGTTAGCCTATACAAATTGGTGTCTATATATCAATCATTTCTCACAAACAATTGTAACACTTCATATCTATTGAACCTGATCTTCCTGGAAGTTTTTCCGCGATGGCGTTCCAGTTGTGGGGGCCATATTTTTCAACCAATTCCTTGAGCTTTTCATCCTCAGTTGGCCTCCAATGGCCTCGGGAGCACATCTTATCGTTACAGAAGAGGAAGAGGAAAAAACAAATGAGAAAAGCACAACCCTAGCAAGAACAAAAGCAAATCGCCAGAGAAAGATAAAGAAAAAAAAAAGAAAAAAGAAAACTAAGAGAGACCCAGATCAAGAATCTCATAAAAGTGATAGTTGTTTATGGGTTCGGTTGATTTGTCCCCAAGATTTATACAGCTATGATCATTTAATAAAAACAAGGAGAGAAGACAGAAGAACCCTAACGATATAGAGACAGGACTACGTTTCCGTTAGAGAGGGGTAGGAGAGACCTGCATCAGCAACTGACGCTACGTCTAGGCTACCAAATGGGGTACTTTTAAAAAACAAGAGAGATAGAGTTGTTGTTGCTTAGTGTGGTGATTTTCGTTCTCCTTTCAACGTCTTCCCAAGTTTTCTAACCTACGACGGCTACTTGTACCTTCCTTTTCTAATACATGTTACGTTAACGATAAAACTGATCACATTGTTATAATGTTATTGCTTCCAGAAACTTTCTTCTACAGACTAAAGAAATAAAGAGAAGACCCAAGAAGGAATCAGAGTAATATTCACCATCGGATCAATGTGAGATCATAAACACTGTGATGAATAAGATTTTGATCTAATGGTGAGTATCACACTGATCATCTGATAGATGTTTCATAAGCCAGATGAAATTGGAATGCTGTTTGAATCCAATGGTTACAATGGTGGGCCCCATAATGAAAACTTCCTCAAGTGAATCACAACTTATATATGGTCCTATATATAACTACTCATTTCATCTTCTTTGACTGCATAGTTTGTTTGGTATACCGGTGGAAGAGAGAACATTTCTGGCTTTTATAGTCTTCATACCTGGCTCCCTGCAGTTTCTTTCCTTCGCTTGTGGGTTGGAATTGGAAGTTACTTATGGAAGTGATGGATATGGTCTTACATGCGGTTGTTTTGATGTTGTTGAGGAATGAGGAAAAAAGGAATACCCGATTGGTGGAAATGCTTTGTTAGGAAACAATGTAGATTTTGGATGAATAATAAGCTTCAAAGGAAGGAGTACCGAGTACATGCTAAGATGGTTGGTCAAGTATTACAGAATAAAGTCTCTTACCAAGAAAGTAAGTGCCTGTCGCTTGGAAGTACAAGACTAATGGAAGAGGCAGAAAAAAGACTTCCAATGGAGAAATTACAAATGTGATTGTTAACTCCTTGAGGTCAAAAATATAGTGTAAACATGGATGCTAGTACTTTCGGAGAAAACTCTAAGGATGTATTTGGATGTATGGTAAATTGAAATATGGTGAGGTGAAGCATCAAATTAAAAGAGAATAAAATATAATGAGCTATTTGTTTATATTAGATACATAGGAATTGAATACATAGTGGTTAAAAATGAGGATTAATTGTGAGTTTTAAAAAAGGAACATCCAATTACATTTTCTTTTAAGGAAATAGAGTAAAAGAAGATGATTTTTGATTCTTATTCTTGAAAATTCACCTTTGATAATCATTTGTTAACCACCCATGTGTATTCAATTGCTATGTATCTTAATGCAAATTATAAATATGGCCTAAATAGATGTAAAAGGCTTTGATGATGATGAAGATGATAATGATGATGACCAGGATGCTGACTTTGTTGAGATTTTAGTCGTGGACACCCCAAACCATACGGCAATTTATCAGCTATTTATTTTGAGAGTAGTTAAAATCTAAAGGTAAATGATATTAAGATCCGTAGGAATGTGAGTTTGAAAGTTGATTGTTGCCTCTTAATCTCCTTTTTATTTTGTTTGGTTCTAATCTATTGCAATTCTATGGTCATATAGTAAACGCCCCTAAAGAGTCAAGTTCGTAACATGGCATAAGTACCGCAATCATTTTGATGGTCATTGAAGCTCATGATGTATTCCATGAAACATTAAGATAGTTTAGACCTTATGAATTGGTACCATCAAATGTTAAAATGTACCTGATGTATAAGTAGTCGAAGATTTGTGTGATGAATATTATCATTGATGTTAATCTCAAGTAACTAGAACCTTGAGATACCCGACTAATGCTGGAGTGAACTCCAACACACCTGGAGAGAAGACCACCTGAACAAAAGGTGGCTGGACCCTTAACAGACCTGGCTGACAGGGTGAAAGTTCACAGGTTCTCAGAATGGATGCTAATTTCAATTAACCAAACCAATGCACAACGGATGTAAACAACCAAACAAAATAGAACTAACAATTAAATCTATCAATCACACACCATAAGAAGGCAAACACAATATTTAATGTGGAAACCCTTCTCGGGAGAAAAACTAAGATAAAAAAAAATCAATTATTATTGAATGGTTACAATATATACTCACAGCTTTTTTATCCCAACCAGTACATCGATTTAAGGACTGTAGTTATTTTTGCACAACTTCTCTTGTTGTCACGAGTTTCCACCATACACCGCTCCCCATGCTTGATCCTCCTTCATCACCTTGAGACCAAGATGCATAATCTTCTATAAAGAAGTGGAAGCTTTAAACTTTTTAGACCAACCTTTTAGAACAATCTCTCAATGGCTCTAGAGAACAATTGAATCTCTCTTAGTGTATTCAAATTTCAAATCAAGAGAGAGAATTAATTTATTGTCTTATTTTTTTTTTTAGTGTCGAGAACAAACCCTATTTATAGCCCCAAATTCATGCTTTAAAATAGAACACAAATAAAACTTAAATTGGGAAACTTAGTCTCCAAAGGAAATAATTTGTGCAACCTTGATCTGAAAAAATCCTGAGGACGGATCAATTGGACAGAGGATCCAATCGATCAGGTACCCCACATCTGATCGATCGGGTCAATAGGTAAGATCGATCGGGCCTTGTGGTGTCTTCCAAATTTCTTCTATTTTCTACACTTCAGTTCTTCAGGTGAGACAACCACAGTCCATTATAAAATAAATAGAAAATACAACTCAATGGACTTAGAGTTTTGTGCAATTCATGAATTAGTCAATATAAAAATATTAACACAGGTGAGTGATGAACTAGCACACCTTGGAAAGAAGATTACCTACACGCACATGGGAGAGGACCTAGGGACTCAACTGTGGGCAAATTGTTGAGAACATGACACTCAACCATTTGGGGTGTCACTTTATGCACAACAAGGGGGAAAAAAAAAAGAGCAATTGGTTGTTAACTTATAAGAGGTGTGAACTTCTGAGATTAGATGCTATAAATTTGTGCCATTAAGTCTTACCTACCCAATATCCTAGCTTAATTGTCATGTTCATGAGTTCAATACTTGCCCATCTACTGAATGAGATTTTTACACGTTAGTTCCTCTTAAACTCTAAACAAGCTATATATGACCAAATCTTCTATCTATTTAATTCAGGAAAATTTAACCAGAAACAATGAGACCTGCCATCATCTGGGGTGGTTGTGTACTTTTACAACCTCGACCTGAGCAAGCAAGTAATAGAGTGGAGCCTTGAACCATTGACAAAAACCATGGAATGATCCTCAATGTCACACATACATTGTTCTTCAGTTAACCATCCAATATTAACTAATGGTAGGTCACCTGTTCCATTCTTAGAAAGATTTATAGCATTTTGGTAACAGATTACCTAAAAGATATGTTAACTTCATAGGCCGATACTTGCACTTTACTAGGGTTCATGCCACATGCAGAGCCCGTTTTGAAGTAGGCTCCACATTTCAGATCCAAAGGTGGGTCCCATAGGCAGCTGGCTCTTTTGGATTCCATATCTCCTAAATTTGTGTTTGTTTTCAATCTGTCCAAACATTCCTCAGACTGGTAGTCTTTTGATTTTGTGGGAGCCACCATGGACAGGACAGGAGTGTCCAGAATCTAAGTTCCTCTGCTGTCAGGAAAACAGAGAAATGTTATAATAGGCCTAAAAATCCAGTAAGGTCACAAGTTGTAATATCCAACTCATTTAAAATAATAGTTCCACCATGTTTTGACTCTAGTGCACTCTAGAGAACCTCACCCAATCATTCTTTATTAAAAATAGAGGTCATAATTGCATTGTGACTACCTTAATAAGGAAGGAAACATGGGTATTTGAGGTCATTAATCTGTCTAATACCAGACTAACCCCCAAGAATAGAAATATGCTTGTTGATTCTCTTGTTGGCGTACTAGCGAAGAACCCAAGTCTGCATTAGCTGTTGGCCTACCCTTCCATGAGTTGTAGAATTTCTTCCTTTTTTTTCTCTCTTTTAGAAGAAGGAATTGGTTTTTGTGGTGTCTTCCAAATGTCCTAGGCGAAGAGAGCAACGCAAGAAACTGGTACCTATCAAGACGTAGGCGTTTCTTCTCTGTGGGAGGAGGACAGGTAGCAGTCTTTTTCTCTAATTAATCTCCTCATCCCCATTCCTCTTCTCATTATCTCTTTCTTTTGTTCTATTTTTATTATGTTTTCTATCCCTTTTGACAAAGATATTGTAAGATTACCTCTCAATCTCAGTGGCATTATATGGGTTCTGTTCATTTCTCTTGAAAATTATGTGGGTGGCATCAATTTGTCAAAATACATGGTACTTTTTATTCACATATGCATTCTTTGGTTTCATGGAGTAGAAGAAGTTCCATACCTTTCTATACATGCATTCCCTTGGATTACAACAATATTTCACTCGCGTCCATTCTCCTTTTATAGTAGTCTTCTCTTGTTTGTTATATTTTTCTTGTGTCGTGTTACTCGTGTACATTGCAAAGAGAAATATATGGGTACCCCATTGTCTTTTATGTGATGCATTACGTGATCCCATATATTTGAAAATTATAATCGCAACGTAATCATAGTTGTAGAAATGATCCTGTTCGTTCACCTAATCAAACATCTGGTTTATCCAAGCCGTTGCCATGCTTGGATACTAACAAATGTTAATTTAGGTTGGTAGGACTCGTACATTTATCAGTTTAGTGCAGTGTCCCTAACAACTTCTGGGGACTTTGTTCAGTTCTACCTAAATGCAAATATACAAGCAGTTGATAGGGTCAGACCTTACCCAACAACTTCTTTCGTTTCTAAGTAACACGATCCTCCACTAAAAGGAACTCATGGGTTTGTCAGAAATATGAAAGTTCTCCTTATTTTGCCTCCTTGTGTACTCTCCTAGGAGAGGATTTCTGGATCTCCAAGTTATCTAAGCTTCCCAACTGAAAAACGGTTTAAACTTTGAAGACTACGTTGGAACGGTTGAAAGCAAATATATATATGTTTGTTTCCTTAAATCTCTTCTCATAAGTAGATCTACCGTACCTAACTACCATGTACTCTCTCTCTCTCCTTCCATTTATTGTTTAACAAAAATACTCAACAACCCAACATCTTAATATAATAATAATTCGACTTCCTTGTATAGCTTATGACTTTGTGGAAACTAGAAAAGATACAAGAAACAGTCTCAAATTTAGTTTTTGGCATTAGGTACATGACAAGGATATAAGTTTCTTATAACTGAAAGGGATACATGCCTTGGAATGGATTTTATGGTTACCTTGATGGAATTCAACACCTTTGTATGGTGTATGGGAATTTGGACCATGTTACCCTTTTCATTGTCAGTCTTGGTTATGATGTCAAAACTATAAAATGGTCTTTCCTTGATTCTAATATATAACATATATTTTTCATGGGACCACCACATCTCATTAAAGCTGATAGTGCACCAAAAACCTACCTGCGTTGATTGATGGTGGAGGGGGATCTCTATGTGGGTCCCGCTCGGATTCACACAGAGCTATCAGATGGTGGAGATAAAGGTGCACCACTCTTTTGTACCAGAGGGAATATTGGACTCTCTTATTAACTTGAGGCTAGTGGATAAGAAAGCTTGCATCATTACCATATGAAACCTTGCTTCTAGGCGACAAGCTGATGTGTGCCTCCTATATGCTAATTTAAAAGTCCGTCAGTTTGTTGGGGGCAGTGACAGAATACAATCTACGTTTGACTAGATTGATTAGAGATTTTTGTTAATAATCCTTGATTACAATTAGATTATTATTGGATAATCTCTCTCCACAATCACTGTTGTAAAACCCTAGAAATCTAAACTTTATCAAGCATACAAGAATTACGACACAATTGCAAAAGCTCACATACATATTCCAAAAGGTTGCCACTATTGTATGATAGGTATGAAGAAATTGTGCCTAGGCATAGAGTATGAGGGAAGCCCTGTGACTTTCAAATCCATGCCTTTCGGCACAAGTGATGATAAACATAATGGATGTCTCAATTCAAGATAATGATTTGTCGTTTTCGAAAACGGCTAAATGGAACATACCTATCACTGAAATTAATTACCTCTTCCTGAGAGGAGAGGAATGCGGAAGAAAAGAGAAGCAAATCTTTAACATTACGCTAAAGGGCGACATGACTAACAGGCAAAGGCTGGTTGGTGAATGCTGACTCTTTTCGCACTAACTGAGGAATTTTGTGTTTAAGAGTTGAATTTAATGCCTATTTCGACAATGAAAAACCCTTAGCAGCCTGTTTGTCTGCATATTATACATAGTAATTGGATAATGTAAAATTGATGTCATAAGTAGTTAAAAATGAAGACCATAGTGAATATACAAAAACATCATCAAATAACCTACCCTTTAATGGAAATTGAAGGCACATCGATCACTCTCATAATCAAATGCCTTGAAAAGTTAAGGGACGGTTTGTTTTCGTTAGATTATATAGGAATTCATGGTCAATTGAGATCCATGGAAGGACTAGGATTAAATGACTAAGGTGATGGCTTAGTATTATTCATTTTCCCTTTATTCACTTTCTATTAGAGGGCAGGTTATTTGTGTGAAGGAACATTTTGGTCTCTCTCCTACCACCACTATGATGAATGTACAATAGCTTAAATGTAAATTAGGAGTACCATACTTATGAGCATATCTAAAGGATTTATTGACTAGGATGATTATATTCGTTGATTCTATTATCCATTCCCTCATCGAGGGATTGTGATAATTTAATTTTACGTCTAAGATAGGCTTCAATATACCTATATAAAGGGATCGAGCTTGATAGTGAAAGGCCACGACAATATTTCTATCTTTTCTTCCTCTGATCTCATCTCATTCCCTCTGTCAATTTGATGGTTAGTCTTGCATATTCACCTTGGATCTTCATTTTTAACCATTCATGTAATGGATTCTTATATATTCTGAGTGCAAGTAAAGAGGTCCATGATCTAGAAAATATGCATATAGCAGTACATATACATACAGCAAGTGTGTAGTTGAAGGATCTACTCTAAGAAAGCATGTCCTTTTCTTTGTGTAATCAGTCTGTTTTGCAATTATACTGACTATGGAATGATTTGATGAATGTGAAATGAATAATAACGGGAGAAGTCATCCTATTTTCATTGTCGTTAGCACCACTCATTACCTAGCTACTGTGGGTCTTGAGAGCGGTCCCCTCCTCCCATGGGATATTTGTCCAGTACAGTGATTAATTATTTGACCTCATAAGCATTAGCTTAACCAAGTTATTTGGATTAGAAGCTCGGGTACAACAAGGTGCTAGGCATCCAGAGTTGCTACTTAAAATGGTTCCCAAGGTAATGAAAATTCGGTCGTAATTTGAGATTTATGATGATAGTAAAATAAAAAAAAAATGTAAAGTGCTGAAAATGAAATCTGTATATGGATGAAATTAGAGGAAATAGGAGGATATGTGATGCAAATTTGGCAGAGTAACATTGTGATTAGAGTCAATCTGGCTGCATATTAGAAGGGTAGTTCCTTCAAATGATATTTGTATTCAAGTTAAGATCAGATTTGTGTTCTTATTTAGGATGATGACTTCCTATGTTTTCCATGGAGAAGAGGGTGTCTACCAGTCTTTGAACCTTCAGCCTCTGCTTTCAATCATGCAACCAGAGAGATGCAAGGGAGACTTATGAGTTTTAATAACTTCCTACATATGTTCAACTGCATAAATGTAAAAATCTATATCTGTCATTATAGCCATATAAACTCTGTATATATGAATGCATATGGTGAATACATAGTGTCCGTTCTTACATTGAAAAATGAAAGTTTTCCAAAATTATTGCTCGAATTTCATGATTGACCAGTTTGAAATGACTTGGGTACCATAAGGTTATGATTCTAACAGCCCAATTCACTATGGCCAAGTGCGCCAGTGGAGGGTTTTAATTGACCATAGTGTAAAATTGGTTCCAAACAGTGGACACGTTTGGATCTTGGCAAATTGGATGGGGGTAAGATGGTGTTTGGGAAGAATCAGTGTTCATGCATTTGGTTAAGCTCACTCACTGGTTCGCCGCGGTGGTTTTGCTCTTCGCCATAACAGATTATGGACAAATACATGTTCCTAGATTTGCAAAAAACCATAGCGCAGGGCAACTTAGTCCAAAGGTCCAAACAGGGCCTCTGGGTCGAACAAATCCAACCATGAACAAGTTTGGATCCTTCATTTTCAAAAAGTGGAATAGCATCTTCATGGGGTCCATTGTTCCACTAGATGCATATAAGCTCTTTATACTAGCCATTAATAAAAGCATCAGATGAACTGGACGTTATTACTCATCTAATCTAAATCACGAAATGAGTGTTTTATAGATGAGAGGGGTTTTAACTTAAGCAATCTAATTAATGTTGTCTTAGGTCATATGTCTAGAAATAATAGCCAATAACTAAGACTCCTTTATCTTAGGTCCGCTGATCCCACAAACATATGTCACATATGTCCCTTGAAAACTTTTGGATAGACCAAGAACAAGGTGCTTGTTTATAGATATAGTGGCAATAAATGGAAAGCAGATGCGGTTGTAGAATGCAAGTTTTGTTGGGAAGTCTCACATCCCATATCGTTTAAATAATAGACTTGACATGTTGTATGGGCCTTCCATCTATAAATCTTAAGCTTTTAGGTTGGTATTGGTACATGGTTTCACCAAAATAAGCAAAGACGTAGTAGATTAACACCACTCTAGCATGCATAAATGCCAGTACATAATTCTGTTTCTCACACCAGAGTGTTACTTAAATGTCATATGGGATATATCAAACATACTATTTTTGAGAACATCACTATAACTATTTATTAATTGCTGCTCTCTTCATGGCAGAGTTCCCATCTAATCTTCTCAAGGAACAACGTAGCCTGGAGAAGAGAACATTAAAACCGTTATAAACAATGTAAAGTAAGAATATCATCTGAATTTGTTTGTTCAACTTTCAAGTCCAGGTCTGGATTGAGCTGAGGTTTAGAATTGGGAAGCTGGGGGCCAAGCCACTTTGGGATGGAATTGAGGTGAGTTATTGATTTCATTGTTCAGGTCCAGGTATTGGTATGATGAACCCATAATTGGGCCCTTATACCCAGCAAAAGAAATGTGTTGGGCTTGGGCACCAACTAGAGATGATTGATCGTGCTGCAATAAATCATGGATCTGATCCAGAAACAGTAATAAAGTAGTTCAGCATAGGCCAGAGGAGGCTGAATTTGGACTATATTTTAAAGCCCATAGGTAATCTTGGTCCTATTTTAGGCCGATGTTAAAGGGCCTGCCTAAAGTCTAGCATGGTAAAGTCCAGAGAGAAGGGCAAGCCCGGACAACACATGTTTTACAAAAGGGCACACGAGGTTTAGAAATTGGATGGCCCATAGCATAATTTCAAGGCCCATCACTGGATCATGGCCTGAATATTAGGCCCAATCAATAAACAGATGGGTTCTAGACAGTCTTGGGCCTGTTCTAGCCCACTAATGAACAACCAAAACTCCAAGAAAAATTCTATTTGGACGGAATTTGGGACTGATCTTTGGACCGGTCCCAAAGTCTCAATCCAAATATCAGATCCCAAAGTCCCAATCCAAATATCAGATGATATTTGGATTGGGACTTTGGGACTGGTCCACGGATCGGTTCCAAAAGTCCGTCCAAGTAGCAGGACTCAAACTCCAATCTGAACTCTGAAGTCTGAACCACCTTGCAGAGTGAGCAGACTGGACCGACCCAATCTGTCATACAAGTGGAAACGCAACATATCCACATGGAACTAGATCAGCCATCCGACCATGGCCCAACTTTCATCAAGTTTTGGCTTTCCAGTTCCAGCTCACATGCTTTACAAGCACTGGTAAATTGATCAAGGATCTTACGTACACATTTCTTGCCAACAGGCCTTCCCCCAATATTGCAGCGCTTTGGAACTGTAATTGCAATGGCAGGGTTGATCCCAGATTTCTTCACCAAAGGGTGACAAGAAAACTGCACACAAGCACTTGGGTGAGCTCCCGAGCAGTGCCCCAACCCTGGAGCAACAAGCTAGTGGCACCTTTCCAGTGGAACTCTCACCCGCCCCTGCGCACGGGCTCAAGCTTGCAGCCGCTGCATTCACCGGTGATTTCCCCGCACTCTCCCACCGCACTTACTCATCTCATGGCTACCAAATACATGATCAAACCAGCAAGAGCAGCAGTAGCTCTGTGTAAAGCCATCTTAATTTGTTGAAAAAAAGGCTCCAAGTTCTATGTGGGCCCAAGTCAAGTCACTCTTAGACATGATCGTGCAAAGGGATGATATTTATACACTATGAACACAGTAGAATTATGTGTGGGTCCTGTGGGAAGCAGGGGAGGGAATGGTTACAGTAAGAGGAAACCATGAGGGTTTTGCTAAGTGGGGGAGGTTGTTAGCTTGGGGTACTTATCATGTTGGTCATGTAGAGGGGTTGGCGAAGGAAATCGTGTGGCCTGCATGACATGGGTTCCACGTCAAATCAAGCAGGGCAGATGCCAATAGATAATACAATTTCACTTAAGGTAAGATTTGATCTGGTTCCACTAATAAGACTCCCAATAGTATTAGTGGATGTGGGTTTCTTGGTGAAGAAGTTTCTAGTTTGTGTGACTTTTTGAACTTATCTATATAAGAGATAAGGAAGCCCTAGGGTTGGTATTATTCCATCTCATAGACAAGAGGCGAAGAGATATGTAGAGTTTTCCAATCGCCGGAACACACATAGATCTTCGACCGCGTGTCAAAGTCTCCACATCCGAATCCATCAGTTGAAACATTTGAAACATATAAGGTGTATTGCTTGGTAAATGGTAATGCTGCTGCTTTCACCTTTTCTCTTTTGAAGAGAGTGCTTTTCTTAGTGGAATTGGAGGGATTTGGTGAATATGGAAAATAGTGGAAATAGCACGTTTGCAGAAAATAGTGGAATTGGAGGGATTTGGTGAATATGGAGTCAGTACATGGAATGTTATTCTGACCCACCATTCCATAGTCTACAGATTTCTCTAGATCGCTTCCAACTTTTTTTTTTTTGCCTGCTTTTTAACTTTCCTTGCCGAAACAGAGTGCATTCATATAACAGGGCTAAATTTAACTAAAAAGAAAAGAAAAAAAAAAGAAAAATGCCAATCCTCTCTTGCCTTTGCAGCAAAGACTCATCAAGTACTGCTTCGAAATAGGACAATGAGTGATTAGACCGAACATGCATAGATTACTATAAAAAGAGAGAATTAGAGACAAAATAGAGAAATTTAAAAAAGATTAGCTTTGGGCTCATCACAAGTTTGGTTGGAGAAAAAGGATGAAAAGGATTAAAATGGGAGCTTTATATAACTCATCTTGCAGGGCACTACGCGAAGAAATTGGGCTAGGAGAGAAGAAATTCTCTCCCTAAACCTTTATTCCTACTCTTTCACTGTCATTTTCCTCCGCCATATTATATAATTTTGATTCCATCCTTCCCCTTTAGAATTTAAATTTCATCCACTTCGTTCACTTGCCAAATTAATTTTTGATGATACAGTTTAACTAAAACACAAGTACTCATAACTGCTAACTTCAGGGGTAACTCAGTTAGTTTAAGACCACGGTTTGCATCCGGAGATTGTAGGTTCGAAACTATATTACCACACTGGACTATAGGGGAGTTTATCCGGCTTCCCTCTATATCCGGAGAGATTATTTCAGTTCAAAGGATTTTAAACCCTCCAATAGCAAAAAAAAAAAAAAAAGGAAAGTACACATCACCGCCGAAAGAAAAACATGATACTCAAATCCATTCTGTCCACACTTTCACATCATGCTAAGAGGAATTTTTTTCACTATACCAAAGAATATATAACTTTCCATGGATATTAATTACTACAAAAGGGAGAGAAAATGCAAAAATTAAACAAAGCACACTGATTTGTTTAAAAATACTTTCCATCACATTAGCATCTGCCTTTTCCATGAAATAAAAAAGTGAAAACAGATACCCAACTAAAACCACTTCATCAATGGTCAATAATAAGGGTCAAAATCAAGTCATATAACAAAAGTAAATAAGGGAAGGTTTTTTTTTTTATTTTTTTTGGTTGAAATAAAACCCCCCATGAATTAAAAAAAAGTTAAAAAAAAAAAAAAAAACATCTCTTATTAATAGGAGCCCTCATGATGAGTATATAAAAAACTTAAAAAGGGGCTGCCTCTAACATACGCCGTTGGTTTTCCTCTGCATGACGAATTTCTTCCACGCGGTCGTAATCTCCCTCTGGGTCTCTAACGCCGTTTTCTTAACGACAACGGCTCCGTTACAGTCCGCCTTCTTCAGCTCGCACTTGACGGAGAAATTGGCCGTCAGTTTAGACGGCAGGGCGTCCAGCTCGTGCAGGACCTTCTGGATGTCGAGCACGAGGCGCTCGGCGAGCGTGCGGCTGAAGTCCTCTCGGATGACGACACGTAGCACGGTCACGTGCTGGGCGTCTGGGGGCATGGTGTAGGCCGGCACGATCCAACCGAAACGGCGCAGGTAGTCCGATACCTCGAACTCGTCGTGTCGGGTGTTGTCCTTAAGCGAGAACGCCACTAACGGGACGCCGTCATCTTTCGAGACGATGTTAAAACGGCCCGTCTCCTCCAGTCCTTCCTTGAGCACCATTGCGTTTTCACGGCAGTTCTCCATGATGTTGCGGTACCCCTGTTACGTGTCAAAACCATTCACACGTGAGTTTAGTTTCTTAAGTTCTGATAACCGGGGGTAAAGCTATAAAAAAATTATATATAAATATATATATATATATATATATATATATTTTGGGGTGGTGTGGTTTGTAAAGCCTATAATGCAGTCTTGCTCATGGGGCTTCCTTTGATGCAAATTTCTCAATGAGAGGAAGTTAGATGGAAAGCTTATGGATAAAAGCGATCCAAAAAAATAACCCCATCAGATTATTCTAGCCTTAAATTAACAACTTTAAAACTTAATGGCATCTTAATTGTAGATTCTTCAAAAAAAGGATTAAATCCAATAGTGAGTGTAAAACTGAGCCCGAGTGTCAAATCATGGGTTGAAAAGAGTACCAAATGGAGCTGCACTAATAAAAGGTAGGCGTAAGTGGGCCATATAGTCTTTGTTTTTATACTGGTTTGGGTTGGTTCGAGTTGGTTATGGGTCATGGTCCATTAGTTTTGTATTAAAAAAATATATGACTCAGTTGTACTACTTTTTAAAGGGAGGTGCTCCTATGAGAGATAGGGGTGAGGCCCCTCACATTTAAGTTGTTGGTATTGGATATAGATGTAAAGGCCTCCACCAAATTTCTCATTTAAGGCGATAGATATCTCTCATGGGAGCTTCTTCCTTATTAAAATACTATTAAATATGGGTCAAAATTATCTTGATGGCACTGGGATTCATTAAGTCATAGACTTGGTCCAGACAGCCATGGGTCAGGACTATAATTTCAAAGCTTAGTAAGACTGGGAAAAATATAGTTGGGCATCTTACTAATGCTCGGTAGAAAAACCAATGATCGGTCAGAAATTAGGTCCCTCAACCATTTTTTGTCAAATGAGGTTGACTCAAGCAAAATTCAATATTAGAGATTCAATGGACTCAGACAAAACACAATAAAATTCCTAAAAAGTAATTTTTGATGCTATATATTTTCAAAGTAAGTTTTGGCTTTTTGACTCAGCAAGGAGTTTCCTGTTGACTAAGTAACTTTTTTTTTATCAGCACAATTTCTTCACACTAGCCCGGTTTTCTTGAATTAGCCAGCACTTGTTGTTTTCAAGTAAAGACATCAACAGTGGTATTCTAAAAATTGAAGATCAAGACAATGAGATTTTGCTTGATACAAAACAACCCGTGCTTCTACTATTATAGAATTATATCCCACCCCCAGGCTGCAGTCTATGAAAGCTTTCATGGTGCTACAGAAGCAATGGCAGTTGGTGTAGGTGTGGTTCTAATTTATCATCTAGGGGCCCTCGTACTAATTACTTACTAATAATTGGGGGTAATTTGTACATCAAAAACAAAAACAAGAAGAATAAGAAGAAGAAGAAGAAGAAGTAGTGTCACCTCAAATCCCAGACGGATGAGTTGATAATACTGAGCAATGACTTGACTGGAACCTGCATTTCATTTCAAATAAAATGGAACTGTCAACAACAGCAAAATAAAGCCAAAACAACTTAAACAACTTAACAAATTGACATTGAAGAAGTTGTTGGGTTCAAGTAATCTTTTGGGTCAGGGTTTTTTTTTTTTTTTCTAATGACGTCAGACTTTCTTTAAGCCCTTTAGCAGGGTGGAACTAGGGTCGGAGGGTCATGCCTCCCCTGCAAATTTTGGGGAACCCCAATATTTTATAAAAGATTTAGTGGTCTTTCTTCATAATGACACCTTCCCTAAGGATTTTCCTTTTGAATCCGGATCTCCTGTTTGGTCCAAACAGGGAGCCGGTCTGGACGAATCGGGGGCAACAAGCGGACCAAAATGCTGAGGTGGAAATAAGCAATTTGGTCCGCATGTCGCCCCTGATTTGTACAAACAAAAGATCCGGAACTCTTTTTTTTTTTTTTTTTTCACATAGTGGCCCCAAGGCAAATTTCTTGGTTCCCCAAAGGACTAGAGAGCAGTGTAAGAAACCCTGAACAATGACATTGAATTTCATGGCAACTACATAAATTCCTTCTGTGAAGGTGTGTAAGAAATAATTTGAATACACACCTTTGGAGAAGTTGAGGGTGAAGGTGGGTTGATCAGCACCCAGATAGTTAATATGGAAGATGAGCTCCTCAGGCAAGTCCTCCTTGCTTCTCCATATCACCCACCCAATCCCTGCATACACCAGCCCATACTTGTGCCCACTCACATTAATGCTCTTCACCAACGGTAGCCGGAAATCCCACTCCAACTCCGGATACAAGAACGGAGCAATAAACCCACCACTTGCAGCATCCACATGGATGGGTGTATCCCACCCTGTCTCCTTGTTCTTCTCCTCCAACAGATCATTCAAGAGCTTGACATCCTCAAACTCTCCATTGAGGGTCGAGCCCAGAATGGCTGCGACGCAGATGGTGTTCTCATCCACCATTTCCACTGCTTTTGCTGGGTCCATGACATAGTAGCCTTCTCTGAGCTTGACTTCCTTGAGTTCTACTTCGAAGTACCTGGCGAATTTCTCCCAGCAGACTTGGACGTTGGCGCCAGTGACGATGTTGGGTTTGTCGATGGGCTTTCCCTCTGCCCTTCTCTTGTTTTGCCAGCGCCTCTTGAATGCCAATCCAGCTAACATGATCGCTTCAGAGGAGCCTACAGTTCCAACTCCAATTGCTGTCTCGGATTCTCCTAATGGAGCGTTGAAGAGATGGGCGATCATGTTCACGCATCGGTTCTGCACAAACCAACAAATGCAATGTTAGGATTTTTATTTCTGAATCTGATGGATTGGAATTGGATTTTGGAATTGATCGGAGGAAATCGCTTGCCTGTAGCTCGGTTGTGACTGGGTATTCATCCATGTCAACATAATTCTTATTAATGGCAGCCATCATGAGCTTATCACATTCAGGTTCCATCCAGGTCGTAACAAAAGAAGCCAAGTTCAACCTCGGATTCCCATCCAACATCAGCTCGTCGTTGATGATCTGATATGCTGCCTCCTTCGGTATCGAATTCTCTTGCATCTTGAACCTACCATGCATCAAAAACAAAATCTCATTCATTAGCAGCATAACCCCAAAAAAAAAAAAAATCATCATTATTGAAGGTTCATCTCATCTTGGGTTGGCCCATAATCCAAAACAAAACAAGGGTTCAATCTAAAATTTCCATAAATCAGATATGAGATGAGCATGGATTCAGGTCTGTAACAATCAAATCACCTTGGCAGAGAAGATCGAACATAACGAGAAGCAAAGGTGGAGTGGACAGAGACGTCCGACTCAGAGGCAGTCTTGGAGAGAACCATGGTGTCCTAAAACAGTAAAGATGGGTGGTGTTTGTGTTTGCTTGAGAGGTATAGTAGACAAAGAGGTAGAAGAAGATGGTTTTTTGCTTTGAGGATTGGGTGGTAGAGATCTAGTTTATATAGTGGGGGAGAGATGCCTCTGAATCTATTCCTTATTCGGTTTGATGGTGGATTTAGGTTTCGTTTACTTGGGAATAGGAAGACTAGGGGCAGTTTCTTCCCATTGGCTTTTCTAGAAAATTTGGAAAGAGAGAAGAAGAGAAATGAAAATGCCTTTTGACATATTAACAGACCACTTCCATGTGGTCCGTGTGTTTTCTTTTGAAATTTTCTTTTTCCATGATCAAGTCAAGCCCAAGCCTATGCATATGAAGTATGGAACTTGGCCAAGAAGGCTACTACAGGACACCATCTTGATCAAACCCTTGACCATCATATTCAAGTTGCATTTTTTTTCAATTTTCTTTCACCAAATTATGGGAGATTGCTACCAATCACCACTGTAAGAAATATTATATTAAAGAGTAAAGAAGTTTTATTATAAAAAGAAATAAAGAATTCAGGAGTCAATAGTTTACTGATCTTCAATTTCTCTTGATTAAGGTACTTTTCATGTAAATATAACATTATATATCTGTAGAGATAATAAATCTTGGACAATGAAAAATTGTCAGTGGGTCCCAATAAAAACATAGTTAGACATAAATATTGATTTTACTTTCAAACGAAGTGCTAAAACCATAATTTGGTCTTGTAATCAAATAAGTTTCTTGGGAGTCCATTTGATATCCAAAAGCTGCTCGGCAACAATTGGACAAGTGGGTATTGTGGGGTGACCCAAAAAGAGTCAGGTAAAGTTGGGCGTCGGTATTAGCTAGGTAAGGGTCCTGTTAGTAGCAAAGAAAAAAAAAACATGACCACTTGGATTAGGCTTGGTGTGTAAAAGGATGAGTCTAGATGCTCTGCAAAAGAAGTTCTCTGCCACTTTCTTTGAAAAAATTACTAGGTGATATATTCGTAATGCCCATTGGATGACTATATATATGCATGATGAGGTTTTTTAGATTATTAATCTGCCAAAACAATCTAATGGATCAGACATTGTTAGGCACTGATCTCAAGCAACAAAATGGGCGGTCATTAAATTTTTGAACAAAAGTATAGACATCTAATTGAATGATATGTGACTTAAATTACGTTCTAAAAAGTAGATTCCCTATTTTGTTGAAATGAGGCGACACTTCTTTCATCCAAACAAGATTTGCCAACGGTATAAATCTCATACCAACTAATACACCTAGAAAGGTAAATCGGTAGAAGGACTCAGCAGCCTATGCCTCTTTTACTGGTTTTTGCTTGTTTTGACTGATTCTTTAATTAACCCAGACAACCAACTTTGACAGGCTAGAGCAGTCTGTTTTTTATAATAATGGTCCCAAGTCTTATTCTAACTAAAGTCTTTAACTTGTCACCACTCATAATCAGAGATATAAATTGTCTATTGGAGGGATCACATTTAAGGATATAATAATTGATTCGTTCTAATAGCCATAAAATATTGACAACTTAGGAGGTAGGTGCCAAGCCAGTTTTATTAACAATGACTTGGCTTTCCTAGTCTCAAAAAAGTATTGTGTTGAATGAAGAAAAAGAGGGTTCCACTTCCACCACCCATCAAAAGATGGGCACATTTTTTTTTTTTGGTAGAAAGATGGGCACATTTGGTTGCACAAAATCCGCTTATTTCGAATCCACAGATCGTGGTCATGAATGTCCCCTCCATGGTGATACATGCCCGAAAACGTCTTCAAATCTTGTCAAAAACACCATGCACTGATGCCTTTGCCCATAGTTTCCTAGGGAAAGAATATTAAAACCATGGGTTTGCATTCCGCATGGTTTCTATGCTTTGATCAGAAGACTCAAAAAATAGCACAGGCGTCCATAGAATCACACATGCTATCACAGCCGTCCAACAATCTTTGAGATTGGTTTTTACCGTACAATCACTGTGGAAATAAGCCTCTTACCTCAGTTCTCACCTGGCTCCTCAAGTTCAAACTCTGGACATGCCATCTTCTCTCTCATGAGGGCTCTCTCACTTCACCTGAGGTCTATTTCATTCACGATAAATTCATCGCCTCACCAAAAGTCTACTATCCTCACCCGAGGGCGGGTCCCAGCCCCATACAAAAAAAAATCACCACGGGAGTCTAATTAATTAATTGCATAGTGGAGTTGCTGAGGAGGGTTGTTGGTAGGTGGGGGGACTGGCATTCACCGACAATCTGCTTATGGGTATGCATAATTGGTTACCATTTTTTAAATTTTCTCTACAATAAAAGAACTCTTTCTTGTATTAGTTTAATAGATAAATAGATAAGAACATGTTAAACATCGTGCTTAGGAACATAATACTAAACAAATGAGTGATCCAGTTCACGCAAAGAGAGCTTTTTCCGGAGTTGAGAATTTATTCGATGTTCAATGATTCAGATTAAGAAATGTTGAGGTCCACCTTCATGACACGCAAAGAAATGTTCGATGTTCATGTTGAGGTCCACCTTCATGACATGGAAGGGGCTGTGAGAGTAAAGCACATATATATGATCCAAGTGAGTCCAGAGAACTATCATATGATCCAAGTGAGATCCAGGGGATCAAACACCAACTTTAAGTTAGAATTATATTGTTGATTTAGATTTAAGAATTACTTCACCTTCGGTTCCAACAAATGTAAAGGTTAATGAATTTGAGAAGATTCTTTGACACTCTGCAGATTCTTCGGCATTCCTGATCTACATCGAAGTTAATTCATTATTTTTTTTTCTTTTTCACAAGAAAAAGTTGCATACTACAAGCAATGCAACATATCACACTTTCTACTAATACTATGGTCTACACCGAAGTTTGAACAAATTTCCTCCATATTACAAAACTATGGTTTACACCGCTGCTCTCCCAAAAGTTTCCGAGCTAGGTTAATTGGATTGTCTTCTCAAGCTTAGTAGGCTCATTGAAAATAAAGATAGTAATTAGGTCTGACTCTAGAAAACATGTGTTCAATTAGACATTAGAATACATGTTGAGGAGTGAGCGCCAAACGCGGGGAAAATGGGAGTATTGAAAAGCTAAGAAAACTTAATTAATAATGCATAAGTAAATAATAAAATAGCTTCAATTGCCCCCCTCCATTTTATGTACATAAATAAACTCATAAATACATCCACTCAAATTAACTTAATATTTTTTTATTAACAGCTCTAATCGATAATTCCATCCTTTCATGGGGGTACGAGCATCATCATCATTACCAACGATGAAAGCCATTTTAAAAGGATCCAAAGATATTTCATACCCGTTATTTAGGGCCTATTTAATTAGAAGAGTTCTTAGAATTCTCATCCAAAAGGAATTGTGAATTATCCAAATATTTTATTTTCTCTAGTGGTTTTGAAAATACTCAAGTATAGCACTTCTCTATCGAAGAAGTTCCAATTATGAAAATTCGAAAGGCCAATATAGGAAGATAATTTTTAATAAACTCAACAAGAAATCTAAATGCTCCCAATAAATCATTAAGTTAAGAGGAATTTCAAATGTTGAATCAATTTTGAATCAATTTTGTAGTAGGTGACTCAAGAATTCTATTTAAGAAAGGTGGGACCCGTAGTGGCGCCCGACTAAATGACTAGGTTTTGCATATATCACCACCCTAATAATTTTCCATTTCCCATTTCCTATTTCCGTTTTATATACGGCTTGTATCACAAGTCACAACCGAATAACTTCCCTCTTTATTTAAAGTAAAATCTTAGAAGGCAAGAACCAGGCCTCCTTCCTCGAACCTCCTTCTACACGTTCGATTTTGAATGATAAAGCCTACTAAAGTCAAAGTCAAACTTTCTCTAATCTGAACAGAAACTTGGCCCATCAACGGCTCAGATTCTTTACTTTAACGTGTTAGCCTTCTTTCTCTTATTCCCATTCCCTTTTTTGCTTTTGTCTTGCTTAAAGATAGTAACAGACATGTGTCCTGATTGACCGTCGGATGAGATCTAGGGGACCATCTGACGGTCCTCAAGCTACGTGGCGATCTCTGTCCTCTTTGGTAACTTTCGGTTGATGGGACGGTTCACGATTGACCGAAATGCCGCGACTCGCGCGATTTGAATGGAACGGGTCATGGCGTCATGCTCACAGGTCATAACTGTAATAGGTCTGTTGACCTTTTGTGTCGGGCATCTCCACGTGGCTGCTTATTGACCGTAGACGCTGTTCTTCAACGTGTCAGTGCCTGCGTTGCCCGACGAGCGAAGTAGCGACCCGGCTTGTTACACTGTCATGGGGCCACGTCACCTACGTGAGATGGTTTCTAGAATCTCTTTCCTTCTTCTTTTTCCTTTCTATATCTTATGATGTTATTTTCAGAGGAGATTTTAAGCACTCTTAATATGGATAGCAATGGGGTCGGTTCTAAACGGGCCTCTCCCCACCCCGCTTTTGCTAGGGCCGATTGGTTTTGAATTTTAACATGTTTAATTTTTCCTCACCTCAAGCCATTTCACCATCTTCAAAGTCCTTGAGGGAATGTGACTCTTAAGTTCAAACACCCGCAGTCATATAAGAATCGACGCCTCTTACCACCTTTTTGACACCTCACACTGTTTATTTATATATCTTACAAGGTTATATTAGCAATCATAGGCTAACTTCAAGTTGTGGGACCAATATTAATGTAAACCATCTGTGTGTTTTTTTTTTTCTTCATATTTAACATAATAACAAATATCTATTCAAAAAGTGCCTTTTGGGCCAGGTTTGAGTTTCAGCGTACCTGAATCCAACCCGAACCATTAAGAGTACTCCCTCTTCACTTGTATGAAGCCGACAGGCCACCTTAAGCCTTGGCTTGTTGAGGGTGGAACTCCAATGACACTTTCTTCACAAGGAGACTTTCTATAAAATATATATATATGGTGACCTTTGTTCTCACTTGCAATGTGTTTGTTTGGACTATAAGCAAAACCATCCTACCTTAAAACAAAGATAGAAATGATCACCATGATCAATTAATTATTGTATGATTAAAGACTATGGAAGTGTTTGAACTCTTGCCGTGTAAGCTATATTGACTATCAACCACCCCAATGTGAACAGGCTAGATTTCGTCTTGAAAGCTATATGTCGGTCAGTTTTGGGTGCGTCAGCTTCTGTCCAGTCCTCTAAATAGCTTGTTACCTTCAAATTCAAATAAAGAACGTGAAAGTTATTGATTGGATGATTTGGCCCGGATCAGTTCGATGGTGTCAGTCGTTTTACTCAATCATGAAAGTTTTGGTTGATGAAAACGTGCAAGCCAGCCGATCTGTCTAGGCGCGGATGGTTCAAAAGTTTTGAAAGATCAAGTTAGATTCAATCAAGACAAACATGTTTAATTACAACCCTGGTAACTAAACGAGTTGTCTTAAAACAGAAATTAAAACTTAAAGACTCGTTTATTTACATGAAATTAGATTTTTAGAAATTGATGAAAAGAATTCCAACAAAGGAATATTAAAAAGAAGAAACTATGAAGGGTAATAAGTGGAGAGGTAGGTGTGTCCTAATTACTTTCCTAGGAATCATTTAACTGGGGAGATGGCTGGGTGTTCTTTGTCCGTCTCCCTTTTATGCATACTATCTTTCTTTTTTGATACCCCAACTAAGAGGGCTGGGATCCAAAAGAGAGCCTGCATACAAACGGAAATGTAGTCTATTTAAATGGGAAGAAATAATGTAATATCCCAGTCCCGCTTCAAATTATTTTTATTATATTTTAATTCGAATATTGTTGTTATTATTTTTATTAAATGTATTTTAATTATTTAAGTGGTTGAGATTAAATGGGGCACACGTTAGATTAGATGCATGAATTGGTGAGTTGAGTTAATGGGTAGATGACTTGACCCGTAGTTTTAACCCAATGACTTAAGCTCAAGGAATATTCCCTTTCTTAACCTAATCCCTATTTTACTAACACGTCTTATCTCTCCCCACTTATCTCTACAACTCCTCCCGTTTCTCGGTTGTCTCATTCCTCTTTCAACTTCTCAAGCCATTGCAGCTTTAGGATCCCGTCAGAATCAAGATCTGAGAATGCCATCATTCTTGGTTTAGGATCTATTGCATTTTTTTCAAACCCCGATGAAAGTCAAGTACATTATCATGATTTGATATCGAATGTGTGTTTTGATATTTGATTCCTATCTAATGCATATAGGTTTGTTTAATTGCCATTTTCTAAATGATAATAGTAGATTAGGGATTTGAAATGGATATTTGGGTTATTTGGTGATTTAGGAATGAAAATTTGGATTCATTTTTCTAATGAATGTGATTCGTATGGACTTTTGGTTGGATTGAAATCTCTCTATGGTAAAGGGAGAAAAATGGATGAAAAAGGGGAAAACCTCAAATTTCTGTGACTCATGAACTTGGCCAACAAACTGAACGTCAAATGTTCGAATGTTGCCATTGAACGGTCGAACGTTTGAATTCAAACTCGTCTGGGTCAAATGGCAAAGACGTCGAACATTCGAACGTTCTCCTCGTGCGTTCTAACGTTCGAGTCTGCTCGCTCCTGAGCTAAAAACCAGAAGATCCCTGAACGTTCGAAACGTTGGTCTCGTACGTTCGCTCGAACATTTAGTGCACTTGGGCATTTTATGATTCTTTTACACAAGCAACTGATAAGGTTGTCCAAGTCCATGAACCCATTACATGTAACCAAAGTTTCTTTTTTTATCCCAGCTTTTGGGACCGGCAACAAAATCTGACCAAGTTTGAGAGATACATACATTAGAAAAAAGAGTCATCAAAGATAGTCAGCAATTGTATTTGGCACGAAACTGGAGGTGGAGGAAAAGTAGTTCAGCAGCTTGTTTCAGAATAAGAGACAGCGGTCACCTTCGCTATTTTAATTTTCAGGTAGCTGTATTGTGATTTAAGATGTTATGGGAAAGCAAGTTTAGTAGCTGCTATTTGGATGATCAGTTTTATCAATTTCCCATTTCTGTTTTCGACGACTTATTCCATTCAAAGCAGGGTCATGATTTTAGATTTCAACAAGAAAAGGCACAGTTGACAAAGCTGTTATTGAGGTGAATCAGAATGAACTTAGCAGCCTCTATTTCCATAAATGAAAAACACAGTTTCTTCTAGCACCTATTCCATCCAGTCCAAGTTTTAAAAAATTAAATTAGAGTCAATCAAAACCAACGTGTTTACCCCTCTGTTAAATTAGGGCCGTTGTTTTGTTTTTGTGTTGGTTGTTAATAGACTTCTCTTTCTTCTTTCTAGCAATTAAAAACAAAACCAACCCGGTTTATAACCCTATTAACTAAATGGCTATCATGAACAAATATTAAAACTTACAGGCCAATTTGTTCACACGGAATTGAATTCCTAAATATTCATTTAAAATGGGTTCCGACATTAAAACACAATTAAAGAGATGAAGGGTAACGAATATAAGATGAAGATGGAGATGTAAATGGGTCTAGCACTCTCCTAAAACTTGATTACGGTGATAGCTGTGTTTTCATTTTTCGTCTCTCTTCAAAAAAGGGAGATTATTTGTTAGTTATTTATGAATTTTCACCTTCTTCTTTTAAATTTCATGCAAACAAACTTGCAAGAGACCCTAAAGGGGTGGAGGAATAGTAAAAATAATGATAATTTTAGTATAACTTTTTTACTTTTTTAAAGTTTGAAACCCTAAACGATGATCCAGACCATTGTAAGTATTAAGAAGGTGAGACATAGCCAATGGACTAAGTCTCAACCATCCATTTATCGTGGAGCACGAGATATTTGTGAAAAACGTAGTCTTAGATTTTCATTTATGGGCTTCTATGGGTCCTACAATCACTATCCAAATTGTTGATCCTCTTTGGATCAAGGAACATGGCTATGGTTCAAAGAACCCAAGATTTAGTTCAGATCTTATGAAATTTAAAGAAAAATGGAGAGCCATTGGATATGCTAAGGTCAAACGTAGTAACTTCACGTCATTTTTTAACTGTTCATTTTTTTCCTTTTTCTTGAGGCCACAAAGTTATGATTCAAGTCTCAAAGCCCAAAACCGACTAATGTTGAGATATTTGTAGAAAATGTAGACCCTTAGATCCACATTTCTGGACTCCTATGGGCCCCACAATCACAATTTGAACCGTTGATCTTTGGAAACAAAAAACGACTATAGGTCCAAACTTAAAGTAGATCTTAAGAAATTTTTGAAAATGTGCAAAACCATAAATATGAATTTCTGAACTTTTATGGGCTTTTATGGGCCCCACTATTATAATAAACCCCCCCCCCCCCCCCTCTTTCAGGTAGGTATGTCCTTATTTTTGACATTGAATTCATAATTAATACATCATTATCAAAGCCTTATTCAAATTATATGCATCAGGTACATGAATTATATTTTTCCACTCCAATATATCTGGAGCCAAATCTTTAGAGAAGCTGCATTATTTTTAATTTTCATTTTTATGAACTCAATCATCGTCCTCTGCAACTTACCACTTTTCTTTTGTGTGCCATTAAACATGAAGTCATTTATCAATTGAATATGAGTTAAATTACTACCCAAGGAAAAAAAAAGTAGTGTTTTCCCTTTTCTCTTTTCTCTTTCCCAACTCTTAAAACGACATTGGCTCATAATTTTACTTCTCCATTAAAAGCAAAGTCACGATTTTAGATAGATTTCAGTCAAAGAAAATCACCCACCCTTTGAAAAAGTCGTTATCAACGAAAATGAACCTGGCGGCTTTTCCCTTCAAAGTTTGTTGTCACTCATCACAATCACTGACTTTTATGGCTGTTTAAAATTTCTTGTTATTATTCAAAGATGACGTTTTCCTAACATTAATATTGTGACATTTCAAAGTACCATGAAAATATCCTTTATCATTTCCAGCCATCCTTATTTAGTAGTTCTGTAAATATGTCATTTTTAATTCCGAGGGGTAGTTTAGTTGGCATTTTCTCCCAAAGGTCGAGGGTTCGAAACTGCGTTACCACACTGAACTCACAAGGAATTTACCCGGCTCCCCCTGGGCCTGTAGAGATTAGTCCGACCCAATGGACTGGGACACCATTCGTTATAAAAAAATAAAAATACATAAATAAATATGTCATTTTATTGTTAGTGATTGAGATCATTTATATAAGTAAATTCAGACACAGATTCAGCCATGGGCATCAAAAGTCATTCCCAGGACCACCCGAGATGCAAAATGTATCAACCCTTTGGTTATAAGACAGTGGCCAGTCGAGGCCTATTAACATGTATGGGCTGAGGCCCAGTGTATTTAATTGTTGAACAATAACAGAAGGCCCAGAGGTATAAACCACATGCCAAGAAGCTGCCGAAATGCAGCGCCTTGTGAGTCCTGAAGCCAGTGCATGGGACTGAAACTCAGGCTCAGGCTCAGGCCATTTGCAATATGCATATGCATATGCACCTTTGTCCGAAATATGTTGGGCCAAGCCAGACCATTTAGCCATGTATGGAACTAAAACTTATCTCTAAATTATCATCTACAAAATTAGGCCCAAGTCCAGCAATCCTGTCCGTTACGGTCTGGGCTCTTGCCAAGTTCGAGATGGCCCGGACTGCCCGGTCCATTAGTATCACTAATTCAAAGTTATGACAAATCCTTGAAGTAAACTATTTTACCCCTGCTACAATTCTCCAAAGTTGGTAATGTAACAAAATCATGTGAGCCCAATCCTATAAAATCATGGTGGGCCTCCTCATCATGTTTCTGCAAGAAATGACTGACTAGCTTGGGGCATAAACTGTTAGCCCAAAATGGTCATTCGTAAATCATAGTTTCATACCCATTTAAGTTTTAATGCCTATAATTGGCAATTATATTGCTTACCAATTCTATTAAAACCCGAGGTGAGGGGTGACATAGTTGGTTAGGACCAAAGACTGCAATTTTAGAACTTGCACTCTCTTTAGGACTATTTGCTCTGACAAAGCCTGACTTACTAGTGGCTTTTGGGGCCCGTTTGGTTACTTCACATGTAAAGTAGAGTGCAGCAAAGCATCAAATCAAGAGAGAATAAAATATAATGTGATTATAATGATATTTGTTTTTAGTTGTTTGGTTTGGAATCTTTTTTACTTTTTGTATAAAAAAGTGAATTTTTTTTATTTTTTAGTGGAAAAATGAGGTTATTTTTTGAATATTTTTAAAAAAGATGAAGGGAATTCTGAATTAAAATGCTATTGATATGACTCATTGTCTAAAAAAAATAAAAACTTTACTTAACTTTTTACTAACCTAGTAACATGCCAAACGAGCCCTTTCAATTCTCATGGAGTCCAGACACCCTCAAGCCCACATTTTCAAAATCAACGACCAGATTCAAAGTACATCCAACCTACTCACATGTTTTTCCTTTTGGTCCATAATAAAAAAAAAAAACACGTGTTTTCTAAATTTGATGATGATTGGTCCATAAAAAGACCAGATGAGTTTCAAAGTCAAAATGGAATCTGCATCCTTCAATCAATACTACCGAGCCAGCCCTCAAAATTCTACATGGCCCCATTTCCAAGATCCATATCGTTCATCACAAGTCCCAACAACAGATTACGGTCGACTCACTCAACCCTGATTGAATTCAATTTTTGACCCATCAGGCCATCACACCCATACACCAAAATGGAGGCATTGATTTTGATCAGTCCCGATTTCAGAGCTGGGCCCCACATATCCAGATTCTGTTAGATGCCGTGATTTCGATCCATCAGATCCATTGATTTAATGACCAATCAAATCTCATTGGGATCCGAACCCTCTTGCAAATTGCAACAATTAAATATAGTAAATAATTGTCTGCAAGCAAGCGCAGAAAGAGAGAGAGAGAATAAACTGGTGGTTGAGATTTCCCCCCAATTCCAATACGTAGGATTTAAAATCCCTAGCTCTTGGATTGGATTCCTTGGGATCTCTCTTCTGTTCTCTTTGATCCATCTCCAATGGGTTCTCAGGAAGAGGAGCGTTTGCTAGTGGATGAAGAAGGCGCATCTGAGGTTCGTTTTTCCAAATCTCCTTCATTTCTAGGGTTTGTTTTGGTTTGGTTTGATTTGATTTATGCCCCTATTGATTTCCATGTTGACATCTCTAATCGAAATGTTCGATTGATGGAAGCTATCAATTTTGGGCATCTTTCGATTCCATAACTGTTTCTTTTCTGATCTGTCTGTGAAATTTCGTTTGAATGATTTGTTTTGTTGTTGAAAAGTTGCAATCTTTTGCACTCGGAACGTTGTTTGTGGCTATTGCGATTGTTTTGTTGTTGTAAAGTTGCAATCTTTTGCACTCGGAACGTTGTTGTTGTTGTTGTTGTTGTTTAAACCTGGGGTTTTCCCTTGATTAAGAAATTTTTACCGTTACATAAAAAAAAACGTTGTTTGTGGCTGTCGATCTCGTCTTTTCGATCGGTCTTCTTGAGCTGGGATAGAGTTTTTGTGAGATCTCCCTGTGGATTCTTTTCCTTGAGATTGATTGTTGATTGAACATGAAATAAGTTGATTTGCTATTGCAAGAGAGATCCAATTGATGAGATGGATGAATAGATAAACGCCCAAACTAATATAGATGGATGGGTCTTAGAAGATAGCTGAAGGGAGATTTGTTTCCTTGGCTCCTAGATTTTCGAATCTATCACATTTTGACAATAAGTTATTTTCAATTTTGATGACTCATCTTTCTTATCCTCTAATTCACTAAATTTGTGTGCCATATATTTTGATTTTGACTTTGTTCTGCCAATATTTCACTCAAGAAAACACAACATGTGATGAGGTTCTTTATTCTGGATATCTGTTGCCAAGTTGTCCACTATTAAGGTGGATAAATATGGATCATTATTGCATTCCAACTTCAACGAGGAAGTTAGGTTGCATTTGGCTTAAAGATTTCTTGGTAATATTGGTGTTTTCACTGTTTTGTTACATGAAATCCGGGGACATTTTCAGATGAAAACTACAATGGTGAAATAGAATTATATCTCACCCTAGTTCCCTTCCTTAGATTAGAGAAATAAAAACACTCAAACTGGGCAGGAGACAAGGAGGGGACATGAAGGGGACAAGAAATTTACTATATGGAAATTGTAGCATCCAAATACTTACTCTTTCCCCTGGAAATGTATTGTACTTACATGAAAATACAGGTAGTCAGCGTAACAAACCCTTAGTTGTTTCCGACACAGTTCTGAGTAACACCCGCTAACTGCCTTTTCATTCATGTCTTCTGTAGTCTTGATGTATCCATTGCGGATACATATTTTTTCAGTGTTCCCCAAATTAATTGGTATTCTCTAAATCAATAAAAAGACATGTAAACTTTTCATCTTCTCTTTATAATTCTATGATTTGTCTTCCTGGGATTGACTTTTGTTGTAGATCAATCTAAATGAACTTTAAATTATTTCCTTGAAATATTTGATTCTTAATACAGCATTTTTCCTTTCTCTCTCATATGGCTCGTAAGTTTGATATCTCGATATTTTACACAATATTAAATGTCTCCTTTATTCTTGTGGGAAGACAACAGTCTTCTCCATTCATTAGGCATTCCTTTTGTACTAAAATTTTGTTGAACAATCTGGTTGGCCATGAACCCTTATTTCGTCCTTCAAAATTCATATTTCTATTTTTCCTCATCTTAGCTATAGCTTCTTTTCGCCCCCTTTTTTTGAAATGGTTACTATCGATCTTAGCTAAAGCTATATTTGCTAATGTTTTAGATGTTTCATTGATCATTCCTAATTGGTCATCTATTTCACATGCATATTTCCTTGCTTTTGGAAAGCACTTGCATATTCCTATTTTATAGGTATTTGACAAAAAAGCATCCCTAATATTTGTCTATCCTCTTCTTTTACCAAGACCCTTTAATTCATTTTCAAGTACCTTACATTATCAAGGCCTACCGTTCTCATTCCTCTCATGTTGACAAGCTCATGGATACTCTCCTCCTCCTCCTCAGTTCCCAACAAAATATGCAAATTTTCACAACCTTCATGCTTGGCATCTGGGCCGAACCAGGGGTCCAAAAAGAAATTTTTAAAAACCCCTTTTTATGCTCAGTGGGCCCTCTAAAAAATGATCTCCTTATAGCAAGGTGCCCCCGAAAAAGAAAAAAATTGTGCTACACCACTTCTTTCTCATTACAATTTTTCTTGCTTTTCTTCTGCATTACAACCTCCCGAACATTTCTTTTGCTAACTTATTACTTTTCTAAGACTTTGTACCTCTTATTTTTACCATTCATTTGATACTGATTTCTTTTCATTGATAGCCTTTTAGTTCAATGTCAAATGCTAAGCCTTTTCTTTTTCCTGAATTAACGTCTCTTTGTGGATATCAGACTTGTAGTTTGGGTCCATACACAGGAGACGGGTCAGTTGATATCAAGGGAAAGCCCGTCTTAAGGCACAATACTGGCAACTGGAGAGCATGCCCATTCATTCTTGGTATTCCATTGCTTAACCAATGTTTTCAGCCTGTTGCATATTAGCTCAAAATCATTTTGCTGATAAAAATTGTGAAAATAAAATGCAGGAACTGAATGCTGTGAGCGTTTAGCCTACTATGGAATTTCAACAAATCTCGTGACTTATCTCACTAACATTCTACACCAAGGAAATGTTTCCGCTGCAAGAAATGTTACCACTTGGGCAGGCACCTGCTACATCACACCCCTACTTGGAGCTGTTTTGGCTGATGCATATTGGGGAAGATACTGGACAATTGCAGTGTTCTCCACTATATATTTTATTGTAAGCATAGACCATTTGATTTTGATTGTTTCTTTTGATTCAGTTAATTGTCTTCCTGACTAATTGATTCTATATGATGGTGTCATTAAATGTGCCCATCACTGCATATCTATTCCACCATGCATATCTTGCAGTACTGACTTAAAAGCTACATTAATTGGAACCTTTGTTTGTCTTTATGGTGCTAAATCATTACCAGCCCCAGTTGATGGTATTTGGGCAAAAGTGGCAAGTCCCCACCTACCCTGGTTTTCATTCTATATGATGGTTTCATTGGATGTGCCCATCACTGCATATGTTTTGCACCATGTATATCTTACAGTACTGACTTAAAAGCTACTTTAGTTGAAACCTTTATTTGTCTTTACTGTGCCAAATCATTACCAGCCCCAGTTGATGGTATTTGGGCAAAAGTGGCAAGCCCCCACCTACCTTGGTTTTCAATTTCCACATCCCCTCCTTGCTCATTGATACTGAACCGTATATAGACACTAATAAGAGTGATACTTGCCTTTGGATTGAAGATGTATTTCTCACGTCATGTACTCACATTTTGATGAGGTGATGAAGACTTGAAGAGCACTTCAATCACACAGTGAATGCCACTCAAAATCTGACTGATATTCAGGTTAATTATAATTCACGGAGTGTTTTTCGAACAGAGAGTCGACTGTGGTAATAAGCGGGCCCCTCGGTGCAATTTTTTTTTCACTTGTTTAACTGGCAGTAATTGACACAATATGATCATATTTTTTCTTTTGGGTCAAAATATTTAAACTTGGTTGCAACTTTTAGACTACATCCAAGCACAGTTTAGTTTGATCATACCATTCAAGAATATATATTTAGATCATTTATCTACTTTAATTGCTTGTCTCTTTATTCTCTTTCATATTTCCTTAGATGACTAGAAAGCATGATTCTGCACTTTTATAGGGAATGGCTACTTTAACGCTTTCTGCATCTGTTCCTGCATTCAAACCCCCCACCTGTGTGGGGTCTGTTTGCCCATCAGCAAGTCCAGCTCAGTATGGTGTATTCTTTTGTGGCCTCTATTTGATTGCTCTGGGGACGGGTGGCATCAAACCTTGTGTGTCATCCTTTGGAGCGGATCAGTTTGATGATACTGATCCAACGGAGAGGGTGAAAAAGGGATCATTCTTCAATTGGTTTTATTTCTCTATCAACATTGGCGCACTCATATCAAGCAGCTTCCTCGTCTATATCCAAGATAATTATGGGTGGGGCTTAGGGTTTGGCATTCCTACATTATTTATGGGCCTGGCAATAGGAAGTTTTTTCTCGGGCACAGCACTTTATAGATTTCAGAAACCTGGTGGTAGCCCTATTACAAGAATGTGCCAGGTTGTGGTTGCATCACTTCGCAAGTGGAACGTTGATATCCCTCACGACAGTTCTCTCCTATATGAACTACCAGACAAAACCTCAGCAATTGAAGGGAGTCGAAAACTGGAGCACAGTGATGAACTCAAGTAAATTTTCTTCCTCTCTCGTTTGAACTTTAACTTAAGGCATGTTTTTCATGTCTTCTCCTCTTTGGGTAGGAAGGATGCTTTTGCACCAAATCCATGGTGAATGCATTTTCAGTAGCAGCTGAATTTTGTTGTGATCTTGATTTGGGATGACATGGTTGGAAGGCCTGTGGCTTTCCTATGTGGTTTTATTTTAATGTGCCTTCCCAAATAAACATAGCAAGACCCACACCATGCTCTCCTCAAATTGCCATACCATTTGCAAGTAATGGTGAATGTAACTGGACCTTTTAGTACAGATTCTTGAAACCTATTTATTGCTTTGAATATATATATATATATATATACAGACCATAAAACAATGATTATATTATATCCTTTGAGATTTTACGAAAGTAACTCTCAGTTTCATATCCGCGAAACGATACTGCATTCTCTCACAATGGCCGTTTTGCTGCTAGAGGCTTTTAGGGAATAAATCAAAACATAGAATCTTAGTCAACATCCATACAATAACCGTGGTGGAAGTAAAGGAAGAGAATTGAAGCACAATTTGCAGGAAAATCTACTGCTGCCATCTGGTATGCAGTATGCTCACACCCAAGCATATAATCATTCCGCAATTCCAACATAGGGTTTTGTTTAAGAAGTACAGATTTTTTTTTTTTCATTTCTGAAAGAGAAAAAGAATCATTAATGTCATTACTACAGGAAATCTGCCCACAAACTCTCTCGAATTCATCTGAAGTGAAATTAGGTAGCATAATTGAAATTTTTATCTTCTGGCTGCCATTCTTATCTTCCTTTCTTGGTATGCAGATTCTTAACTTCAAATGTTTTGATCTCTTAGCTCCAAACGCGCAACAACCCTAATGGGCTTTTATCCTTTTCTCTCCTTTTTCTATGGTGTTGAGGGCAAGGATGAAAATATCGCAGCGGCCGATATATCGGGTGTAGCGGTAGTGGCCGCTACAATGAATGTATTTTATCGGCGCTCTCAACCCTATGGGCGCCACAAACCCATAGCGGCTGATACGAATCGCTACATATATGTATCGGCCGCTACACCGCTGCAATGGAAAAAAAAAAAAAAAAAAAACTTCATTCGTCGGCTGGGTGGAAGTAGAACACCAATGGAAAAAAAAAAAAGAAAAGAAAGAGAGGAAGTCCAAACAGAAAGAAAGAAAGAAAAAACAGAAAAAGAAAAAAAAAAAAAAAAAAAGAAAAGGGCATACTTGGAGCAGCTGATCCACCACCGTCATCCGGCAGCAGCACCACCACCACCATCCGGCGGCACCACCACCACCACCACCACCGTCCAGCGACGGCAGCACCTCCGTCTGGCAGCAGCAACGTTCTTCTCTCTTCGTTTCTTTCCTTTTTTTTTTTTTTCTCCTCCTCCTCCCTTCCTTTATTTCTCTCTGCCTTTCCCAATGCCTTGCCGACCCTTGTAGCGAAATGTGGAATAGGGTTTGGAAAGCCCTTGATCTTTTATTTGAAGAATGAAATAGGGTTTGGAAAGGCCCTTTTGGTTTTTCTTGGTCTATTACATGCTTCTATGGGCCTACCTAGTAATGAACACACTCAGCTTTAACGAGATTAGTAAAATATTTTGCATTACTAATCCTATTCATTAATCACTCTAATAAAAAAAAAGGGTCTTAATTAAATTTCATTTTAGTTGAAAGTAGGACTTAATTAAATTTCACACTAATTAAAAATAGGCCATAGTTAAATTTCACTCTAATTGAAAATAGTCCTTAATTAAGTTTCACTAACTGAAATCAGGCCTTAATTAAATTTCAGTCTAATTGAAAATAGACCTGGCCAAATAACACTCTAATTGAAAATTGGTATAGCCAAATTTGACTCTAATAGATATGGGCCCTGACCAAATCCCACTCTAATAAATATGGGCGTGACCAAATCTTATCTAATAGGAAATAGGGCCCTGTCCAAATTTTACTATAACACGAAATGGGCCATAGCCAATTTTCACTCTAATAGTAAAAATAACCCTTACCAAATATGTTGTGCAATTTTGCTAAAATTTCTTATTTGTGCAATGTTTCATTATAAGTATTTTGTCACTTGTGAATATATATAGATATATAGATCAATATTGTCAGTGGTATAGGACCTCATACAATGATGAGACTGCTACGCCCCCTATCTTAGTTACTTTTGCAAAAAAAAAAAAAAAACATTTTCTTATCATTTTCCAACATTTTCCAACATTCTAGATTTCTTTGCAATATTTTTAAAATTTTCCAACAATTTTTTCAAAACGCACCGCTACGTTGCTACGTAGTGCTCGCTTCGTAGAGTTTTGGCGGCGGGCCACTTCGCCCGCCGCTACCGCTGTTTTAATCCTTGGTTGAGGGTTGATGTTCAATTAGAAAATAATGAATTGTGAGATAAATCTTAAGAACAAGGACTTATCTCTCCCTTTCCTAGCGCGCATGCACACGCATTTTATAGAACCCTTGGACGATGAACCTCAATTACCTTGGTCTTTTGTTTAAAGAGGATTTGTTGTAAAGGAACTAAAAAAGATAAGAGGATTTGTAGGGGCAATTGTGATCCAAATGACCATAATGCCCATAGAAACTAGAGATGTCCCACGACACCAATAGTTTTATGAAGATCCAATTCATACATGTGTGTGTGTGGGTAGGCTTGTATAGTCTGCTGCACCTATTTGCCCAAGCCTTTTCTTCGAATGATAATATATACCTCAACCTTGTTCAAACTATGTAGTAGATTGTTGTATTCTTCTGTATCACATCATGTTAAGCCTCAAAATGAACTGGAGTCATTACACAATCTTGGCCTGAAGTAAGGCCTTTCCGCACAGAATAAGCATTCTATACAGATGGAATCCATGTTTTAAAGACACCATAATCAACTGTGTGAACCTGCATGTAGGAAATTGAACAAAATCATCCTTGTTGACAATTCCAGTCATCCTATGATTAAGTTCTAGTGGTTGGTTTGAATCAATCATCCACCTGCAAGCCAGTTATTGGACCAACTAGGATTTATACTGTGAGAATTTTTGCAATTTGTCCTTTTGGCTGTTACTAACTGGACCATCAGCAATGATCACCACAGGATAAACCCAATATGTTTAGAGTGCTTCCTTGAATAACTATTGATTGTCTCAAGGTGCTTGTTGTGTATTTTCCCTATTAAATGCCACGTCTACTGCAGGTGTCTTGATAAAGCTGCCACAGTGACTGATCTCGATGTCAAGACGGGTGATTTTTCTAATCCATGGAGGCTGTGCACCATCACACAGGTGGAAGAACTGAAGATACTGGTCCGCATGTTCCCCATCTGGGCCACTGTAATAGTGTTCTCTGCTGTGTATGCACAGATGTCTACCATGTTTGTAGTGCAAGGGATGGTTTTAGACACATCTGTTGGCTCGTTCACTATTCCACCTGCTTCTTTGTCAACCTTTGATGTGGTGAGCGTTATTGTATGGGTTCCAATGTACGACGCAATTCTCATCCCAATAGCAAGGAAATTCACTGGGAAGCCTAGAGGCTTCTCAGAGCTGCAGAGAATGGGTATTGGGCTGTTTGTATCGATTCTATCCATGGTAGCAGCTGCAGTGGTAGAGATCAGACGATTGGACATTGCAAAAGAGCTGGATCTAACCCACACAAAGGCTGCAGTCCCGCTGAGCATTTTTTGGCAGATACCACAGTATTTTCTGGTGGGTGCTGCCGAAGTTTTCACCTTCATTGGGCAGCTTGAGTTTTTCTATGACCAGTCCCCTGATGCCATGCGAAGCCTGTGCAGCGCTTTGGCTCTCCTTACAACTGCACTTGGGAATTACTTGAGTTCGTTCATTCTAACGGTAGTGACTTATGTGACAACCAGGGGAGGGAAGACTGGATGGATACCCGATAATTTAAATGAGGGGCATCTCGATTACTTCTTTTGGCTATTGGCTGGTCTCAGCTTAGCAAACCTGCTGGTATATGTTTACTGTGCTAAAAGGTACAAGTGCAAGAAGGCTTCCTGAGCATTTTTTAAATCTGGTTTGATGGTTTGGTGTACAGATGCTTGCAGTCCCTCGGGTTGCCAAAATTTCTGTAAGTACTTCTCAAAGTTGTAATATTTAAGACTGATACATGTCCATGACGCATAAAATTGTATCAAGTGCAATTTTATGGACTACGGTTGCTTGTAATTTGTAATAATTTATTCCTTTTATATACTTGGCATAATTTCCATGTCTGACTTCTTGGATAGATTCTAACCATCCTCTCTTTTGGAAACACTTACCGTGTTGCGACCATTTTGAGACAGACTGAACTTGTCAAGTGGTGTGTTTTTGCCGTAGTATTCCTTTGGGGTTTAGGAATGTTTTCTTCTTTTTTTTTTTTTTTTTTTTTTTTAAATCTTTTGGAGAATATCAGAATTCAAAGCAGTTCTGGTCGATGCCCAGGTCTCACACTTCTGTGCCTTAAAAAATGTTATTTAATGAGTAAATGGAGAAATTTTGCTGGGTATGCCCCATCAATTTTCTTCAATCTAGGACATGCTGGTTGCTTTTCAACAAGGGTTTAGTAGAGTGGATGTAAGGTGAAAAGATCAAGTTGTAGATAAATTTGGTATATTTCACTTTCATTGTTGGAGGCCGGAGTCTATTTCTGGCAGAAAATCGGCTATCACAACAGGTTTTTATACTTACCATTAACATCTGAGACCTACCCATCCTGGTTTAATGAAAATCTGATCGCTGTGTACGAGTCTGCAGATTAGTAACAGTGACAAAGATGTTTGATTTAGCTGCAGTGCCTCATTTTTAGAATTGCAAGGGGCCTCTCTCTCTCTCTCTCTCTCTCCCTCTCTCCCTCTCTCGGTTGTGATTATATTATTAGTTTAAGCTTACACTAACCTGATAGGGATCTGTTTGGGAAAGGATGAAGTTTGCCCAATCCCTGACTGTTTAATCCCCGGGTACAATTGTGGGACAAGGCTGGGCCTTTAAGCATTGAAAGGCCTATTTATGGTGTGCCCAACTGTCGGTGCAAAATAAAAGCTCAGGTCCAGTTCACGGCCTGAAAATGGGGGGCTGGGCTCGGTTCTAGAACACAGCTCTCATCATCTGTGGACTCCTTCCCTATGCACTTTCAATCTTTACTGCTTGACAAGACACTGGGAGTCTGGATCTCCTGTTGCAGCTATTACAGGAAACCCAGTGGAATTCATCTTAAACCATTCCGATTATATCTATGTGGGCCCATGATAGAGATCCCTGCATGTGTTAAAGGATTTGGGTATAACAGTTGGAATAGGGGATTCGGACTCCAAAATACTTACTAGTTTAGGGAAATGGGATAGACCAATCCATTTCTTATAGAAACCACATCCCCATATTTGATCGATTCCTCAATTGGTGGGCTCTTTTAACCATTCAAGCACCCATAGAAAAACCTTTACCATTTGCCAAAGCACATGAGTGAACCTACCAATAACTGGGGACCGTGTCAATTGATCCCACTTGCCGTTACATCTAAGATTAGAAATATCTCGTATCCTCAGAAATCCTGATTGGATTGTATTATCCATTTAGAGGTCCCTGCCTTTTCTATAGACCAAAAGTCAGCAAGATATGACAGCTGTTGCCGCTGCTTGCGCACGCAACCTGTGGATGGCAGCATAGCACATCACATCACATCATCCCCTCACCGAACTTCCTGGCATCTTCCAGCAACCTGCTACGTGGACAGAATTTGGGACCCGTCTGTGCACTGTTTTCAAAGTTCTCATCCAAACTAAAGTTCTCTTTTAATTTAGATGAGAACTTTGGAATCGGCCCACAGACCGATCTTAAAGTTTTGTCCATTTAGACTTTTTCTTCTTATCTCCCTTTTCTTGTCCTCTGCATTTCTTAGCAAAGAAGTGTCGCTTCCATCTGGCGTATGGTTTTTGAAATTTTATTGGCCTCATTGAGATCAGAAGTAACTTCAAGTTTTGTGTTTGGCAATTAATTAGTGAAAGTAAAGTAAAGTAAAGTAGATTCGGACAAAAAAATGATGAGATGTCATATCAAAAATACATAATTTTATATATTTTTTAATTTTTCAAAGAAAAAATTTTAAAAATAATCTCATTTCTCTTCTAAAAGAAAAAAAAAAACTCCACTTTTCTATAAAAAAAGGTCAAAAAGATTTCATACCAAACAACTAAAAACAAAACACCATCGTAACACCTTATATTTTATTCTCTCTTGATTTGATACTTTACCCCAACATACTTCAATTCACCATACATCCGAATAGGCCTTTGAATTTTTATTGAGTTTAAATTGGGTTTTAGGAATTATAAAGTAACTTCAGTTAGTGAAATTTTATTGAACTTAAATTGGGTTTGAGGAATTATATTTGTCTCATTGAAAGTAACTTCAGTTACTGAAATTTTTGTTGAGCTTAAATGAAGGTATTTCCATCATTTATTTATCTATATAAACATAACTCCATTAAATTTTTTTTTTTCACTATCAAGCCAAAGCCTGAGTAAAATAGGAAGGTTGCATTATATAGGTTGATAGTTCGCATAAAAATTTTATCACAATCCAAGTTTAAATAATTAATTTACAATTTGACTTAAGATAGATCGAAATTGAGAAACAAAATTTATATAGATATTTTTAATATAATTGAGACAAGACTTTGATGCTGATAATTTATTTATGTAAAGTAATATTCATAAGTTACACCACCAGATTAGAGGTCCTTATATTAAAATAGAAAACATGTGTTTTTTCTAGATTGTTTGAAAATGTAGGGGGCTTCTTGTAAATCATTTAGGAAAGATTCAAATCTAACGGCTAGGACTTCAGGATCCTCCCATCCCTATATTGAAGTAACCAACCATGTAAGTTCCCTATTTAAGCTGACACGGGTGCTGTCTAATCTCCACGTCTCACGCACCATCATTCCATCAAAATCTTGAAGCTTCTCTCTCAGTGGGAAGCCGGAAGAGGAAGAAGAAGAGGACTTAAAAGGAAGCAGCAGAGTCTCAAGATCTTACTTTGCCGGAGAAGATGGTGGTCACGACGACGTTGTCAGAACCCGACCAATTCGTCCACTCCACTTTCGCATCCAGATACGTCCGCACTCCTCTCCCCAGGTTGGTAATAGCTTGATTTCTATGTCTTTTTTGGCATTGCATGCATCTTCTCAGATCTAGACCGTCTGAAGATTAGATGGTTATAACTTGAAACGTTTATAGACGCTTCACGTCTGCTATGATCTGGACGGTTGGTCTGCTTGATGAGAAGTGGGTGAGCCATGGCCGAAAGAGTTGAAGGTTTGGGCTATCATAGCCATCCGATGAGAGGGTCCAAATGGAAATTCGATGCATCTGGACCATGCATTTTCTCGACCTTGTCTTGTTGCAACTCGGTCATTGAAACCAAACCCATCCCCCTCTCTTTTCTGTAGGAAAGATCTTGGGTGTCTTATCTAGCCCATTGTTTGGGGTCTCATGAAACAATTGGGTTGGATTAAATGAATGATCGAATGGATTCCCCAAGATTCAACTGCTACATACGGAAAACTCTTCCCTTTACAATTCCCACCTGCCCTGGTTTACCTCTCACAGCACCGTCCACATTAAACTTGAACACACCAGGAGAGAACAGCTCTTCTCCCCTTACTTGGTCTGTATCCCAAGCTTCCCAATTAAGAAGGATATCAATAAGACTAAAATTTGCTCACAGTTATTCTATCAATGAACACTGGAAGGGAAGAAGATTCACCCCTTAAAATCCCGTCATTCCTTTCTCTCCATATCATAAAATAGCAAAAGGAATCATCCTCGCAATGAAGAACTGCTGCATTAATCTTCTCCCGGTAGCACCTAGCAACACCGCACCTGCCAATGAAATGATCCCAAACACCAACCGCCACCTCACAATGAAGAAAAAGGTGGTCAACTGATTCCTCCTTTTTTATGACACATAACACAGGTGTCTGAGATACTTAGACGTGGTCAGCCCTCTTCTTCTTAAGTTATCCGCTGTAGAGATCTTTCCTAAAATTGTTAACCAGTAAAAAGCTTCCACCCGTGGAGGAACCAGCCCTAACCAAAGTAGAGAAGGGGTAGTAGGGTGTAGGTTCCCCTCCAATGCCTTGTAAAATGCCTTCGTTGAGAATTCTCCGGATATGGAAGGCTTCCAAATCCGAGAATCCTTAAGAGTCCCTGCATAAAAAAAACGTTAAAAAGAAAGACTCAACAACTCCCCATACTGCACTTCTTCAAATACACGAAGACTTCTTCTAAAAGACAAACCCCACACCTCCCTCACCTTATAACAATCACTTACAACAGCCGCCTCATTAGAAACTACGCTAAAGACTCTAGGAAATAACTCACACAAAACACCCACCCCCACCCAATCATCCAATCAAAATCTAACAGTCCTCCCCTCCCCCACAACAAAACCCACATCTTTGGACAAAACTTCCCCTGCCTAGCAAAAGATGAAATTCCAATCGAAGCAATAGCACCTCACAATGCAGACCTACGGTTCTTCGGACCTGAGGTAGGCCACCACCCCCATTGGTCCTCGCCATACTTATTAGCAAAGATTCTCCTCCAAAGAGCCTCCCTCTCATCCCCACATCTCCACCACCACTTAGCCAATAAAGCCCTGTTCTTGTTTTCCAAACTGCCGAGACCCGAACCCCTAGTACATTTTGGCTTAATCACGTGACTCCATTTAACTAAATGTATTCTCTTTTTATCACCCTGACCCTCCCGTAAAAATTTCCTCCGAATGCGGTCCAACTTATTCACCACCTCCTCTGGCATTTTGAATAGCGACATAAAATAGATGGGTATGTTAGACAAGCATGCTTTTATCAACATGATCCTACCTCTGAGAGATGGGTAAAAAAAAAAATAAATAAATAAAAGAGGGTTGAATTGTCCAATCATTGGGGATTTTGGTCCATGGCTCATCCATGGTATATGGATGGATCCACATGTACTAGTGTTGAAGTCCTTCGCTCAGACATTTCAGATGATTTCTCTGTTTGATTTCTTGATTTCTCTGTCTTTCCATTTGTGTTTGCAGATTCAAGATCCCAGATAGATCTATTCCAAAGGAGGCAGCATATCAGATTATCAATGATGAGCTCATGTTAGATGGGAACCCAAGGCTGAACTTGGCATCTTTTGTCACCACATGGATGGAACCCGAATGCGATAAGCTCATCATGTCTTCCATTAACAAGAATTATGTTGACATGGATGAATACCCCGTCACCACAGAGCTCCAGGCATCTCATTCTCATCTCTCTCTTACGAACTTACATTTAAATAAATTTGATAGATTTGAATTACAGACAGTATAAATATGCAGTTTGTAGTTTGTAGACAAATGAACTGTGATTCAGTCTAATAACTAGATGGATGGTCCTAACTCTACATAGACAAAGAATCAGCTATCCATTAGATTACTTTTATTCCATTGGACATGGGTAGTTGCTATTATTCTTTCTTAACCACTTATTCTAGGCTGCTGGTCATATCCGCTCTTGTTGTTACATTTCTTTGTTGCCCAACATTCAGCTTCACACAGCATGCTATATCTGACTACTGTATCGTGGAAAAGCTCCTCTGATTAAGGTGGCATTCAAATTCAACTCAACACTTCATAGGCTTCTCTCCATCTACTATTCCATTTGTGCTCTCTATTTTCTTTTGTTGCCACCAGATAATGTTATCCATTACTAAAGCACTAAGTTTCTCCAGATTCACTTTCTGTTTCTTCAGAAAAAATTGACCCTTAAATTTTGTTTATTAATATTGCTTGGTGTAAAAAGTGTGCTCCGCTTCTGAGTTCTCTTTTTAAATAAAGGGAGGACATTGATATTGCATGATGATAAAGTGGCAAGTTTTTCCCAGTGACATTTGACCCTTTTTTTTTTTAGAACAGACAAAAGGAAAGCAGGTACAAACAGAAGGGATGGCCTTTATATTGGATATATGGCTTCAACTTGGTGGGACCATTTATAGAAAGAAAAAGCACAACAAAAAAAAAAAAAAAAAGTTTTCTTTTGATCGGTAACAAAAAAATCCATTAAACAGAAGAAATTACAAGGGAAAATCAAGATGCTGAACTTTGTTTTATTCTCTTTTCATGAAGTTGGAGTGTAGTTTAACTGATCTTCATGTAAAGAAATAATTGTTAATTTGTCCAGTTACAACAAATTATTGTTCTTAAATTTATTGATGAGAATATCACCACTTCTACTACCTTATATTGGAAAAACAACTAATTCTGTTTGTACTAGTGTACTAAATCTCCTGTAGAACTTACGACATGCCAGGTGTGGCAAAAGTGACCATTTCTTAAGGTACTACTGATCTCCCCATTCCAACTAGGACTTAAAATTAGCTGCCCTGCTCTCCTTGGAGGACCTTAATGTCCCTAACCAGCTGAGGTACCAGCCCGGTAGATAGAGACAACTATTTCACTGATCAAATGCTCTTTCCCTCCATCAGATGAACCAATTGATCATATGTGCTCCTCAAGGTTCAGCTAAAAAGTTTAAATACAACTTCGCAGAATTTCCTCATTCTGTTTGTCTGTTGGGGATGCCTTTTTCAATGTTCTTTCTGTTATGCACGTAGTTTTTCCACTTCCAAACAACAAATTGTTTATTTTTCTATTTTTTTTGTTTGTTATGTACACCAGAATCGCTGTGTGAATATGATAGCCAAGCTCTTTAATGCCCCTGTTGGTGAGGAAGAGACAGCAGTTGGTGTTGGAACAGTGGGGTCCTCTGAGGCAATTATGTTGGCAGGATTGGCATTCAAGAGGAAATGGCAGAACAAGCGGAAATCTGAGGGGAAACCATATGACAAGCCAAACATAGTCACTGGTGCCAATGTCCAGGTATTATGCATTTGATTTGCCCTTGCACGTTCTTCTTGATAATGAAGATATCATGCTCTTATTTTGGATGATTTTGGTGTAGGTCTGTTGGGAGAAATTTGCAAGATATTTTGAAGTGGAATTGAAGGAAGTCAAGTTGAGAGAGGGATTTTATGTAATGGATCCAGTGAAAGCAGTTGAAATGGTGGATGAGAACACCATCTGTGTTGCTGCCATCTTGGGTTCGACGCTGACTGGGGAGTTTGAAGATGTTAAGCTACTTAACCAACTTCTCATGAAAAAGAACAAGGAAACAGGGTTGGACTCTCAATGAAAATAATATTATTGTCAATACATGGACTCGTATAAGTAATCCATCCATTCCCATTGGAAGAAGTGATGGGACCTACACATTTTCAGTTTAGGATCCATGCAATATACATCATGGATCCCATCACACAAGCAATATGGAAGTTGGTAGAGTGCTTTTGGTTGCCTGCACATCATTAAAGAGGATGTCCTCTGTAGGCAAATTGACTGGTGTGGGAACCCAGCCTAGTTTAGAGTGGTAACCCAAACTGAAATTGGTAGGTCCCATCACTTTGGTTAGTCAGAAGCTACCAATATCTAGTAGTGTGCAGGTTACTAAAGTAGTTGATAGTCTTTATGTCTGAACTCTGAAGCCCTTACTGAAATTTTATAGTTCACATCTTTTTTGTTGCCATTGCACTAGCTGCTGAAACTGCTTTTTTCCCGGTCACTTTGGTCAATCCATACAATGCCACATGAGGTTTGTGTACACATTATTATCATCCAGAGTGTCAAGGCCTACTGTGAATCTGGGATTCTCTCCTGTGAATATGCAAATGGATGAAGTCGTTAATCATTATTGATCACATTTAGCTATAAAAATCTGTGGACAATGTTTGACCAACAGAAAATAAATTTATGGAGAGCACATTATTAACATAACTATTATGTACCCATCTCAATGTGGTATGCATACTTAATTTAACCATAGTGATTAGAGGAGACTACTGATGGTTGAAATGATGCAGGATCATCCAATTTTTGCATGGATTTCAACTAAAACAGGGTGTCTCCAACAACTTTTAGGTAATGATATTTTCACCATTGACTGAAAACATATATGGCATTTGGCAGGTGGGATACACCAATTCATGTAGATGCAGCAAGTGGTGGGTTTATTGCACCTTTCCTTTACCCGAGTCTGGAATGGGATTTCCGATTGCCATTGGTGAAGAGCATCAATGTTAGCGGACACAAGTATGGCCTTGTCTATGCAGGAGTGGGTTGGGTTGTATGGAGGAATAAAGAGGATTTGCCAGATGAGCTCATCTTCCATATCAACTATCTAGGGGCTGATCAGCCCACCTTTACTCTCAATTTCTCTAAAGGTAAATGCATTAGCAGTGGTATATCATGAGACGTAGGATCCAGATTTCTGTACCCTTATACTATAACATCTGGCATCCTCTTTCAAAAGACCTGCTTTATTATTGTTAGCTCCTAAGATACATGTCAGATGGAGATTATGACTAAAAAAATTTGGGTTTGCAGGCTCCAGTCAAATAATCGCGCAATACTATCAGTTTATACGTTTAGGCTTTGAGGTAAGATGTTAATTGATCATTCTTACAGTGATAATGTATAGGATTGTTGTGTGTAAACAAAACACCTCTTCCATCCAATTGGGATACCTCTTGGGTGGCCATAACATGCAGCTTAAGTAGTGTTCATGACTCTACCATTGGATCTTTTTTTTTTTTTTTTTTCTCTACAACTTTTCTGACAGTCCAAAATGCCAATGGCCTAAAAAATCTAGAGTATATTGTGTTTGTCAACTGCCCGTCACTTATGAGCGTGCATGACCACCGATGCTGCTGCTGGTTTTTGGCGTATAGTTCTATATCATTGTTCTAAGAATTGAAATTAGGACTCAGCTAAAAATCCTGTAGTGTGGAGTTGACTCGGGCAATTAGGAGTCTGACCCTGGTTGATTTCTAAAACAGTTGTTTTTGCACAAGGCTGTTTCTGCTAGCTTACTAGGCACATTTCTGACAGTTTTCTGCATTAGCATAAAAACCACCTGTATCTTTGTGGAAGCTGGTGGACCAATCTTTGCATCTATTTGGTTTCTTTAAGGCACCTAAATGGGATTTGTATGACAACTTCTGAAGGGATACAAGAACATCATGGAGAATTGCATGGAGACCACAAAGGTGCTGAGAGAAGGCATCGAGAAGACAGGTCAATTCGATATCGTTTCTAAGGATGTGGGAGTGCCCCTGGTAGCATTCTCTCTCAAAGACAGCAGCCAGCACAGTGTCTTTGAGATATCAGAGTCTCTGAGGCGGTTTGGATGGATTGTCCCAGCATACACTATGCCTGCTGATGCTGAACACATTGCCGTTCTTCGGGTGGTGATCCGAGAGGACTTCAGCAGGACCCTGGCAGAGCGTCTTATTTCAGACATTGTGAAGGTCTTGAAAGAGATGGATGCACTACCACCTCGGGCGACAAAGGTAGCCCGTGTCACAACTGAGATGGTTGGCAAGGAGGGTGTTGAGGGAGATGGAGTGGTGATTAAGAAGAAGAATGACAGAGAGACCCAGCTGGAGGTCACTACTCGGTGGAGGAGGCTTGTTGAACGCAGGAAGACAGGGGTGTGCTAGTGTGTCCATATCTTTTCTTCTGAATTGGAGCGTTGCAGTTGTGCCTACAGGTGGGCTAAATGTTATGGTGATCAAAGATGCGACCAAAATTATAAAGTGGCCCATCATGTCAGTGGTGTATCCTGCTGTTGACATAATGTTTGCCTAGGTTGGAACAATAATACTGTTATTCCTCTTTGGTATGCTATATTTTTGGATTGAACGATATTTTATGGATATGGATGTATGCATTTTATGTTTGCTTAGGAACTCGATATATTTGAACATGCTTGGCATTTTGAAATAATCCCTCTGATCTTTCCCTAGTTATGAGCTTATTTATTATATAAGGAAGATACGAAAATGATGCGGTTTGTAAGTTGCCAAAATGCCTGTGTATGGGATTTCTGGAGTACATGTTTCCAAAGTGACTGACCTGATGGTTCACCTAAATGGTGCAATCGCTGACAGATATTGAGGCCTGCTCGATGTATATATGGTCCTGATACATTTGTGTTCTCAGTAGTTTTTCAGAGGGAATTCATCAATAGATTTTCTTGGAACCTATTTAAAGCAAGCATTTCAAGAGCATAGTGTGTGTACTATTTTCAGTTTTATATGCGTTGTTTCCTTCATTAATTTAAGATGTGCTGATTCCTTGATGATGCTAGGAAGAGTATGAGACATTAAAATCTGCGGAGAAATTTCAGGGCACCTCACAAATCAAAACAGATGTATGTGATAACTGCAATTGTCCCAGAGAATTCATCTGGTTGATGTTTCATTAATATAACTACAATGAGAGGCTGCTTTTCTAAAACATTTTTCCAGTGTACCATCCTTCCGTGGGACAGATTCATCAAGGTCCATTCGCGGCCAGACAGCTGCCCGCAATTGTAGCCATCTGATCTGTTTTGTCAAAAAGCCTGAGAGGGCCTCCTGTGTGTATGAACTTGAAGAGAACTTTTCCTCTGTCCATTTATTTTTTTGGATTTTCAGCCATGTCCTTTAGCAGGCCAAAGGCTGCCTTTACACTGCAAGAATGCACAAGATGCAAGTGGTTGTGGTATTAAAAGAATGCTTAGAATGGTGCTGACTGGACAGACCGGGCTAAATAGGTATGATATCTGTGCTAGGAGGTTTAAACAGGTCTAACCATGTTGATACTGAGGCACAGCTTAATGTAAGCGATAGCCCTCTTGACCTACAAAGCTTGTGACCTCCAAAGAAAAGGACAAAGACACTGATATAAAAAAAAAAGGATAAGGAGCAAGTCACAGGGTCAAGAACACCACCTATTGCTGTGGCTATTTCTTTCACAAATTTAAGTCCCTCTATGGCGTTCATGGCATAGCCTAATAAGCCCTTAGCCTGCATAACAAAGAACAGCTGGTTAGCGTGTGCCCTTAGCCTGAATAAAAGGGCCTGTTTGTTTAGTCCATATTGGATCCCTAGAAATTATAAATAATGTCTTTCTATCAAAGGGGCTAAAATTGCACATAAACATGAAGATCCACAAATGACGATGCATGAAATAGTCTCTCCTTTGAGATGAAATGATTACCTAGTCATACCCTACTAAAAAGTAGGATCCCAGTTACATCTTCCATCTTATATCCTTCACTCCTTACCTCCTATGTGATGTTTTTTTATAACCTATTTTACCATGAACTCCTAGAAATTCAATATTGAATAAAACAAATAGGCCCTTTTTTAGTTTCTATATATGTGGCAGTTTTATGCACCATAAATGACAAGACTATCATTTCAGAAATAGTCGAGCTATCACAAAAAGTGCATCCTACAACTTGTCCTCAAGAGGAAAGATATCTTATTGTAATAACTAATTAATAAGCACAAGCAAGGAAGAACAACAACAGCATTTTTTATTTTTTATTTTTTGCTGTCGGAGGGTTCTTAACCCTTTGGGCTAGACTAATTCCTTCGGGCTGAGAGGAAAGCCAGGTAAACTCCCTTGTAGCTCTAGTGTGGTAGTGCAGTTCAAACCTACAATCTTCGGATACAAACCGTAGTCCTAGGTCAACCGAGGTACCCTTGGGGTTAAACAATAACAGCAAATGTAAAATAGTTCAGTAATGTTTGACTTGTCAAATAAATAAACTTCTCACATCTTGGGTATTGACTATATATTATGTGACTTAGACCCACTTGAAGTCCATCTACTGGGCCATGAACACAGTCATAGAAATAATCCGGATCATCACAAACAGAGAATGCAGGAACCTGTATATCAAGAGCTCATTAGGTAGTCAATAATGTAACTAACATTGGCAGGAAGCAACAATATCAAAATAAATGACACATACTTCGTTCTTTTAACTTACTAAACCATAGTTCCAATTTCCTTATCAGCCTTTGTCAGTAGAGTGATTGTAACATCTATTTAGCACAAGGTTTGAGGAGTTTATGAGTGATACAATCCTAACGGTTAGGATCTTCCCATCCCCATATCAGCAAGACAGCAACCAACCATCTATGTTCCTTATTTAAACCGACACGCGGGTGTTGTCTAATCTCCACGTTTCACTCACATCATATCATCATCACAATCTTGAAGCTTCCTTCTACTAAATATACCCTCCTGGTCCCCTTTCTTTTCACTTCCACATCTTCCCTCTCCAAAGGTTACAAAGACTACAAGAAGAAGAAGAAAGAAAGGAGAAAGAAAGACAGAAAGAAGAAAAGAAAGAAGAGGAGGACTGAAAGGAAGCAGCAGAGAGTCTAAAGATGGTGGTGACTACGACGTTGTCAGATGCTGACCACTTAGTCCACTACACTTTTGCCTCCAGATACGTCTGTACTCCTCTCCCCAGGTTGGTAATATGTAGTTTCATTCCATCATCTTTTCAGATATAGACTGTCGGATGATCAGATGATCACAGGTTAAAACGTTTATATATATATGGCCTCTTCACCTATATATATATATATATATATATATATATATATATGTTATTATGATTTGGATGATTGGTTTGATTGATGAGATGTGGGTGGGCCATGGCCGAAGGAGTTGAAGGCTTGGGCTATTATAGCCATCAGATGAGTGGATGCAAGTGGAAATTCGTTCCATCTGGACCATGCATTTGCTTTCTTTAAGATCTTGTTTTATTGCAACATAGTCATTGAACTTCTATTTTTGTATTAAAGTTCTAAACCGTCGCTTCTAATCCATTACACTTTTTAAGTGGTATCAATCAGATATCAAACTCTATTAAAATTCAATTGTTTATCATTGGAGATGTTCCTATTAGAGATATTTCTCGCCTTAAATGAGAGATTGGATTGGTCCCTCACATTCATATCCAATGCCAACAACTTAAATGTGAGAACCCTCACCCCTATCTCTCCTATAAGGTGAGCAATATCTCTCATACAAGCATCTCCAACCAAATTCTAAGATGATCGAGAGCAAAATTCCACCTGAAAACAATTAGAATGAAGATTGAGTTTTGTTTTATTTTACTTTAATTATTCCAAAAAATGTTATTTTAATCTTTTGACCTTTCCATGGACCAATATGCCAATGCTTAACGGTTTCTGCTTGGCTGACACTATGACACAGTTCCTGAAGAGTAGTGCTACCTGGACAAACTTTTTTGCCAGAATTTTGGACAACTCCTATGATATCCCCTGAATATCACTATGATATTCAGGGGTCCAAAATTTTGGCCAAAAAGTTTGTCCAGGTAGACTTTTTGTTCCTGAAACTGTGCTTTATAATCAGTTTTGAGGAGAGAACATGGATAGGGTGACAAGTGAACCAATGTTCCCTTGGTTTTTCATTATTTTCCAGAGGGGAAAAAAGTGGGGGTTTGAATTGTCTATCATTGTGGATTTGGTCCATGGCTCATCCATGGTATTTTGATGGATGCACATGTACAAGTGTGGAAAGCAGCCACTCAGACATTCCAGATAATTTTCTCATTTTGGTGCCTTGATTTCTAAGGTTTCCGCTTGTGTTTGCAGATTCAAGATCCCTGATAAATCGATTCCAAAGGAGGCAGCATATCAGATTATCAACGATGAGCTCATGCTGGATGGAAACCCAAGGCTGAACTTGGCATCTTTTGTCACCACATGGATGGAACCCGAATGCAATAAGCTCATCATGTCTTCTATTAACAAGAACTATGTTGACATGGATGAATACCATGTGACCACAGAGCTCCAGGCATCTATTCTATCTCTTATGGACTTACATTTAAATGAATGTGGTAGATTTGAATTACATAAGAGTATAAATATGAAGTCTGTAGTTTGTAGATAATTGAACAGTGATTCAGTCAATAAGAAGATGGATGGACCCAGCTCTAGATAGATAAAGATCCTAGCCATCCAATATGACTTTAATTCCATTTGACATGGGTGGTTGCTATTGTTCTTTCTTAGCCACTTGTTATGGGCTGCCAGTCATAGCCAATCTTCTTGTTACATTTCTTTGTTGCCCAACATTCAGCTCCACGCAGCATGCTATTCTGACTATTGTACCATGAAAATGCCCCTCTAATTAATGTGGCAATCAACACTTCATTGGCTTCTCTCGACTTCATCAGTTCATCACCATCTACTATTCCATTTGTGATCTCTGTTTTCTTTAGTTGCCCCCAGATTAATGTAATCTATCACTGCCGCACTAAGTTTCTTCAGATTCACCTTCTATTTCTTCAGACAAAATTGACCCAACAGCACAGAGATAAATTACTTCTGTCTGCATTGGTTTCATGACCCAAACAATTCACATAGCATATAATTCAAAAGACTAGTTGTAGATGTCTATATAAATTCAAATTCATTTCTTTGTATTCTCTTACAGACCCCTACATAGGTGTAATTACAAGTTCAAGGTTAGCTGGGGAAGAAATAGTCCTGCCTTAAATGCTATTCATTCACTTCTGGTATGGTCTCTAGCTTTGGCCTCCAGCTCTCCGTGCAAGACACACCATCCACTGCTTCTATTCGAACGCTCGCGAGCACGTACTCCATTGACACCTTCTTCGACAACAGCTTTTCAAGCTGTTGCTTTATGATAATCACCTTAATCCTTTTAGCTCCATCTGCGGAACCTGCTCTGTTCTTTGGAGAGCTCTCTTCAGCAGAAGAAACAGAAACATCAGCTGGAAGAATATAATAAACATGGCCAAACCTCAGCTCGTAATTTGGTGGGAGATGCTGCATTGCGCTTTGTGATACACCAACACCATATCCATCAAAATTCAGTAGAAGATTCTTTACGAAGATTGAAACCCGGTATTCTAGTTACTTTCCATCACTCTTCACAACTCTTAGGACGTTCCTGTTACTTGAGAGAGAGAAAAGGACTCTTGATGAAGGGAAAGAGGCTAGAATTGCAAAGAAAAGAGGTTATGGGTTTAATAAAGGAAAGTGAGGAAGGAGAGGGAGAACCGTTTGTTGTTGGCAAGTGAAGTGTTTATCGGAGAAGAAAAATGTAGAGAGGGGTTTGAAAGTAGCTGAGGATATTTAAAGTCATATAAGGTTTAACAGATGAACTGTTGAACTGTTGTACTGAATCTCATATAGAACTCTAGAGTTGCAGGATGTGGCAACAGTAACCATTTCCTGCTTTTTTTTCTTTGGCAATTCTATTCTACTCTTATATGTTACCCTCTCTAACCCATTTTCTTAGGGTTCTGCTGCCATATCTTCCTGTTCTAACCATGGCTTAAATCTAGCTACCAAGCTCTCCTTAGAGGACTTTAATGTACCTTTTTGGATAAGCTAGCAGCCAGAGATGCAAAAGTAACTATTTCAGTGATCAAAATGTTCTTATCCCTCATTATATGAACCAATTGATTGTATCTGTTACCCAAGGTTCAGCTAACCAATTTAAATCGAACATCTCAAAATATTCTTTCTGTTTTCTGTTGGGAATGCCTTCATCAATGTAGTTTCTGTTACGTACCCAATTTTTTTCTCCAAACGACGAAATGTTTTATTTATTTTTATGTTTTTGTTTATGTACACCAGAATCGCTGTGTGAATATGATAGCCAAGCTCTTCAATGCTCCTATTGGTGAAGGTGAAACTGCATTTGGCATTGGAACAGTGGGGTCCTCTGAGGCAATTATGTTGGCAGGATTGGCATTCAAGAGAAAATGGCAGAACAAGCGGAAGGCTGAGGGGAAACCATATGACAAGCCAAACATAGTCACTGGTGCCAATGTCCAGGTATCATGCATTTACCCTTACGCATTCTTCTTTATTTATTTATTTATTTATTTATTTTTGTTTTATCGGTCTTACACATTCTTCTTGATAAAGATATCATGCTTTTACTTTTCTCACTCATGAGAATGGATGATTTTGGTGTAGGTCTGTTGGGAGAAGTTTGCAAGATATTTTGAAGTGGAGTTGAAGGAAGTAAAGTTGAGAGAGGGCTTTTATGTAATGGATCCTGTGAAAGCAGTGGAAATGGTGGATGAGAACACCATTTGCATTGCTGCCATCTTGGGTTCAACGCTGACAGGAGAGTTCGACGACGTTAAGCTTCTTAATCAACTTCTTATGGAAAAGAACAAGGAAAAAGGGTTGGACTCTCATTGAAAATACTGTTATTGTTAATACATGGACTAATATAAGTGATCCATCTACTCCCATTGTTGGAAGTGATAGGGGACATATATTCTCTGTTTGGGACCTATGCAGTACATCATGGATCTCATGACACAAGCAAAATGGAAGTTGGAAGAGTGCTTTTGGTTGCCTGAATTTCGTTTTTCTGTAAGCAGATTGATTGGTGTGGGGACCCAGCCTAGCTTGGTCTGGTAACCCAAACGGAAATTGGTGGGTCCCATCACTTTGGTTAGTCAGAGGCTACCCATGCTAGTAGTAAGAAGTCCTTAGATTCTGAAGCCCTTATTGAAATTTGATAGTTCACTAATTTACTGTTGCCAATTGCCATTCCATTATCTACTGAAACTTTATTTACCCCATCACTCTGGTCGATCCATCTGCTGCCAGATGAGATTAGTCCACAGATTACCATCATAAGAGTGTCAAGACCTTACGAAAATGTGATACTCTCCTATGAAACTGAAAATGGATGAAGTCGTTATCCATCACATTTAGCTATAGGAATCTGTGGACTATGTTTGACCAACAGTACATGAGTTTATTGAAAGCACATTATTAACATGACTGTATGTATCCATCTCTTGGTGGTATACATACTCAATTCAACCATAGTGATGGGAGGAGTGGGGTCTTGTTGGGTAGAGACTATGGATTAATGGTTGAAATGAAGCACGATCATCCACTTTTTGGATGGATTTCAACTAAACAGGGTGTCTTCAAAAATTGTAGCTAAAGATACTTTTACAGTTGACTCAAAACATATGGTTTTTGGCAGGTGGGAGCGGGTTTATTGCCCCTTTCCTTTACCCCAGGCTGGAATGGGATTTCCGGTTGCCATTGGTGAAGAGCATCAATGTCAGCGGACACAAGTACGGCCTTGTTTACGCAGGAGTGGGTTGGGTTGTATGGAGGAGTAAAGAGGATTTGCCGGAGGAGCTCATCTTCCATATCAACTATCTAGGGGCTGATCAGCCCACCTTCACTCTCAATTTCTCTAAAGGTAAATGCACTAGCATTGGTATAGCATGAGACACAGGATTCAGATTTCCGCACCCTTATACTATAACATCTGGCATCCTATTTCAACAATCAACAGTCCTGCTTTATTATTGTTAGCTCCTAAGATACATGTCAGAGGGAGATGATGACTTAAGTTTTGGGTCTGCAGGCTCCAGTAATATAATCGCACAGTACTATCAGTTCATACGTTTAGGCTTTGAGGTAAGATGATGATTTGATCATTCTAACAGTGATAATGTACAGGATTGATTGTGTATAAACCAAAAACCTCTAGCATCCAATTGGTATACCTCTGAGGTGTCCATAACATGCAGCTTAAGTGTTCATGAATCATGACTCTTACCACTGGATCTTTTCTCTACAACTTTGCCAGTCCAAAATGCCAGTGACCTAAAAAATCTAGACAAATGTCGAGCATATTGTGTCTGTCAGCTGCCACTCACTTATGAGTGTGCACGACCACCGATGCTGCTGCTGATTTTTGGTGTATAGTTCCATATCATTGTCTTAAGAATTGAAACTTGGATTCAACTCAAAATCCTGTAGAGTGGAGTTGACTCGGGCAAGTTGGAGTCTGACCCTGGTTGATTTTTAAAACAGTTGTTTTTGCACAAAACTGGTTCCGCTAGCTTACTAGACACTTTCTGATAGTTTTCTGCATTACCATAGCCACCTGCATCTTTATGGAAGCTGCACCATTTTATTTTATTTTATTTTGTCTTACTGGCCAGTAGTTGTACTTTCAACCTGAAGGCCCAAGAATTGATCCCTGGGCATGTGTGATACTATGGTGTCAACACCACTCAACTATGAGAGTGTTGGCTGTGGAAGCTTCACTTTGTTACCATTTGTTGTATACTTCTTGCTGGTCCACACCCATCTTTGCATCTACTTGCTGTTCCTTTTTTTTTTTTTTATCGGTAACTGAAACTTTTATTACGAGAAGGAGAGAATACAAAAAGATGAACAACAAAGAGGCAAGAACACAAGAAAGAAGGAGAAAAGAAAAACAAACTAAAGGGTACAAGAGCAATGTACCCCACCCAACCCCAATTACATAATAAAACCCTCCCAAGGATAGCTTCTCTCCACCCCTTACTTGGCTAAAGCATCAGCCATACTGTCGGCTGTTCTAAGCTCGTGATGAAAGACAACATTAATGGTAGTAGTGAAAGATCATGGAGAACTGCTGTGCAACATTAATGGCTGTTCTACTTGCTGTCTTTAAGGCAACTAAATGGGATTTGTATTGCAACTTCTGAAGGGATACAAGGACATCATGGAGAACTGCATGGAGAACACAAGGGTGCTGAGAGAAGGAATAGAGAAGACAGGTCAATTCGATATCCTTTCTAAGGATGTGGGAGTGCCCCTGGTAGCATTCTCTCTCAAAGACGGCAGCCAGCACAGTGTCTTTGAGATCTCAGAGTCTTTGAGGCGGTTCGGATGGATTGTCCCAGCTTACACAATGCCTGCTGATGCTGAACACATTGCCGTTCTTCGTGTGGTGATCCGAGAGGACTTCAGCAGGAGCCTGTCGGAGCGTCTTGTTTCAGACATGGTGAAGGTTTTGAAAGAGATGGACGCACTGCCACCTCAGGCGACAAAGGTAGCTCATGTTACAGCTGAGGTGGTCCGCAAAGAGCGTGTTGAGGGAGATGGAGTGGTGATTAAGAAGAGCGTGATAGAGACCCAGGAGGAGATCACTACTTACTGGAAGAGGTATGTTGAACGCAAGAAGACAGGCGTCTGCTAGTGTTCATCTGTTTTCTTCTGAATTGGAACAGTTCAGTTGCACCTACAGGTGGTGGTGGGCTACATGTTATGGTGATCAAAGATGGACCAATATTAAAAGGTGGGCCCATCATGTCCGTGGTCTGGAGAGCTGCCTCAATTCCCGCAGTAGTGTTTTCTTCAGTTGGCATAGCTGCTGTTCGCATATTAAGGAAATTATTATTCCTCTTTGGTGTGCTATATCTTTTGGATTGAATAAGATTATATGCATATAGATGAATGTATACTATGTTTGCTTAGGAACTCAATATATTTGAACATGCTTGGCATTTTGAAACAATCTTTCTGATCTTTAGAAATTTAAATGATAAGGAATCGATGAAATGACAAAGTTCGTAAGTTGCCAAAATGCTATAGTTTAAATTGGGTGAGAATTTTTTCCTTGTATGGGACTTTTGGAGCATGTTTTGGAAGTGACTGACCTGATGATTCACTAAATGGTGCGATTGCTTGCTTTGTAGCAGATAGATCCTGAGGCCCACTTGATGTGTTACAGATACATTTATGCATCTCGAAAGTGCTTGTGAGAGGAATTCATCAATGTTTGCTTGGAACCTATAAAAGCATCCATTTTAAGTCATTAGTGTACTATTATCAGTTTTACATGCCTTCTTTTTTTTATTTCTATTATCAATTTAGATGCTGTGATTCCTTGGAGAATCGGAATCCTTTCAAGGCTTTTGACGCACGGTGATCATGAGTGGATTAATCATGATGTGGGGATGCCTGCTTGTATGGGGCAGGCACTACACACGTGAATGGCAGGCATCCCACTGTGACAATTCTCAGGAGGATCCGGACTCCACTTCGGAGACCTGCTCTATTACAAGGGCAAATCACAGCTTAAACAGATAACTGCAATTGTCCCAGAGAAGTCTGGAATAACACCACTGTACAAATACTTAAAGAGGAATAAGACAGAAAGCTGAAAGCTTTCTGGACCTGGTAAGTACCCAACTGGGAGGAAAACAGTAACATTGGAAACACCCAAGAAAGTGAGAGAATCGTAAGAGGTCGAGGGCCTCATCAAATTTGCACCAGAAATGTGTCTGCATGGGACCCAATGTTCGCAAAGGTCTCTTGGGTGTTTCCATCAGTTAATGGTGGGTGGGATTAGATTCATCTGGGTAGTAATTTTGTTTTTCTGGGCCACACTATGCTGGTGGGGTAAAACTAATCCCTATCTTTTATCAAAGGTGAAGCTTGTCATGTGATGCTCCCAGTCAGGTTGGTTTCTTTCCACAGAGGCCCATAGTGGTGGAAGTTTGTGACAAAGGGATTTATTGTCCTTTTGCATGTCAGTTTGCATTCAGTGGTAGACTTTCCCTCCACAAAGTATCAAAACTCCCAGCCTTGAGATGGTAGTTAGATATGCACAATTCCAGCAAAGCAAGAAAACGTCCCCTCTTATTGGAAACAGGTTACATAAAAATATTCTGGTTGAAGTTTCAATACTACAATGAGAGACTGCTTTTCAGAACATTTTTCCAGTACCATCCTTTCGTGGGACAGACTCATCAAGGTCCATTCGCCGCCAGCTGCCCGCAATTGTAGCCATCTGATCTGTTTTGTCAAAAAGCCCGAGAAGGCCTCCTGTGTGTATGAAAAGAACTTTTCTCCCTTCCCATTTTTTTGGATTTTCTGCCATGTCCTTCAGCAGGCCAATGGCAGCCTTTCCACTGCAAGAATCCACAAGATGCAAGTGGTATATGGTATTAAAAGAAAGGAAATGAAAGAACTGAAAGTCAATGTCTGAATTATTCAGAAATATGTGAAAAAAGAAGAACAAATTCAGAAGACATTGCAATTCTAATGATTTTGTCTGAACAATTTACAATGAAAGTTGTGTCAACTTCGGCCATATTATATTAGTACCTGATCAAGAGGGTTCAGAACTTAGAATGATGCTGACTCAACAAACCGGGTCAAAATAGTGGGATATCGGTGCTAGGCAGGTTTAAATAGGTCTAAACATGCCAATACTGGGGCAAAGCTTGATATAAGCAATAGCCCTCTTGACCAGCAAAGTGCAGTATAGCCAATCCTTGCAACCTCTAGAGATAAGAAGCAAGACTTTGAATGGCAAAATAAGATTATTACACACCTGTACACTGGGTCAAGAATGACACCTGTTGCCGTGGCTATTTCTTTCACGAATTTAAGCTCCTCAATGGTGTTCATGGCATAGCCTAAGCCCTTAGCCTGTGAAACAAAGAACATCTGGTTAGTATTGAGAGAGAGAGAGAGAGGTGCTACAGCTTAGATTGCTGGGCCCCCTCTTTTAAGCACAGGAATCTTGTTGCTCCTGTTAAGATTTGTCCATTTAACTTCCAAAAACATACTGTCATATTCATCAAAGTTTAGTGGCTTTATAAAAGGAAACTTTCAAGTAGCATTTAATTGTTGCTTGCTCATTAAAGGAATATTCAGCATGGTAATCACAAAAAAGAATAATAGTGCCCGTTAATCAATATTGAATCCGCAGAAATTCTAAGCAATGCCTTCCTATCAAAGGGAAGAAAATTGAACATAAACATGAAGATCCACAAGCGACCATCAAATAGCCTCCCCTTTGAAATGAAATGATTACCTAGTCATACCCCAATAAATCAAATTCTAGGAAAGTAGGGTCCCATCTACATCTCTACCTTATATCCTTCACTCCTCGCCTCCTACATGTTTCTTCGTTATAACCTACTTTAGCATGAACTCCCAGGAATTCAATATTGAGCAGACAAATAGGCCCTTAGTTTCTATGTGCCAGTTTTACGCACCATAAATGACAAGACTATCATTTCAGAAAAAGTCAAGCTATCACAAAAGGTACATCCCAAGACCTATACAACTTGTCCTCAAGAGGATAAGATATCTTATTGTAATAACTAATAAGCAGAAGCAAGGAAGAACAATAACAGCATATGTAAACAAGTTCAGTAAAGTTTGACTGGTCAAATTAATAAACTGCTCACATCTTGGATGTTGACTATATTATGTGACTTTAGACCCGATTGAAGTCCATCTATTAGGCCTTGAACATAATCATAGAAATAATCCGGATCGTCACAAACAGAGAATGCATGAACCTGTAATATCAAGAGCTCATTAGGGAGTCAAAAATCTAATCAATATTCGCAGGAAACGACAATATCAAAATAAATGACATACTTTTGCCTTTAAGTTACTTAACCATGATCCCAGTGCCAGACCCGCAATAGTCCCACCACTAGAAAATGCAAAACAGAAAATAGTCTATGCTAAGGTAAGAGAATAGAGATCTACATATTTCTATATAGCAGCTACATAGAACCAAACAGTATATCAATAAGGAAATATGTAAAGATGAAATAAACATGTTGCCTGGATAAAAATTGCAAAAAAGAAAATAGTTTAGGCTATCACTACAGACTAGAGATCAACAGAATTCTATATACTAGCTACACAGAACCAAACACTGTTGCGAGGAAATATGTAGAGATGAAATTAACAAGTTATTCGGGTATAAATATAAACAGAAAATGCATAAAAGCAGGTTCACAGAAGTTCTCCAGAGATGCACCTGGATGTGAATGCGTGCGCATATAGAAAATTTTCTCCTACAGGAATGTCTGCGTGCCAACAGATGGGGTACTGTGAAAAATCAGGAGGTCTCAGTTTTGGATGGCTGCCCGCCTCTTTAACATCCGGATTGGGACGTCCGCATGTGGACATTCATGTAGGAGAATACTTCGTGTGTGCGTGCATGCTTCTAAATGAGTGAAGAATAGCGATTGGATTAATAGAGTGCATTTGTAAGGTGCGTGGGTGCATGTGTAAAGAACAGTAACTGGATCAGTTGTAAGTTGCACAATGCATGTAAAAACACACACACACACACACATGATCCCGTTGCTATTCTTTACACGGGCACGCATCTTACAAATGCACTATACTGATCCAGTCACTATTTTTCACACACATGCACATGTGTCTATATGTGTAAAGAACAGTAACTGGATCATTAGAGTGCATTTTTGTAAGAGTTCCAGAGTGGAGACTGATATAAGCATGCATCCCAAAAAGAGGTTAAATCTCATATTGCCACAGGAGAACCTTGTTAGGATATACTAGAAACCTAACTAGAAATGAAGACATGCGGATTAAGAAAGTCTCATCACTTTCTGTTTTCCATTCTTTTTATATACCAATAAAATCATGTTACCTGTTCTTATTCGAAACAACCTAGTTGTAAGCAAGACATACATAATGTCTAATACCTGCTCTTAACTTGTAGAAGCATTACTCAAAAGCATCATCCTATAGTGAGGATTGTTAGGCACATATGAACAAACCCAAGTTTCTCCATGACTGTTGTGGCTCATAGCAGGTATTAGCCCAAATCTAACAAGCAGTGAATCCAGTGAAGATTGATAGCACATACTGGAAACAACTAAAGTCATGCAGGAAAGACTGATGATCCATGGGTCGACCAGCCCTTTGGGCCCAGCCCATTCATGTTGTGTTTCATTTTATTTTATTTTATTTAGAGTTTATATTGAGTTATGCAAGTAGGGTCCATAGATTTTAGTCAAGTATTTTACTCCTGACCAATAAAGTGTTTCTATGGTTGAGATTAGTTCTAGGGGGTCATATTTTGCCTACATAAAGTCATGTAATGCATCTTTGAGAAAAAAATAATGATCAACGACAAAGAATTATGGCTTTTGGCTTTCTCTCGTGTGAATGAAACTGGTGTGATGCCACTAGGTGTGAAGCCTAGCAACATTGGGTGTGGTGCCCAGCGACTCTTCCCCTTCCCACTCCGCATTAACTAAATTATTGATGAGCAAGTACTATATATTATTTCAAAGGGCTGAGATTGCGTTGGCTATATTGCAAAATGATACAAGTTTTTATCCCCTACTTCTCCTCAAATTTTCCTAGTGTTCCTCCTGGGAACCCAAGTTTCCCTCGATATACTCATAAAGTAAATCACAGTAATCCTTGCAGGCATGTCTGTTTTTGTTGCCGACATAGATTGGATTTCTGTGATGAAGTGATTTGGTTACATTCTCTTGAGTGTCCTTCCAATATTGGAAGTCTAGAATGATACATATGCTCTCTTAGAATGGCTAGAACAACTCACTAGAAAAGCTACACATGGGAGTATCTTTTAGTGTTGAGTTGTGACCAGTATATGTCTCTAAGGAGCATAACATTTTAGGTCCAATTTGTGCAGCACAGATGTAACGCTAAGGCGAGGCCCAAGGAAGCACTATTATATTTAACAAGCACTTAGGTTTGGTTAATAGTGTAGAGCGTCACCTGCCACATGCTACAACAACGTCATCAAATTGGCTTTCCCCAAATCCACCTTGAACTTGATGCTCAATCTCCCTAATTGCTTCAATGTAGCCCCTGGAAAAGGAAAAATAAAGATCTTTAGGAAAAGGAAGGGAAAAAAAAAAAGGATGCACTGTCAATCAGCATTAAGGAATGTAATCTATCCTTTGTAAATTCCATGTTGAAGTTAGGGACACAAATATTATGAGTGACACTCAGAGGTAAGTATAAACACAGTCAGCATCATCAAAACTTCTCTGTGGAACCTTGATTCCATTAAGGACTATTACACAACTAAATTAAATCAATTACCTAATGAACGTGAAGGATTGAATGCTTGAAAATAAATGTTTTGGAGTAATTTAACATAAGACAATCTCTTAGAGGTCAAATCTTCTGGAGATAGGTGCCACATGTTAAATCTTTAGAATTTGGAAAGAGATAACAGGTAGATGGTCATTGATTGTAATTAATTTTTTGGAACAGATTAAACAGTGGCTCATGGGCAATGGGATGAAAGCCTCAATGGGTGTATCTGTAGGTAATCTCCAATGGGAGTGGTTTTGTGGGAAAATGGTATCCGCCACTGAATGGATTTGTAAAATTGAAAGTTGATTATAAGCTTCCTCTCTTCTTAATATAATATATGATTACCGTTCAAAAAGAAAAAAAAAATTGAAAATTGATGGTTTCCTTGTTAGGGAACTCTGGTCTTTCTGGCATTTCCAGAATTGAAGATGGTAAAGGATCCTTTCTTCATGTCTTTTTTAGTGCGGTGGGAAGGTAAGATTCAAATACGGAAGAGATCTTGGTGATAAAAGAGTCTAAGGTGTCAGGAATGTTTCTAGATGGAGTCTGTCCATGGCCCTTTCATTGTGGAAAGAAACTCCAATAATGCTATTTAATGGACCAAAAATATCTCAAAAGCTCCATGGAGATTTGTTTTTAATTTTACACAAGGTTATTGAGATGGAAAGATCTATCGAAGCCATTTTCCTTCGTATCTTTAGGAACAAGAAACTCAGAAGCAGACGAGTTGACAAGAGCAGAGGCATTTAGAGATCATTCACATAGGATCTTCTCTACTTAAGTAACCTCATGGAACTCCTTGATGGGCCTTGCTTCTTATTCTCAGTTTCTTTACAAGTATAGTCATTGATTTATAACAGCAATTTCACAACATGAGTAATAGGCTAACAGCAACAGAGAAAACAAGCAGTATTAGTTGGAAGAGTAACAGTAGTAGTATGAGCAATAACAGCAGTAGTAGAGCAGTAGTATTAGTAATAGTCTATGAAGCCCAGATATGGTACGGATACGGCAAGGACACACCATAGACATGTCAGGGATACGGATTTTGCATGCAGCAGCAGCAGCAGTGAACGCAGTAGTAGTATTAGTAATAGTAGAAGCGGCAGCTGCAGCAGTTGTACCAGTAGTAGTAGCAGTTACACACACTTGCACATCACAAGTCATAGCAGTAGTACTGGCAGTAACAGACACACTTGCACATCATAAGTCATAGCAGCAGCAATCTTGCACATATCAGCAACTGTAATAGTAGTAGTAACAGGACTAGTAGAAGCAGCAGTACTACTATTACAAGCCGCAGCCACAAGCTTATTCCATTGAGAAATACAGAACAAAACGAACTGAGCTACAACAATTGCTTAACCTTTAAAGAAAATGCAACTATGAAAATTTTCTGAACATCAACAGGAAATATATCTAGGGTGATCAGTTAGAGCACAGCATCACGTATTAGTCAACATTCCAAGAGTAAGGACATCAAACAAGCTTAATTGTGGCATTATATCAAAACTAGCCTGCCCATACGCAAACTTCTATGCAATAACCAAGTTAAAATAGCTTACAACGTTAAAGATTAAGAGCAAAAGGCACTGAAAAAGCATTTAAGAATCACTAATCCCAATCTCACCAGGTTCCAAGTGAGTTTGATCCACCAACAGGAATAACATATGGTCTTCTTCCTTCTTTCAGTAGCCTCTCTTTCAGCAAGTTGCCTAGAGCCTAATCACATCAAATGAGGTGCAACTACTCAACATCAGGATGGGAATTGCATACATTCCATAAGACTTATATGATTACCAACCTGTAAAAATGCATTAGTACCCTTTGCCCTGCAGTATTTACAAGTGGGGCATATTTCAGGGGTCCAGATAGTTCATCTGGTGGGACTCATGGTAGATAAGTAAGCCTCAGAATCTCCTCAATGAGAAAACCCTAACCTTTCAAGTGATGGCCTCCATGTATATGTCAAGAGAAAAGTACATTCTGCCTAATCCAACAAGGCATAACATTGGATGGTCTACAGTCCAGGTTGTTCAGGGTCATGGTCTGTCTACTGTGGAACCCAAGAAATTAATGTTCAGATTGGCAAGCTACAGGACGCATATGTAAATGCTACAAATTGAAGGCTCAAGTTATGAATTATGGAGCCATTAATAGATGGTTATGAAAATCAGATCAAGCTAATATTGAAGCCAGACTAAGAGCTTATTAAACATCCATGAGAGGGTTTTTGTGACTCATAGTGAACATATGAACTCTATAATAGTTGGGGCGTTGGCCTTTCAAGGAAACAGACTATCCAAATATTAATTTTGCAAAACTATATATATATATATTAATGAGGGCAATTTGCATGTCCGTAACTGAATTGCACCTAAGGAAACAGGCGTACCCAACTGACTCTGAATGCTTTAGCTCTAATTTTGGCAATTATGGACTTTCCCTGTCATCTAATTGCATCTCTTATTTGCATCATGAGCATTCACCCACAGTGCCATCTAGAACATAACTGAATGAATGACAATATGCCTTGGCAACATTTGAACGTATTAATTTGATTGAAATAATTGAAAGAATAGGTCTCAAAAGAACATGGCCGAGTGTATGCAAGTAATTACAAACAAACACAAAACTTTTAAGTTACTTCTGAGAAGATTCACATATTTGAGAAAATAGAACAGCAATCTCTATCGGAAAGTTGAGAGTACAAACCACACTCCCAATTTTGGCATATTCTTCTTTCGAGACAAGCTCAACGTGGGCACCAACTAAGCGCTCAACAAGGAGATTGCCTGTCAATCCAGGGTCATTGTCTACTAGCACCTGCATCATATTATTCATAAGCAAAGAAAACTTGGTCAGGCTCATGCTCATGTTGAGCAGAGTAAAACTCAAAAATTACTAGTATTCTGGATTCTGGATGCCTAGCCTTAAGTACCAACACTTGCAACTTTCATTTCTTCATTCTACACCAAACATGGAACTGATAAAGGCAATTTTGACCTTGGATGTGCGCAGTATCAGATAACAGTCCAGATTCAAATACTTAGCAGCCACAGCAGTCGCGCGACAATGGTTGCTCTGAATACCTCCTATCGTTATGATGCAGTCTGCACCCTGTGCTATGGCATCTGCCATCAAGAATTCCAGTTTCCTAACTTTATTGCCACTCAATTGCATTCCTGTAAGATCATCACGCTATATAATTCCAGAAATCTCCAGTCAGTATATGGATATAGGATGGTGAAATTTCATAAAGTTTAGAGTTTGTGGCTGATTGATTACCTTTATAAACACTTGAGTGTCTTTTGGCAACCCAGGAAGATTCCACTTGTGAATTGGAGTAGGAAGCTGAAACATTAAAGGACTTTACTCAATCACATAAAGATGTTTGAACTTGGAATGCAAAGCCAAAGTATACTACAAACTATGAATACAAATGAGAATATGCAAATTTAAAAGCATGACAAACATAAAATTCAAATGCTGTCTGCTTTGCATCAAAGATCACAAACATCAAATCAAAATCAGATTTCATTTCAGAAAGTTGATTTGGAAACAAAGACACAAGTAGAAATCCTAATTGAAAAAACAGGACTGTAGACTGTAGTAGTGATTTCACTATATTGCAACTTTTTTTTTTCTTGACTTGTTACATCAGGATCTAATAAGTTGGTTTTAGATTCAAATGGGTTTTTAACAGAATAAGAAACTGAATTGGATTGAATTGAATTAAGAGAAAGAGTACATGTCCGAGGGAGATGGTGTGAGAAGGGATGGGATGGAGATGAGAGGCCCATGAAGGAGGATCGTAGGATCTCCTGGTGAGGAATCCGACGGTGGAGATTGATCGATCGCCTGTATCCATGAGTTTTGGAGAGGAAATGGAGGCGAGTGCCGGGCGAAGAGGAAGAGAAGACGACGACATTTGATTTTGAAGGAGGAGCAGCTTCGTAGCCCTCATTCTAGACGCCAACAGGCAACAATGATCGATCAAAGTATGGTGGTTCGCGGGAGTAGTTGAATTTTTTTATCAGTCCTCAGAGCTCACTACAAATGTACAATGATATTGGTGCCCCAGATCTGTGATCTGAGCGAGGATGTCAAATGGGCCCGAGGACTGCGGCACAGTCCGCCCGTTTCATCACGGCCTGAGATGGGCTGACCTGTCCACAAAAGTTGACCCACCAGGCATGGCCCGTCTGGCCCGCTCAACGGCTAGTTTTATGCTGAATTTTACTTTTATCATTTGATTTTTTTACTTTTCCTTAGTTGTAAATTGTAAATATATAAGTTTTTCATTCTTTTTTATTTTTATTCTCTAAAAAAATTATAAGGTTTCAAAGATAATCTTATTTACAAACATTTAAGAAGTTAAAATCCAAATAGTTCTCTTTTCACTCAAATTTGACCGAATCACTTAAATATCTTTGTCATTCTCCGTACTTATTTTAATTCTTAATTTTAATACAGAAAAGGAGAAAATTAATCGAAAAAAAAAATTTAAAAGAGACACGCCTAGCACGGCACAGCCCGGCCCAGCCCGCTCCGACGGGTCTGCCAGGGAAAATTCCTGGTGGGCCGTGCCTGCTCGACCGATGGCCCGTTTGTGCCGAGATCTAGGTAGATCGGGCCTGACATCCCTAAACCTGACCCACCAATCCAGGTCGATCCCCTCACACCATTTCTACACATCCATGTTGATATCATCCCCCAGCCCTGCGTTAATATATGGTTCTTCTTCTTTTTTTTTTTTGTTCGGAGTTGAGAACATGAGACCCAAGAGAGCCCACACTAGTGGCAAGAGGAAAACCACACTGTGGGAAGGATATAGTCCTAACCTCTGACTAGTGAGGTTGGAAGAGGAAGGCCACAAAGTGAAAAGGATGATAACCCATGTAGATGTACATGGAAAGAGAATACACATGTGGAAAGAGTGGCACACCCAAGCCACCGATAAAACACTATGTGTTAAATTTCTTGATATTATATTATATTTATGTATATATTTAGAAGATTTTCTTACTGGAGATGCTCTTACCTTATTATGAGAGACAAGGTAGGGACCTTCACTCCTCACCTTATCTCTCTTTGTAAGGTGAGAGATGCTCTCATAGAGCACCTCCCTTCATATATTATATTCTGAATTCGTTTCTATGTCTATGGTGCATTTTCTCGTTAAAAATCAGTTGAAAATATTGCAAAAAATTGTTACAATAACACAAGGGGCAGGTGCAGTGCCCATGTTAACAATATGGGTGGGGGGCACCATTGGAAAATCCAAACCATTCAACAGCCCTAAGATCTATTATTTACTCTCTATCTAAATATTTAAAGCCGATTTAAGTGGGCCAACTGATGAATTAATCGCCAGATTTCACACTCGAGAGACTCCTTCTATTTTTGGCATTAAAAAGAGGAAAATAATTTACTATTTGATCACTATAATTTGGGTTTTAGGGCTAATAATAAGAGGTTTGGATTTTCCAAAGGTGGGCCCCATACATGTTCTGCCCTAACACAAGAAATAAAAGAAAAAAGAGAGAAAAAAAAAAAAAAAAAAAAGAGCAAATGGTCTGCTGATGTTCCTGAGAATATAGATCTTCTGATGAAGCTAGAGGGAGACAAAGTCAAAGTCAACCAAAGACGATAAAAGAAACCCAATGAAAACATGTGAGACCATTTCTCACAAGTCACAACCAATTAGGGGGCAAGAATGATTTTCATTATTTCATCGTTTAGTGAGGAAAAATATTAATAACCATATGCATGCTATTGGATGGATCAACAGACATTTTCCTTGTTTTTTTCAGTAATCCACCCAAACAAGCTTTTCATAGGTTCTCTATTATATTATTGTACTACTGTCAAGCCACTTAGATGGAGGAAGATGAAGATGATCTCATGATCAATAAATCTTCAAGGTGGCCTGATCTATATCCATGGTGGGGCCCTGGAAAAATAACCCTTTCTATAGAGCGGGCTTAGCCTAGTCTAGTTATTTTTTTATGGCTTGCTAAAGCCCATTTAATTGTTGCTTGCAAGTCACCATCTCATTGATTGACCTCATAATAACCATGGGCAGAAGGTAATCAACCATTTGCCCTTTTTGACCAGGAATTTTGATATACACATGTCGTGCGTATGGGTCCTTTTTTTTTTTCCCCACTAACAAACAGAAGAGAGGACAAACCAAAACTGCCAAAAGGCTTAGTCTAAGGCTGTTACCTAAACTTTGTGGGACATCCAATACAACAGAGGGGACTTGCTGGGTCTTGTCATCCAACCCTGAATCCTCCAAAGGTAGAATGTGGATTTCCTTTGACCCAATTTCCATATATGTAGTAGGTCCCACTTGTTGATGATCCATATCAATGAATGTGTAGAGAGTTTTATCTCATGGGTTGGAATTGGATGATGCTTTGATTGGCAACCTACAAGAAGATGGTTAAATTATGTCATCAGTTGATGGGTTAGATCTTACGTGTTCCACAACAGTTGTCTCATCTACAATTCTCCCATCTCAACTGGTCAACCTTTGGATCTCTGGAAAAGGTGGTCACATGGATCCACACAATAGGACACTACTTGTGAGAAATAAAATGGTCGAGTTCTGAAGAAAACAGATCTATGTAATCTAACCCCCCTTAATCCTTTACTAATTTTTACCTTTTTGCCAAAAGTACGTTTGCAGTTCCTTTCTCAAAATTTTATTTTCAGAGATGGAAGTCCAAAAGATAGCAAGTATATAATGCCATGAATATTTGATCACGACTCCTAAATCAGTTCATGATTAACTTCATTCTAAAGAGCAGGACTCCAGGATACATGGGCAAGAAAAATAAACAGAAGAAAAAAGGAGGGTGTTGGGCTGTGGATGTGCTGTGTTCTCAATGAAGCCAATATTTAATGCCCAAAGTAAAACCAATATAAATAATATTCCTCTCAAATAGGAACTGGGTTTTGAGTGTGCACTTAAGTGAACATTATATGCCTTAATCCTCACTTAGCAATGATAGCACCAGCCCATGATACATACAACTGGGGTCATGGTCCAGTGATTAGACATCTTCATCTAGTGGGATCCACTGGTTTGCACAATCCCAACTCTTGATGGTGGCATGGAGAGTTCTCAGTAAAAGTCATTAAGCAAAGGCATGGGCTAACTGTGGTGGGGCCAAGGATCACAAATCATGAGCCCCAGATTCTTGGATTATTCCTTTTTTCATTTACAGCAGAGAGAAGTTGGGTTGAGAGCTTTTAAAAAGCATATATTTCTTGTATTTCTTATAATATTATAATGATACTATTGAGTGTTGACAAAAACTTAATAGAAAAATAAGCAGCAGCTTATGAAAGCAAGTAACCAATGATACCAAACTATGTGATAGTCATTTAATGTATTGAAAGAAATTGTGTGAGGCTTTGAGGCCTTTACTTCATATATTCACCTTTACTTCATATATTCAATGAGGTGAGATGCCTTTACTTCTACAAGTAGGGTCAGGGGTGGTAAAGCTTAATTCTCCCACGTCCCCACTACCACCAGCTCACCAACAAAACATCCAAGCAGATGTGAAGGCGATTTTTGGTTTCAAGCTTATCTTCAAGATAGCCCTATTGGAAATTGGAATCACAAACAGAGACTAAAACCAGCATTCAATATTTCTCCTTTCTAAAAGAAACGTCCAAATTTGCTTAGAGATAGTGCCTTGGGGACCACTAGTCTTAGTTCCTTTGGGAGAGAAAAATAAATTCTGATATTTGTTGGGTTTCAAATTTAATAGTTTCCAAAAGAATCTCTCTGTCTCTCTCCAAAACAATATAGAAAAAAAAAAAAAAAGGTTATTGATATTTTACAAAATCTTGTAGGACGCATATGGAAGAGCCAAATCTTTTGCGACATTTCAAGGTAAAAATGGTTTAAAAGAGCTAAACAGAAATTGCAAGATTCGGCATTGAGCATTGACTTCGAAGAGATGCTGCAACACTCTCTAGGAGGAAACTTTGCAATAATTTTCAGCCATCTGCCCAACGTACTAGCATTATGCTCTTTGTATTTATGGTTCTCAGAAAAATTCAAGTGACCAGAGAATTGAAGGGGCAAAAAAGTTGGGTGTAGAAAATGCATCGGAAGACAGATCAACAAGGGACAAAGTGGTATATATAGCATGTGTTGTTATCATCAACATGTTGATGAAATTGCGATCACAGTAGTTGAAAGGAGGACACTAGGATTGTCATCATCGTCAGCGGCTTAAGTCCTATCCTGTCACGCTTAGGACCTATTTGTTTGGAAGTATTTATAACAAGAATTGCAAGTGCTAGAAACTTTTGATGCTAACATCACTGATCCTTGGCATTTGAAATTCTTATTTGAATGTTGAAATTCTGGAAACCAATCTCCTAAATAATTACTTTTAGACCGAAAGAATTTCAACTTCTTAAATGCAACTCTATATTAGTTCATTTTGGAAATCACTTCAAAAGCCGCATTTGAAGGAGTCATAATTTCTCTCAGAAAAAGAGAAAAAAAAAAATAACCTCTTGGAATGGTACGCTCATTTTGTAAATGAATGTGAAAAGAAAAGGCCAAAGGCACAATAGATTGCCATCATCACCATCATTGTAGCCTAATCTAATTTATCTAGGGTTGTCTTGAAGTTCTAGGGAACTTGAACTACACAAAGTGCTATCTCGGACAGTCCAAGATATCTGTGCTAGATTTACCGAGCCTATTAGGCACTTGGTCCTTAATTTAATAATTTGATGGGTCAAGCAACTCATCCCAAGGAGCCTGGCTTATCAAGCCCTGGACAAACATAGTCCTCGTCCACTCCACTGCCGTTAAGCAGCAAGTCTAAAACCTGATTGAACAAATGGCTCCATGAATATGCATCACAAGCTCAGGCTTGCCAAGTGCACAACAGTACATGTGATGTAATGCAAAAGGAGAGAAAAAAAAAAAAAAAAAAACTCACAAGTTTACAAGAAAGAAACTCAAAAGCCACACAACTGCACTCTCATCACACTCACAAATCAATGCCAGAACCAAATCCAAAGAAGCAAAACAAATTTCATGAGACACCCATAATTCAGGCAGACAGACTAGAGAGTTCTTACCTGTGAAATTCCTGGTATGTAACTTCACACCAGTGCATTACTAGGAACTAGTGTTGCTGCAAGGTGTGTTTCGCCGAGCAAGCTGCTAATTGATCGAGCCTTCAAAATCCCACTCTTCTTCTTTTTTATCCTCTTGTTCATTACCATTGATGTCAGTTTCTCATCATCATCTTCTTCTTCTTCTTTTTCATCACCCACTGCATTGTCCTCTACCTCATGCATCATCTTTGGTGGAAATGATAATAACCCATCATCATAGTCTCCTTCATCTCTATTGTTGTCGAGTGTTGGAGAATAGCAGCCACGGACGCTGCTCATGCTCCTCAGCCTTCCCTTTCCGAGATGATGTTCGCAGAGAGAGTAGCCAACGAGGGTCTGTTGGCAACACCTCCATCCCCTCCCATTCACGCGACTGCACCTCGAACCCCCCATCACTACACTTCCATTGCTCCCCCACTTCTTCTTAACATTGCTTTTATCGTCTTCCATTTGATCTTCTTCTTCTTCTCCTTCTTCTTTTTCTTCTTCTTCACCTAACTTCTTGGGTGTCATAGTTCTCTTCAACTTGGTCTTCATCTTCTTCTCTTTCCCGATTATCGTCTCTTTGGCCCACTGGTGGTGCACTTTCCTCTTCTTGAAGGGAAATACACTCTTTCCTTCTTGCCATCTTGCACCTTCATCTGCCCCCATTCAACAGATTTGGATAAAAGAAAATAAACCCAGTTAAAGAACAGTTATACTTAATCATCTCTCTCTCTCTCTCTCTCTCTCTCTCTCTCTCTCTCTCTCTCTCTCTCTCTCTCTCTCTCTCACCCACCTCGAGAGGAAGAAGAAGGCCTAGAACCGGCTTCTGCACTCCCACATTTCATGCTCCAACTCCTGTCGGTTCGAGACACAGAAATAAGTGGCCCAAAACACCATGGCTTATTGTAGCTAAATCAGTACCTTATTATTCTAACATGAACTAGGTATATTTAGGTATATATATCTTAGAAGCCAATGACTATCTTCCTCTACTTAGTTTTTAAGTAGCCTAATTTATAAAATAGAGGGAGATAATCTGCCACATGGATGATGATGATCATGATAAGGATGCATGCAAAGACTAGTCCTATAAATAGTATCTGCAAAAATTACCATTTTACCGTTGAAGATTATCAAGAAAGTTCTCTTTTTTACCTCTTACTACACAAGTCTCTTGAACTCTTCTTGTCATCATCTTCATTTTCTTCTCCTTGCTCTCCTTTTACTTCCATGGCCTGCACAAAGCCATGAAATCAAATACCCAACATCTCTTTTTTCTCTATCTTTCACTCTATACCTTTTGATTGGATGGTTTGCAAGGAAAAGGGGTCAAATTCCTTTTGTGGGTTTTGTTGGGAAGGACGTTAGGTTTTATAATAGGAGGAAAAATAAAAGGTAGAGATGAAAGAGTGGTTGTTAGAGATACCAACCTCAACCTCCACCTGTTTGGGAATGGGAGTAGAGAACATGCAGCATCTCTTCTTCTTCTTCATCTGTTCACAGGGAACCCAACCGTTAGATGGATCTTTAGAGTGATAGGTCGTTGGATCAGTCCCGGATCTTCTTTCCTTTGCTTCTGCTCGATGGTCTTCTCCTTTTTCTTCTTCTTCTTCTAGTTTTTGTTTTGGTGTTGGGCTTTTCTGAAGTATCTCATCTTTGTATTGTTGTGGGAGATCCGGGGGTGTTTGGGGAGGGGGAGAAATAGGGAAGAAAGGTACCATGGGTCTCTTTCGGATCCTCATCAAAGACAGGAATGTAAGAGTAGAAGGAGAGAGAGGAGGGATGATTTGCAGGCTGGATTTGGGCTTATCTCCTCTTATGAGAAGAATGGGAGTGCAAAAACGCTTCCTCAACAAAGGGGAATATCAAAGTCTCTCTCTCTCTCTCTCTCTCTCTCTCTTTTTCACGCATTTGTGGTGTTTTTATTTTATTTTACTAAAGTCCGTATCAAAAACCACAGCAGCATACAAAAGTGTAGTCCCCAAGATCTGGGAAGAAAAAAAAAACCCAAACCCTCTCACTATGGGTTTTTTTTTTTTTTTTTTAAGCCCGCACTTATAATTTGTCGTGGCGAGTAGGGGTGCACAAAAAATCTATTGATCCGTAAATTTGATCCAATCTACAGATTTTTATCAGATCCGAACGTAAATGGATTGGTAACGGATTGAAAATTTTGTAATTGGCAACTAATTGGTGGCGGATTTCACCCTCAATCCACGGATTCAATCCGATCCGATCCGTTGACATTAAATATAAATAAATAATATATAAGTAGTCTAAATATAAATTAAGATGTCTAAATTTAAAATAAGAAAAATATTTAAGGGGTCAAAATGTAATATTTTTACTACATGTTTGATATTTTTCTTTTAATATTAGATTGAATGGATTAATCCGAACGATCCGGTCCTCTACGGATCGAATCGGATCGGATTTTAACGGCCACCGATTGGTGATGGATTCCAAATCTTTCAATCTATAGGTATTGAATTGGTGATGAATTTGGCCAAATCCGCACCAATCCGATCCACGAACTCCCCTAGTGGCGAGGTCAATAGGTAGGACTGTCAATGGGTTGGTCGGATCTGGATTTAACCCATCCTAAATATTAAGAAGGTATGTCGGGGGTTGTCCAATTTCAGCCTTAAATTGAACGAGCCTACATTAAATCTCGTCCCATGTGGGCTCAGACCTGAGCTAGGGCTTACCACGATCTTGAATAACATGATTCTCTAATTATTTCTATACTGCTACCGGACAATGGTGTGAATCTGACTTCAAACCCTCTTCTTTTTTCTTTTTCTTTTTTTTTCCAAGCTTGGCTTTTTTTTTCTTTTGTCGGTGACTAAGGTTACAAACAGAACAATTCCGGGTCGAAACCATATTGAACCTAGACCCATTTCTAAATTACGGTTTCGGGTTTGTGTCCAAGTCCGATTTTGACTCGAAACCTATTTTATTAGTTCCAAGCTTGATTCTGATAGAAAAACTCAAATCCGTTCCGGAATCGAGCCCATCTAGAAGACTAGAATCTAATACCAAAACTTATTCTAATTTTTCTTTATTTTTTTTTTAAATCAGCATATCATTCAACTTATAACTATGAATCAAGTCTACTACTTCAATATTATACATCAAAATGTTTGATCTTAAGGTACAATTATCAAAGACTCATATCCCAAGTCCTAGGTCCATGAGTCGAAACCTAAACTGAGTTTTAGACCCAGACCCGTTTATGAATCAGAACCTAAAATAGGTTTCAAACCCGATTCTTTACGTGTGGGAACTTCTAAGTAATTGGAAAATGGAATATCCATTTTCAACCCTACTGGTGACAGAGTAGAAAATTAACAGAAATCTGGCTAAGTATCCTATGTAGGTCAACTAATCAATGAAGTGAGTTCAACCCAAAAGGGGGAAAAAAAGTTACGTATTATTTATTTACTTTTTATTTTTGCTAGTTGGCCAACCAGACTAAAGTAATACTTTCAATCCTAATATCTAGCTGTGTAATACCAATGTGCCAACACTACTCACCGGGTGCATGTGATTGATTCAAGTAGCCCATTGACTGCTGTTAGATCAAACAAAAAGTCTACATTGACTGATATTCAAGGAATATTTAGGAGTTTGTCCAAAATTCTGGCCAAAAAATTTATTCATGTAGCACTGCTGTAGATGAAATACACACACCCATATATCTGAATCACATAGACTTAATGGCTCCGATCATCCAAAAGTGAAGGGGTCCCACTGGTGATTACTTAACTCGTACCTCGAAGTCTCGGGGAGTAAAAGAAACCTGCTGTCCAAGGTGTTAGTTTATTGGGCTGGCACCACCACACACGCTCAAGAAAAGCCATGGTCCATTTCGAGTACACGCGTGTGGTGTCACCGGCTATTAGCTGTACATGTGCACGGCCTATGCCAGGTAGACTGGTACACCTAGACTTTCTGAGTGTGGGCCCCGTGGGGGCCCCATTCATATATCTTTTGGTCTCAACGGCACCAACAACTGGGACCCACCTTTTCATATGGAAGAATGTAATGTAAACCGGAAGTGGCTCACAAGGTCCAAGCCATGCGTCATCGGACCATGACTCGGCTCATCTTGCACGAGCTGAGCCAGTGGAATGTGAACGTAAGATAGCCCGCGGGAGCAGTCTAAATTGCTAGCCCGCAAAAATATTCCAGATAAGGGCCCCACATATGATGGGCGAAAAGTTATAGTCCAAGGAGCCCAACTATCCTGTTTGGGTTTTGATTGCCCACTATATATATATATTTTTTGCATGGTTCATCTTTTTCTTTAAATTTTTTCGTAGTTTAATGTGACGTACTTTTCGTAAATTTGGTTTTCATTCTCACAGAAATTTATTTTCGTACATGCGGGGATAGAAAAGTATGATTCTTTTCTAACCCTCTGTGAATTGAAAATAGATGGGAAGCAAAATCCTATTGCTGCATAAACATACCCTTTTATTGTTATTAATTAGATGGCTGGTCCTATAATATAAAAGCCTTCCAAGTTCCAATGAGTCAGGAAACAGATGTCTTTAATTTGTAGATTTTATATGGATTCCATCTATAGTGGGTCCCATAATTTTTATTGATTTTGAAGTTTGATCACCAACTTGTGGTCCACTAGATTGATGTGGGTTCATGGACACATTGCATTCCTGAGGCCCAGGTCCTACATTTCTCCTATTATTTTGCATGAGCAAGCATAAAATGTGATCTAATTATTTATCCTGATTGACCAAATGATCTAGTGGGTGTTATAATCGAGTGCCTTTTGCATGTGCTACTAGGCCCCATCTTAAAAGTGATCGGGCTGTTAGAGAACCACCTACTAATGATTTCAATTCTCAGGGCATCACAAAAATGCAGTGGGCTTTCAATCAAAACCCACCATGCCAGTAGTCAGTGCAAGATGCGTAATAAACACAGAATAGTTCAGTAGTGTTTTACATCCTATCCTCATCTCACAATAGATGAGAAGGGAGAAATATAATTCATGTAACCGACCCCAATATACCTGGCCCAAGCTCGTCACAGTCCATTAGTGCATGGCTTGTGCGAGGTCAGTCAAAAACATATCAGGTTTGAACTTCCCTATTTAGTCACTCAAGTTGGGCCGACGCTATGTTTTTTTTCACTTTTTTGCGATTTCCATCACTTATTTGGGCAAATCAATAACTAAACTACAAGCACTATTTGTTTAGGTCGAGCCGGGTAATACTGAGCTTTGGGGTTTTTTATCACTTATTTGCAAGCCCAACAGAAACACTAAATGGGCCTAGATTTTAGATCAAGGCCCGACCCAAATACTAGAACCCAATGTCCCAACACAACATAAAGTTGGCTGCCAGGGCTCTTATATTCAACTCCGAAGTATTCTATGTAAGGGCCTGTTTACAAATTGAGCATGTAGGAGTTCATACAATGGATTAATAAAGATGTGAGAGGGAGGGATATAAGGTGGAGATATGGATTCGAATCTTTTCTAGGTATTAGATTATTAGAGTAATAGTTGTTGTGTATTTGTTTCTCATCTTTTCTTTGATTCAATTTTCATGTGAGCATGTTTGTAGAATAAGTTTTCCACGGAGGTAAAATGTTTGTTTCCTCGCCAAATCATAAGTCATTGTTTAGTGCAATCCATACGTCCGTAGAGTATGGATGTTTTTAGTAGGATTTTTTCGCAACATCTAAAAACACAAGTCCGACTCATTTTTGCAGGAGAGAAACACAAGTTTCCTCTTCCCTAACTTTACACAAACAAGCCCCAAAGAAGAGGTTATTTGATGGTCATTTTTTCAATCATCACATTTGTTTGTTCATTTTTAACCACGTATAGAAATATAATCCTAGATTTTCAATTACATAAAACAAATTAATGGGGCCTAAAGAATCAAAGCTCTTAATTTATTGCTGATTTAAACTCTAAATTTATTGCTTGTTGGAGTTTGGATTCCCTATGCTGCAACAGCTCAGTGCTTTTGTGCGGTTTGCCCTGTATCGAATACCAAGCTCATGAATCCAAACGACTAAAACACAAGTGAAAAGGTTAAATAAAAAAGAAGGAGAAGAAGAAGAAGAAGGAAGAAAGAAAATAAGAACAAATCCTAGTTTTGACACATGATTAATTTGATTGTAAGCCCAACTCTCACCATTGTTAAATTCGACCTCAGTACCAAAAAATGTAAGCCATTATAAGGTTGAGAATTGAGATGGGCCATTGTGTTATTGGGAATGGTCATTCTGCTAAGAACCTTCACACAAGGATATATATCACTTGTTTTTAAAGAGAGCAACCTGGACGTGTCTCAGCCATTCTTGATATTGTAAGTAATTTTTGCCTTTGTTTTGGACAACTTTTGACCAGGGTGTCCAAGGCCCTGCATCCACCGGTAAACAGTTTTATTTTCTGTTATTTTATATTTGATAACAGCACCTCATTGTCTTATCTAATGCATTGCAACAGCAGATGACCAACCATTAGTACATAACTTTATAACTTTACCGAGATTGTTCCACATTTGAACTACATGCTCATGCATTACATGGTGGACTGGGAAATGCAGTTGTTCTTCAACCACATATAGATGACATGGGATACAACTTGGGAAATCTTTCTCTCTGTAGAAAAAACAATTGTGCGGTTTCCAAGGGCTTTAAAAGCCTCAAGCTTCTCTTCCTCTCAACAGAAGCAAGTGCTCCTAGAGGAGAGGAACTTTTTTTTTTCTCATTTATATTATTCAAAATAGGTCTCAAAAAGGAGGGTTACAAACCCTTTTGTTATTATTGCTGTTTTGTTTCCATAAATGACTAAACCAGGAAATGTTAGCTTCCCATTTCTAGTAAAGCAAGGCTTCATGGTTTTACAAATAAAAATGAGAAAAATGTAAAGACTCCTAACATGGTGTTTGTTTTTTTTTTTTTTTTTTGGCTGTGGAATGCGTTTCCTTTTCTAATGTAAAAATGTAATAGTATCTCGCTCCCTGCCTCTTGTTTTGAATTTGCTTTGTGCAAAATTGTGAAGAATGTCTGTATCTGGGAAAAATTAAACAGTGCAGATCTTATTGCTGAGCAATAGAAAGTCATTCTCCTTCAAAATCACTTTCCTTGAAAAACATAGTACCTAATGGGACAGTTCAATTCAAACTTAATATTCCATCTTTAAAGCACAAACCAACAAAGAAAATTCTGAACATTCTGAACATGTTTGTTTCCTTACTTAAGAAGTAGGATGTCACAGCTGGAGTGGATTTAACTCTGGGCAAACTGATCTGTTATTTTGGTAAGAATGATAGTTGAATGTTGTACTGTAACTATAGCTTGGGTTACTGGCACCTTCATCACCAAATGGCGGAGCCTTCAGTCTTCTGGAGCCAACCAAGTACCCCACAAATACTGGGAGACTCATTTGTGGATGAGGATGGGATTGTTATCAACCACCCCCCATCCCTAATCCCCACCTTCCACCCTCTATCCCCAATCCTCCTGGCCCGCCTCCACTACATTGGATCTCTATTCTCATATTATGAAGATCAAGGTCTTTCTGTCATCACCAGAATTCATGTTTAGGTTGTGACAAAAGTCTTATGTTGGCTGTCAACTTACCTAATTCAACCCCCTCCTCAAATTGGCAGTAAAAACGGACGAAGTCATCTAAGTCTCACCTCTTGATATACATTATTATGTTGTTCACTAACAGCTCGAGCGTTTGGTGTTTCTAGTTATTAACATTACTAAGTTGTGTTATATATATTACATCACACGTTATACATACACCTAGTTATTAACATCACTAACTTGTGCTATATACGCTACAGCACACATTATACATACACCAGGCCAAATCAAATCATCAAATGCCCATTATGGATGAGTTATGATCAGAAAAATCCCATTTAGATGGTGATTCCAACCATCCGAACTTTATTAATTAATTTGAGTTTCGACATTTTATCAAGTGGACGAAAGGGAGTGCCTGCTCAAGAGTGGGGTCCACACTTCAAGAGTCTAGAGTGGGGCCCACACTTCAAGAGTCTAAAGTCTTAATATTAGCATGTCCTCTGCTTCATTTCTTTTCTTTGAGCGAGACTGCACGTCTGCTTCATTTCTTTTATTTGTGCAAGACCAAGACGAACTTTTGAGTCTGTCTATTCAGCAAGAATTCTAATGCCATTCTACAAAAGTAAGGTTTGTTGATGAGTGGGCTCAGAAAAGTATTGAAAAGTATTTATATATGCTGCCTCTACTAATACCTTTTTGGTAAGTATTATTAGCTAAAGGAGTTTTAATATAGCATCAGAGCCCGTCAGTTATGAGTTAGAATACAGGAGAAATGACTCGGCGTCGAAAAAAAAGTGTATCGCCAAATTGTGCCAATTGGATTCCACCTGAGAGGGAGTGTTTTAAAATAAGAGGTGTAGCAATGGATAGCAAAAAAAGGCCAATGGATGAATGGGTAGTATCTTCATCATCCTAGAACACTGTTCAGGGTTCAGGCCCATCTAATTCTTGTTATACTAGCTATAGAGGTTCAACTTATCTGGGACAAAACTGAGTAGAAAAGAGTATTTATGTGACCAACTGTGGTGCTCACAAGTTCCTTTATCATTATCATCAGGATCTAATTTGGCCGCACAATTATCTATTTCCGTTTACATACACTGGCCTAAATTCTGTCTCAATCACTAATTGGATTGATATTCCCCATTGAACTAAAACATCGTAAGTTAACACTATTAGACATTTTAGGACCCCTTGAACCTATAGATATCATGATCCAACAGCAATGGAATTTTTCCCAAGCTCATCTGCAATAAGACCTTTCCCTTCCATCTCAAACATCACGGTGGTGGTTTGAAGTCATGGGCGGCGCCATGTTGTTCACAATGGGGTCAATTGACCCCACTGAGATCTGAAAACATATTCATCAAAATTTTGTGAACCTCTGAGTGGGAAGCTTTTGACCCACTAAGATCTTAAAAAAAAAAACATCTATGGGAAGTTTTGACTCCACTGAAATCTAAAAACAATCTTATGAGAAGATTTTGAACAACTTAATTTAAGAGTTTGACCTGAACAAGAGAAAATGAATTATAAATTTTTGACCCTTTTGTAACATCCAGTTAAGATAAACCGTGTACTTTTGTGTCACGGGCTGCCCAATAATTTTAAATGGTTTATAAATTTAAATGGATATGCCTTAACTCATAGGAAGTTCAAATAGTATTTTTATCTCAAGTCCTTTTATTTTTATTATTTTTCTCTCACTTTTCTAATATTAAATATTTGAAGGTAGGGTAGGGGCCTAAAAATTATAGGCCCCCCATGTGAAAGTCAAAAGTTTTTGCTCGATTAAGCCTGATCCACAAATGAGAGGGTAGGATAAGAGTTTAAACTCAGACTGGCCTGGGTCTGACCCTTTGATAGCCCTAGTGGCAGGGTTGCGGAAGATAAGTATTTTTTTACCCCACTGACTTGAATTCCTGGAGCCGCCCTTGTTTGAAGTGGGCCTACAACGATAGCCTTACTACATTTCTTCTAAGGATTTGGATCCCCTATCATTGCAGCATGATTCTATCTAAAGCTTTTCAAAGCAGGTTACATGGTAGAGTTCGTGGATTCATTGGTGCTAATAAATACAAGAAGGTTTTGAGACCTAATCATTTGCAAAAGATCGCAGTTCATTAGATGATTTTAGTAATCTAATCTAAGGATATGAAATATACAGTTAACAAATAAAAGAATGAAATGTGTTTTTTGAGCTTCCATTTCATGGCTTAGATCAAACAATAATATCTAGTTGATTTTTGTTTAGGTGGCTAAATCACAAAGTCTTTTAAGTATCTTGAAAATTAGTAGACCCTGTAAACTCAACCATGTATTCTATTTCAAAAGAACATCGTAGAGAAGTAGAGGCTCTAAAATAGCTTTTGTGTTAATAGTTCCCAGATAGAAATAGTTTGTGTTGCGATACTTCTATCAGCTTTGCTACATCCACATAAGGATGATGTGGATTGTCATGATTGCCTGTAATCTACATATATTATATTATATGGTTGACTCAAGTATTCAAACCCTTCTGAAGTCCGACCTCTCTTTCTCTTCATATCAAACAGCTGCAGGACACCCACGAAAATCACATGGGGCGTGGTTACCAATCGTAAAAAACTCTGTGCATGGCTAGTGCGTATGTCTACATGCATTTGCACATATAATATACAACATCCAGGCAGCCATGGTTGAATCGTACACAATGCTGCTAGCTAAAAGGCTAACTTTTTGAAGGCACTAATGGTGTTTTGGTGTTCGATGATGCAATTGCATGCATGCATGGCTACTATGCATGTCTACATGCATTTGCACATATAATATACAACATCCTGGCAGCCATGGTCGAATCGTATTCGATGCAGCTAGCTAAAAGGCTAACTTTTGCAGGCACTAATAGTGTTTTGGTGTTCGATGATGCAATTGCATTCCAATATCAAATTCCCAACAGATAAAGATAACCATCACTGCCACGCTAATCATCTGCATGTCGGCAATATTTAAACCTTAAACCCCAAAGGATTACACTTAGTGGAGGCTCAATTCAGTTTTGTTAGGTTCATCCACTTACATTAAATATATCACTTACATTTAAACATATATTTATATTTATTGGCGAGCTAATAATTGCTTTTGATTAGCTAAGTCCATGGCTATAAATCTCCCATCAAGGAGAGTGCAGTGCATCCTAGAGTCCCACTACGTAGTTTCTTTCACCTGACCCTTTGTGACATCCACTCAATTTGGTTGCAAGATAAGATAGAGATGGAGACATTTAGAAGCAAATCAGTCACTCCATCCTTGTTTATAGCTTGCATAACCCTGTGCTTAATCACAACTGCAACTTCCCAATTGACCACTAATTTCTACGCCCAGACATGCCCCACTTTGCTCCAAATCGTGCGGCGACAGGTCAAGGCAGCTCTCATGAACGAAATGCGAATGGCAGCATCTTTGCTTCGGCTCCATTTTCACGATTGCTTTGTAAATGTGAGTTTAATCATCTAATGTTGGACTTATAATTAGCTACTTCCAATTGTGATATATATACACACACACACACACACACACACACCCTATCTGCCATTGCAGTAGTGTATGCTATGTATAAAGTTATTTGTGGTCCCAGCATCTGTGTTACCTATTTGTCTAGTTTGAGCTATGCTTTATTAACTTCTTAAACAAAGGGATTAATAAAGGAGATCCCTCTAAGTATGGGTTGGTAGTGATGGAGCTGTTTCTGCTATTTGTGTTGAAAAATTAGAATTCTAATGGAGGCCAGGTCATCTTTGGAAGTCAGTAGGGATATTGAATTAAGTCTTCAAACTAAACTTGCCCTTTATATGGGTGTGCTTTAACTGCCATATGCCTTCCATTACATGTATGTACTGCCATATGCCTTCCATTAGATGTATTTATCATTTACTTTTAGTCTCTCTGAAGGAAATTGTATTTATTTTTTCTCTTTTCTGCCAATGGCTTCTAATGTGAAGGGGGTGATCTATGTAGTACTCTTTTGGCCTTTCCACCATTAAATGTAATGAATGATCTATATATATATATATATATATATTTATTTATTTTTTTTTCAGATGATATATCTGAATTCAGATGAAAACTGTGTTCTTTTTTTTTTTTTTTTTTTTTTTTTTTTTTTTTTGTTTTTTGTTTTTTGTTTTTTTTTTTTTGTTATACAGGGTTGTGATGGATCAGTTCTTCTAGATGGCACTGATGGGGAGAAATTTGCGGCGCCTAATTTAAACTCAGCGAGAGGTTTCGAAGTTGTGGACGCGATCAAGAGCGCTGTAGAGAGTGCATGCAGTGGAGTTGTTTCATGTGCTGATATACTAGCCATAGCTGCCAGAGAATCTGTTCTCTTTGTATGTTAAATTCTCTTCATTTATCTAAAACAAAATATCAATCATTTGAAATGTTGATGGGAAATACGACAAACTTCCATTTACAAAGTATATCTAAGTCTTATTTGTTACTCAGAGTGGAGGCCCTACTTGGAAAGTTCTTCTGGGCAGAAGAGATGGATTAGTAGCCAACCAGGCTGGAGCTAATAATAGCCTTCCTTCTCCTTTCGAATCAGTGGATCAGATAATACAGAAATTCGCTGCCGTAGGCCTCAACATCACTGATGTCGTCTCTCTATCAGGTACACTTGTTTGTGTTAGTGCCCCATTCTATAAGAACATGTATACATATTCCTATGTGTAGTATTCTATGAACACTGAACGTTTGATACATTATACAAAGCCCCCAATTGAGGGGTACTAGTATGTCCATAAAATTTATAATGTTTTGGGTGATTATGAGTATTTGATGTAATCTTTATATAACATTCAGATTCTTGTTTTAGGGTTTCGTTTATTGAATCTAGTGAGTCTGTGAGAAGTGTAAGAAAAAAATTTAAGGAGGCTTTGTAACCCTTTTTTTTTCTCAAAAGATAATAATGAAAGCTCAATCCCGTGGACTTAGACACATCGCCAAACCACATAAATCCTACTGTTCTTATTTGTTGAGTAAATGTGATTTTCTTCATCTGCATAAATCCCTAGTTCATTCTCACTGTGCAAGGAAGAGTGTTTATGAGAGTAGATGTATGCGTGAATGCATGTTTACCAAGTACTATGAGTAGTTTACCTTAAACACTAGTGAGATTTGAATGAATGCTGGTCTAATTCATGCGAGGGTGGATTGTGTAGGTGGTCACACCATTGGTTTAGCTAAATGTGCAACCTTCAGCACCAGGTTGGTCAACTTCTCTGGAAGTGGCGCCCCAGATCCTACCATGGAAGCCAATATGGTCACCGATTTGCAAAGCTTATGTCAGACCGGTGATGGAAATGCCACCACCGTTCTAGACCGGAACTCCACCAACCTTTTTGATAACCATTACTTCAAGAACTTGCTCGCTTCAAAGGGCCTTCTGACATCCGATCAGGTCTTATTCTCTAGCTCTGCAGCAGCTTCAACAACAAAAGCACTTGTCGAGAACTACAGCAACAACGCTTTTCAGTTCTTTGTGGATTTTGCTAATTCCATGATCAAGATGGGAAATATCAATGTTTTGACCGGATCAAGTGGAGAGGTACGCAAGAATTGTAGGGTGGTGAACTGATCTCCATGAAAAGATTTAGGTCTAGTACGCTATTAGCGTAGAACTGTATTGTACTTAAAAGGATAATGATGATGGTGTGTTTTAAGCATTTTAGACTTGATAAGTGCTTTCTTGTAAGGATAGATTGAAGAGTTGCAGTGTATCCATAGACAGAGCCAGTGAGAGTGTGTTATGTTGTTGTGCTTGTAAGCTTTGAATGTAGTTGGTTTCTCTCTGTGCAAATGATTGAAGATATGATGCGCGTCTAGATAATCCAAGATGGTCCTTGATCGATGTTCTAATTAAAACATACAAGAGGTTACTATAAATCAATATGGAAAGGGACTAGAGCTGCATTCACCGAGCAAAGTGGATCATATTATGGTTCTCAGAGTCCCAGGAAATTTGGTGACAATCTTCAGAAGGGCCCACTGAGTGAAATCTGAATTGCAAAAAATAAGCCTCTCCCTATTTTATGGACTCTCTGGGTAGATTTTACTCCAACAAGAGTTGAGCCTAGCTTTATATTGACTACATATATATAATACATGGGTTATTCTTGTATTCATGTATTTTACATGTGATGAATTTGTGTATGCACATACAATACTTTGGGGTTCTCATGGATCAGGCTCGGGCCTTTGGTTTTAATACTCAGGCAAGGCATGGATTTAAAACTTGGACCCAATTTGGGCTAGGCTCGGATTAAATGATAGAAAGCTCTAAGTTTGGCCTGAATTGCCTCCAATATACATTGCTTAAAGTTTTGTGACTTGTTTGCGAAAACAAGTGCTACAAAGACCGAACAAGTGACTAAATGGCCGGGCTCAGGCCCAACATGATTAAGAAGGGTCGGCTCGAGCCAAGAAATTAGCGCCTGGTCGGGTTGGCCCAGATCAGGGGGGGACCATCCTCATCCCAATCCAACCCGGACCATTAACACCCCTAACAATATTGAAAAACCAAGCATTAAAAGTGTTATTCTAGGGTAGAAATCGATGGCTCAGATCTTCTAGAGAAGATTCTCCAGATTGTAACTCTAACTGAAAGTAATTTTTTTTGGGAGTTTTATTTGGTAAAAGAATTTCCAGTACCTCTTATCAGAAGGGTATCCACATGTGAGAACCTGCTGAAAGAAGAAGGATTAGTCTTTTAACTACTTTAGAGAGTCCAACATTAATGAGTATTTGGTGAGGGCATGATTCATGTAATACAAGTTGAGAGGCCTTTTGGTGAGAGAATTTGGTTTAAAGATTATTTTGGGTTTTAGAATGTACTAGGTTCATTGTCCTTCCTTTGTTGAATTGTATCTTTTTCCCTCTACAAATGGTAAAGCCAATATCATTTTCTCCTGCTGCTGTAACCTTTAAAGGAGAACCGGGTAAATTTTTTTCTCTTCTTTTGTTTGGAGCTTTTGCTTTTCTATTTAAATGCACATTTCCCCTCACTATATATGTTAAACACTACAAACTATGATAAAGTTCGAATGCTATTTTTCAAGTGCAAACTGGGAAAGATTAGCATGATCCTTGGTAATTATCTGGCTGGTCGGCAAATCTTAAACCACAAATGAAAACTAGTGTGGCCTGTTGGGTTTATGTCTTGTATTCCGGTTTAACTGGATTGGTCTATTGGGTTAGCCAGTGACAAGGTTCGGGGTTAAAGGTATTTTGGTCATTGTACCGTGGCTTTCTTAAGGGCTAAGAAAGCGGAGATTTTATATATATACATATATATGACGTAATCTGTAACCCTAGACTCTGAAAAGAGTTAATATGTGAAATAGTGCTATCTTGCCGTGGGTGTAGGCAGATTTGCCAAACCGCGTAAAATCCTCATTTCTCTCGTGTAGCATAATTGTTCTATCACAAATTTAGCTTTTCCGCACGCACATGCACGCACAACATGGCCTTCATATGGCTTTTTTATTTCGCATTGGGAAAGTCCCACAACCCACATTGCCCAAGTAATGGGTTTGAGAGGGCTTCATATTCTTATTTGGTGCGCAAGAATTGTAGAATGGTTAACTGAAGAGTGCTAGTCTCTCTTTTAAACTTTCCACTTAGGCATTTAGGACTTGAGTTTTTAGTGTAAGAATTGGTGTACTTCCTTGGAGATTATACCTCTTTAAGTGTTTTAATCTGGACTGCTTGTGGGATTTTACTACTCTCTTTTCACTTCCCTTTTTCATGTGTCCTACTGATGGGATTCCAAGCAATTCCTATAAAATGAAATGAGTTGCTCTGAACTGTATTTAGTTTTAGCCCTTACTATTAACCAAATCACAGAGCTGTAAAAGTTGCTGTAAAAGGACATGGACATCATGTGATGTGAGCACTCTGACCAATTTCAAACCTTCTAGTTTGTTCAACTGCAGCCTCTCTCTCAAGCCTTGTATCGGACAATAGTAACTGGTGGATTTGCAGTCGCAGTTAGGCAGCTACTCTGTTTGCTGGTGTGATACAGGACAAGTCTCAGCAATCCAAGGTCAAGGTGGGACCTCAATGAAACTGATGATGTCCCTATGGGTGACCAGGTCCTGATGGAAGTTTGGTAGATTTAAGTCCCACATGTCCAAATCCATCTCCTAAAAATTACACTCCAATCAGAGATGAAGTTTGGTAGATTTAAGTCCCACATGTCCAAATCCATCTCCTAAAAACTACACTCCAATCAGAGATTTCTTCTCATTATCAAATTGATCATGCATGTTGGGTTAAAATAAGAAAAACAAAAGAAGTCAAGTTGCTTTACCTGTCGTCAGTATGAACTATGAAGGTGGTAACAACACACGTTGAAATTACAAAATTTAGATTAGTGATGAAAACAAGGTGGGGCCATTGATTTTGAGTGATATTGGATTTCAAAGTTGGTCCACTAATAGACCCCCACCACCATCATGTTGTAATTGACCATTGATTTTGGATGATTTTGGATTTCAAAGGTGGTCCACTAATAGACCCCCACCACCATCATGTTGTAATTGACCATTGATTTTGAGTGATTTTGGATGATTTTGGATTTCAAAGGTGGGCTAATAATAGATCCCCTCCACCAGGTGGGACCCTTGAGATCATTGGGCTGAATGAATCACCATGGAACCCACTTGCTCGATTAGAATGAAAGTGGAAAGGATTTCATCTCCCACCATCAGGGACCAAAACCCAAATGTCAATGTATCAATTAATGTGTTAGTTGGCCTTGGGGAAAAGGACAAGGTCCACGCCATCCTTCTTGACTACTTCGCCTCCGTTCATCACGCGCTTAACAAATCAAGATGACAGAAATTGGAATAAGAAGGTTATGTGCCTTGTAATGGACCCCATAGTCTACTTTTCAACCAATGTGCTTTCCAATCATTTAAAGCCATTTTCAGATTTCACTAACCTAAGCAACTTGGTCTATCTTGATTAAGTTGGTTTTTTTTTCCACTCTATTTGTACTTACTATCCCTATCCCAATTAAGCTCTAATGCAGCTGTTTTTCTTCTGGAGACTACTTGGGAATTCCTGGTTGTGGGAGGTAGGGGTGTACAAAAAAAATCAGTGCATCTGTAAAACCGATCCAATCCGATCTGATCCGCGGATTTTTAACCGATCCGAAAGTAAATAGATTGGTGATGGAATTGAAAATCTTGTCATCCGTTAGCAACAGATGGGTAAAGGATTTCACCCTGAATCCACGGATTCAATCCGATATGATTGGTTGACATTAAATATAAATATTAAAAAATTTAAGGGGTCTAAGTATAAGTGAAGATGTCTAAATATAAAATAAGAAAAAAAAATTAAGGGTCAAATATGAAATTTTTTACAATATATTTGATATTTTTCTTTAGACATTAGATTAAACGGATTGAATAAATTAATCTGATTCGATCCGGTCCTCTACGGATCGAATCGGATCCATTTTTAACAGTCCATGGATTGGTGATGGATTTCAAATCTATCAATTTGTAGGTAACGGATTAGTGACGAATTTGCCCTAATCCGTATACACTCCTAGTGGGAGGAGTCTGAATTCTGCAACCAGTGTTAAAGTTTTGACTTGCTTGAATTAGGAATGAAAAAATGTTTAAATTATCATTTCATCATAGGGTGTGGCCCTCTGATAAAAGAGGTATGGGTCTCAAGCCCAATTGTACAAATAAGTCTACACCCATATCAGCTTGGCCAATTGGGTTAATCGGGCTGAACCCAAATTCAAGCCCAACTCTCCATTATCAACCAACACACCTCTGGACAACAGCCTATCCCCGACTTACCCAATAGACCAATCCAATCAACCTTGAATACAAGACATCAACCCAACATCAAACAATGCCAAAATCATGAGCCATGCTAAAAAAAAAAAATCATGAGTACCCATGTTCAAATGTCACTAGTGGAGGCATTCAAGTAAACAGATATCCTCTTAAAAAAAAAATAAAACAGAAGATAAAAGGAAAAACACAAAGTAAACAGATATGCATTGACATTCTTAGACCGACCATGGACATTTCCTCCATGGAATTGGATGATTGGAAGCGGCCCAAGTTGAAACAGTCAGACAATGGTAGGTGGGTCAGAAGAATGAACTTTCTCACCTTCATGGGCTAATTAAATGCAAGCAATGAACATTCTACTCTCGTAGCCTCTATAAAAAGGAGATTCTCATGCATTTGCTCTTTGTATCGTAAAAGAGTTGAAGAAAACCAACCTTACATTAATAGACACTATTCTTTTATATAGTGAGAGATTGAGAGAGAGAGAGAGAGAGAGAGAGAGAGAGAGAATGTATTCTTCATTTGGAGTGGCCACAGCCCTTGTCTTAGCCCTGTTGTTTGTGGGATCCAACTGTCAGCTGGGTGCCACATTTTATTCCAGCACATGCCCAAATGTGTCCTCCATCGTCCGTGGTGTGATCCAAAATGCCCTCAGTTCAGATGCTAGGGCCGGTGCCAGCCTAATTAGATTGCATTTCACGACTGCTTTGTTGATGTAAAATTTTCAGCCATGGTTCCCTCTCTACTTTCACCATTTTCTCTATTCTAGTGTGCCACTCGGTCTGGGCTGGGGTACTGTTGACCAAGCCCAAGCCTTGCCCGAATAGGTTAAGGTATCTCCGAGCTCAGATAACTCGCGAATTGCAAGCCCAAACTCTAGTGAAAGACCCAAGCTTGAGCCTGGGTAATTTGGCTACCTGGGCCCAACTTTGGTCACAAGGTCTGAGCCCAAGGCCAGACCTAATTCCACTCGGACTTCAAAATCCAGGCCCAACCTCAAGCATAAACCTGATATGGGACTTAAATTATTTGTGTTTCTTCCTTTATATTGTCTCTTCTTCTTTCAAATGATGTAGCATTTAGATTGGTTGGTATCACTATACCATATTTGAAGTCATGGTATGAGGAGAAATGATCATGATCATATATTGGTAGTTAAAACATTTGATAGCCTATTTTTATATATAAGTCTGACTTCAGTTAATTCAATCTATTTACATCACTTCAATAGAAATTGTAGTCCAAATTTTTTACTCCGTTTGGTGTTATTTACACTGTCCGTCATCTTGTTCTGGAAGCATATGCAAGTATGTATCTAAAACAAGATCAAACCAACATTGTAAATCATTTTTGCTTGAGCAAAATGAGGGCCTGGTGCTTATATAAGGATTATCAATTCAACAATGCGTATCACTTACGTTTTTTACTTTTTGTACAACTAAACAGCATGAGTATTTGACTATTAGCTCAAAAGTCAAAGAGGTTTCAAGCTCAAATGAATCTTTTGCTTTGATTGAACAGCTATTGAGATTAAAGAAAAGAATAATTGTTTGTGGTGTAGGGCTGCGATGGTTCAATACTGTTGGATAATAGTGATAGTATCCAGAGCGAGAAGGATGCCTTTCCTAATGCTGGCTTGAATGGATTAGCAGTCGTCGACGACATTAAAACTGCAGTGGAGAATGTTTGCCCCGGCGTGGTTTCTTGTGCCGACATTCTTGCCATTGCATCTGAAGCTTCAGTTTCTCTAGTAAGTCACTATCCATTTTTCTATACTTGATCTAAGATTTTCTACAATGCATTGATTTTTTGCTGACATTTGACGATGTAAATTGTGACATTCAATCATGATTGCATTCAACATTTTACCCAATTCGACATTGATAGCATCTCTTTGTACGATGGTCTTTCAGAAATCTCTCTTCTAAAAATCATAATTCCTGGAACAGGGCTCCAGAATACCCAAAAATACTTCTTAAGTTATATTAATTAGGGAAAGAAAAGAAAAAAGATAGAGAGTAATAGTGGACGTCTAAGGGATCAATCCCTAGCTAGGCACCCATGTGACATTTGGGGTTCCCAACCAACTAAGCAACCCTTGTTGACGGGAGATTAAATATGTGCTTTTAGTTTTGCGAATAACAAGTAATGCCTTTGACATTTTGACTGGAGTTGGAAGATTATGATGGAATCAAATAGTCCACACCGTGATGGTGAGACTATTAATTTTGTACTAGCAAAGCATGCCCGGGCTCAGAAATAAAAACACGTCCAATTTGTGGCTTTTTTATGAGATATTAATTAATGAGAAAATAAATATAAAATAAATAAATATAAAACAAACAAATATAATATTTATTATGATTCGAAGCATGGCCCAGCCCGACATTTACACAAAGTTAATAGTACTTTTTATATAAATGAGTGTGAAACTTCAAGTCTTATATAAATTAACATTTGCAAGATTGCGTATGGCCCCGTCTTTAGGAATTAGAATATGAGGCCCACTTTAAAAAAAGTTTATTGTATGCGGAGCCCATATGTATAAATCACTATCAAGGATCCACTTTTAAAAATCACAAACATTAAAGATTATCTGACCATAATAGATATATTAAAATTCAAAATCCACTTAAAAAAAAAACTCATTTTCACTTGGTTGGATAGAGTTATTGAGCAAGGTTGATTTTTTCATTTGCACTCTTTAATCACCTATCCATAATAGATATATATTAAAATTTGAATTCACATAAAGAAGCTTAAAAAAGTAGACTCTGAATTGATTGATAGAGCTTATCTCTTAAAATTGATTTGAGATCCAATTTCTCAAATTGATTTGAGATTAGAGTCCATTTTTGCAATCGATTAGCAAATCGGACTCCAATTTCAAAAGCGATGCCTACGTCTCTAATATATTATAATTGAAAGTGATAATCATATCTGCATAGTGGAAAACGGAAAAAGTGATAGAAAAGGTTAACAAGAGATGGATATGTTTAAACTTGGTCATTGAAGTGGGATTTTCATGATAGGAATGTTTTTCATGCCCTAAATGTTAAAATCTGAACGACTGCTATCTCATTATATGTACAATACAGCAGAGCCAATCTCACCTAGCCAACTCCCTGCCTCCTCTTTTGGCACCCATCTAACTATTGTCCAAGGCGGACCTGGGTACAGGCATGTGGCTGCAGTCGCACCCGTCAAACTATGATACGCTTCTAAAATCTATACGAGAATTCTGCGTCCACTACCAAAAATCCAATAAAATTTATGAGTTTGCCCTCAAAATCCATATAAAAATCCTCGATTTGCCCCCTAAAACCAAACTACCTATTAGGGTCTGCACCCCTCAAATGAAAATACTGGTTCCACCACTGCTTATTATCCATTATTATCATATTGAATCATAGTAAAAAAATGAGTTTAATATTACAAACCTTGAGGCCCCAAAGCAAAAGCAAGGGTGAGACCATCTGTCTAGAGTAACATTTGACCCACGTACCCTTAACCCACATCAAATCCTTTTTAGTATATGAATTTACTTCAAGATTTAGTTGGCTTGCCATGCATTTTGTTTTAAGAAGATTACTGATCTCATGCATCTTTCTATATGCTACAATCATCCTGGATAACAGGCAGGAGGTGACTCATGGAGTGTTCTATTAGGAAGGAGAGACAGCACGACGGCAAACCAAGCCGGTGCCAACAGTGCAATTCCTAGAGCCAACGATGGCCTAAGCCTCATCACTTCCAAGTTCTCTGATGTCGGTCTCGACACCACTGATCTAGTCGCATTATCTGGTAAAGACTTTGATGATTTAGAACTTGATCTTCACATGGTTCTGAATTCTGATTGAGCATGGATCTCACCAAACAAATTCTCATGTGCCATTTTCAGGTGCCCACACATTTGGACGTGCTCGCTGTGCAACATTCAGCGACCGTCTATACAATTTCAATGCCAGTGGAAACCCAGACCGATCAGTAGACACTTCATATCTCAGTACTCTCCAACAAACATGTCCTCAAGGTGGGAACCAGAATACCTTGGCCAATCTCGATCCCACTACCCCGAATGGTTTTGACAACAGCTACTTCTCTAACCTTGAGAACAATCGCGGGCTTCTTCAATCCGATCAAGAACTTTTCTCGACTAGCGGCGCCGATACAGTTAATATTGTCAGCAGCTTCAGCAGCAGCCAGACTGCATTCTTTGATAGCTTTGCTTCATCCATGGTTAAGATGGGGAACATTAGCCCATTAACAGGGAGCAATGGACAGATCCGCTCGGATTGTAGAAGGGTTAATGGTAGTTGAAACTAGCCTCAAAGGGACAAATCAATGTTATGTTATGTGGACAGGACATATAAAGGGCTGTTTTATTTTGATTTTGGAGGGTGTAGTTTTAGATGTTGTTACGTACTGGCGATGTACTGTCTCTGTTGTTGTTTTGGAAATGCTTTAGGATTAATTTTTCATGCCATTAATTCTAGTAAGAACTGTACTTAGGGTGCATGTGCGCCCTGTTTTTGTAGACTATATACAAAGGCATGGATGTGTTTTGCAAATGATGGGAGTAGGAGCTATGAATAAAAGATGCCTGAAATGTGTAAGGGACTCTTTTTTGTTTCATTGATAAATGGTCATGGTAATTTCTACAAATGTTCTCTCTCAAACAATGATCTATCTGGGATTTCTGGGAGGTGGATGGATGTTTATGCTCCTTTTGGGTCTCATTGTTTGATGCTTTGGGCTGCATATACTGAATACAAAGCCCCCAGTTTCTCATTAACATGTTCCAATTCATTATCATTGTCCTGAGCCTTGACTAAGCAAAATCTAAGATCAGATCAATGAAAACTGAAAAGAGATTGGAATAAATAAAATTTAAGATACAATTTCAAAAAAAAAAAAAAGAAGAAGACCACTTAGGGTGTTGTAATTGGCAGGTTTCAATCAATAATTGAAGGGGCATAGCATGATAATTAACCAATTTCAAACCAAAAGGAGCTAACATATTTTTATCATCACCACCATTGTTATAGTTGTATATATGTGACTTGTATTCAAAGCCAACCAGAATGGTCCATGAGGTTAGCTAGGGGATTAGATTTTGCTTCCAGAGTTATTTTAGCTATTGTACCTGACTTTATTAGGGCTTAAGAGGAGAATTTTATATACGATGTAACTTGTATAAGGCCTATACCTAGGAGATTAAAGAGTAGAAAGAGATTGAAGGTTTCCCTTTGTCCCTCATCAAGAAAAACAAAAAGCCCTCATCCCATCTATCTTAGATAAGCTTTATAAAATCTATTTATCACTCTTTCCTGCTTAGGGCTATTCTCTCTGTCACTCTATACTTCAATGTGTTGGCATCAATATTTATTTTTAAAATGTTATGGCTCGTTTAAAGGATTGACAAATTTTATAGGCGACTACACTACTTTTTTATGGAACCTTTTTCGCTGAACTCCATCCAGCACAAGGCATTGTGCTAACATGGGCCAAAGTTAGAAATATTAAGCATATTGGTCTTCCGCTTCTGATTAGCTTAAACTTCTGTCATTTATTGCCTAGTCGAACTTATCAATAAAATTTCCCAAGACCTCAAAGTTCAAAGCTTGCAGGGATCCAAATGAGTCGTTTGATTCTAGAATCAATATCAGGAGCGAAGTCAAATTAAGAGTTTAGATTAATATTAGAAACTTTTAATATTTGAGGTCTTCTGAGGTAGTGCCTCTAATAGTTGGGTTTTTTTTTTTTTTTTTTTTTTTCTTCTGACGGAGGATTCCCAACTCTTTGCACTGGACTAATTCCTCCGTATCCCGAGAGAAGCCTGATAAAACTCCTGCGAACTCAATACAGTAGCATAAGTAGATTTAACTTTCAATTTTTTGAAAAAATGGAGGTCAATATTAAGATCTCAAACTCCAATAACTCCTCACCCCATTGGGAAATTACTACAAGAGAAATAGATGATTCCTGAAAATAACATACAATTCGGATTTTGGGAGTCTAGTGATACTTGAAATGAATTGTCAGAAACAAAAATAATAAACAACTCAAGTGATTTGTTGCTTGTAACTTGTCTACTTTGGTTGGCCTACTTTGGTTGGCCCAACCGGACCCCTGTAACATGAACATACATTGGTGGGTCACTTGGCCTGATAAAGGGCAGCTCTTTTTTCTCACCTCTTGCAGTTGCAGATATAATTGCCCCATTGAAAAGACATGATTGACTCACTACACGAGAGCGTATGTACCACGCCACAGACCATAACTCTCCTGGTTTCACGTTTTAATAAAACCCCTTCATCTTTCACATATTACTCTAAAGCCGGACATGGACCTACTGGTCCTGGGGACCGTTGTCCAACGGTCCCCAGGACCAGTAGGTCCATGTCCCGGGACAAAAGCCCGGGACATGTAGCATCCCTCCTTGTTTTCCACTCCCCTCGTCTCTCGACAGTCACTCAGCACCATTGCCATTTGCAATATAATTCTGGTTGATTAGCGTTGGCATTTTAGTTTTACATACTCAAGGTTAAATCCTTAGATCTTTAAATTTAAAACATTATCTTCAAATTAATCTAGTATGGTGTGGGAAAAAATCTTACCACCATTTACTCTTTTTATCTCCCGTTTTATCCAAAATGAGCTACTGGTCCAAGAGTGAAATATTAATTTGAAGATTTAGAGAGCGGTTTTTTTTGTTTTTTTTTTGGCATCTGTGTGATGTTAAATTGTAAACACCACTCAAAAACAAGAGTGCTTGTATCATTTTTTTAATATATTGGCAGCTATATTGGGAGTTTCTTTTTTTTTTTTACAAGAACATTGGACACCCCTTTAAGGGTACATTTTGTGAGGAGAGAAATCTACATGGGAGAAGAGGATTGTTCTAAATTTTTAAGCAATTTTTTTATTATTTGGAAAGGACTTTGATTATTCATGTCAGATATAGAAATATAGGATTCCTCTCATATCAAAATAAAATTCCACAAGTGAAATTCTCCAAAAGCACTTGCACTTTTAGACAATTCTAGACTTTACGGATTTCTATTTTTGTCCATCCATATATCTTTCTCTCCAACTATTACAAAAAAAAAATATATATAAATTTTTTTTTCTTCCATATGAAAAATCAAATTGGGTCTTATTCTTTTTTCGTAACCAACATATGATATGAAAGAGTAAAGAATCAAAGATCTTTTACTCCAGATCATGGAATCCTTCACTTGCTCGAACATGAGTAAGTAAGAATCCAAAGCCTTTCAAAGAAAAGAAGGATACATTGGTAATTTAAGGAAATACTGTGGAATCTAAGTCCTTGTGTCATCATTGCTGCATTCATTTAAAGTCCTTTGGACGTTTCACACCATACAATCATGCCGTTGAACTCATCATCGATCTCTCGTGTCCTGTTATTTTGTATCCTTTTTCTTTTATCTAATCATTTAGACATGCTGATTGGCTATGAATCGTTTTAAGGGTGGTGTGAGAAAGTGGGTGTGGGGTTTATTAGTTTATAGCTTCTTGTGATGATGTGGCATGACAAACATCCCATCATGTTGTCTGGGGCTTTGGGGTATGCCTGAGTCATGATGCAGAGGATGCAGTGTTCCTGTCTCTTTGAGTTTTTAAGTATAATCAATTATTGCTTAAGGGCCTAATTGCACTTAATATAATCAATTGCAATCATAAGAATGACTAGGAAGGAAACACAAAGCGTATGCATCAGGATTTTTCTATAAAAAATTGTACTTGTTGGTTCCTGATAAGCTGGAAAAAAATTGTTAAAATTGTTGGATTTATAACTTGTGTTTGTGATTAACCAGATTGATTAGTTCAATTGGTCAATGATCTGGTTATTAGGTTAGGGTGTTTTTCAAATTCTAAACTCTAGATCCAAGTGTGTGTAAATTAAGATATTGGAGACTTTAAAGAAAAGTATTATTATTTTTATCAGAGGGCAGCCAAACCAAGTAAATAATTTGTGTGCATATTTTTTTTCATTATATATATATATATATATAGGTTTGTGTAAGTTGTGTCATTTAGTTGTTGATTGTCCCTATGATCGTAGTCAAATAAGCTCAACCAAAGGAACATCAAAGATGTGAAGTGTGTAATATTTCAGATAAGGTGTGAAGGATATAAGCAGGGACAAAACCAAAAAAAAATTTTTAGAGGCCATAATGTAATAAGAAAATTCTCAGGGAAAGTGTAAAAAAATCAAAAAAATCTTCTCGGATTTTAAGGGGCTTTATGAAATTTATGCTGGGGGAAGGGGGAGATGGCTATACCCAGCCTCCAAGTAGTTCCTCCACTGATGTAAGGTGGTGATGACAATTAGACTTCTAACTTTCTATGATTTGGTTTAAGAGTGTGTGAATGTGTGATAGCTGGATATTCACTCATTTATCATCTTTCCTCCATTTAATTTTCACCAAGAGAGAGGTTATTCAATTGTCATGTTTTCATATTTAGCTTTGATGGATTCTAAAAATACAATCATGATGAAGAAACATTCTAAAGACAGTCTTAGCAAGAAGTAAGGATTTTGAGAGAACAAAACAATAAATATAAAGTACATGAGATGACTACTCATTTCCATTTGAATATTTTTTGAGAACCCAAGTCCCAAAACATTAAATATAAGAACGTGAAAGAGCACATATCAAAGGCATCATTGAATTCAATTACTATTTCCTATCAAAGGCAACATGAAGGACCTAAAAAACCTGACACATACTATTTCCTATTAAATGTGGCATAGGGTACCTGGGTCAGGCCAGTGCTAGACATTCAAGTATGGACTGAGCTCGAAACGTGCCAAAATATTCGAGAAGCCATTTTCATCTCCATCAATTGATCATTTCCTAATAATCCAATTTAAGATGAAGAAAAACTTTTAACTTTTATATGCAATCTCATTGAGATAAATAAGGGTGAGATGGGCTAAGCTCCGTACCCAGGATTTTTATTTCAGGGACGTTGATCCAAATAGGGCAAATGTAAAATCTTCATGTGAATATTAAAGGTGGATATAAGATTTTTCATATGAGTTTTGAAAGCAAAAATCCCAATAGAGTCAATTACGCCAAAATTATATACAAAGGTCCACCTCTAATGAAGCTAGCCAAAACCCAAACTCATCACCTGGCATAAATCAACTATCAAAATCACCATTAATAAGAGTAGGTAAGGACAAGTCCTCCTTAAACCCAACTTTTTGTGACCCCAAAGAAGGCACATTCATATTCATTTTTATTTACAAGATGAATTAGTGTCTCTTAACTACATGATCAGTAGACTTCATAACATTTAAAAGGAAAAAAAAAAAGGCTAAAGATGAACCATTGGGATCCCTTGATGTTGTTGGTGGCACTTGAGTGGGAAAAGGGTAGGGAAAGGGTGAGAGAGGAAGGCAGGAGGAATAGATAGAATACATTACAATCAGGGTTTTATTATTGCCTGCACCTGCATGGAAGGGGAGGTGTGGGACCCAGGTCGTGGTTGGGTTGCCAGTTGCCTACCTATTAATCATATCTTTGCAGAAAGCTTGTCTCCTTCTCTCTCTCTCTCTATGGTCTATAGACTCTCTCTCTATATATATATATAAAAAAAGGAATAAGTCCAAGTCCAACCGTCATGTATTTCGGGTAGCTGTCCTTGTCCCAGCGGGGACCCACAGCCAAAGCCGCATGGCGCATGATTGCTCTCCTCATCACGACAAAAGTCGTAAATAGAGAGAGACGGGGTTGGGGGTCCCACGTCATCAATCTCCATCCATCTTCTTTCCAAATCCATCACTACCAATTAAATTGAAGCTCCCATGCCCTCGTCACGTGTTTGTCAGCCCCTTCTGTCTCTCACGCATGCTTCCCCCAATTAAATTAGATTTTCTTTTGTTCGTTTCCCTTGATTGGCCTTTTACTTCCTAAATAACTTAAGTTTTTAATATGTATATATATATATATATATAAAAATATTTAAGTGCATCTATTCTTCACCGTCTCTTTTCAAAAAATTTCAAGTACAATAGGATTTTTGTATTTTTTAAAAAGATCTTCTTTTGTACTTGAGACTTCCCCAAAAGGAGTGTCTCTCACCACACATGGTGAGGGATAGATACACTTGAATATCCTCCAATATATATTGGTTAGTCAAGACTTTATACATTAATCGCACTAGGTTTCAAATCCTATTAACGCGGGGGCACATATCATGAAAGTTGATAGAGTAGCATAAGATTTGAATTTGCTCTCAAACCATGTGTTTGACTTCCTACCCTCGTTATAATTTTTTATTTAATAGTTGTTGCAATAAAAAGAAATTTCTCAACAGACACTAACAATACCTCCCAAAGGAAAAGAAAAAGACCCCAAGAAGAGTTTTTATTTGTCTTGAGTTTTTAGTGACTTACACGTCATAAAAGACCTATGAAATGTTAGGTTATGGTCATGATTAGGGGCTAAGAGCATGGCTTGCATATTACTTATATAGCAAGGTCAGCTAAAGGTGATTTTTCCATGGTTAAAGTAGAGTGGGGCAAGAGTCAACCATTGAGTGTAATGGAGGGTAGTGGAATTTATTGTGAATCATATTGAATAAAAAGTGAATGAAATATCAACACCTAACTAATTTGTACCTTCAAATGACAAAAAATCATTACATTATAAAACCATTGAAAAATCTATATGTGATTTCCAGAGGTTGTTGACATATTCAAGCAAATGGGCAATGTTCATTGAACTGGATACAAAGCATTGATGGGCAAAGGTTTTATGATCAAAACCTCATCATTGAACGTAATCATAAGAAATCGATATAATGTAACATGTTGAAATTTCTATCTGCATTTCAAGAAAAACTACCACATCTTACAATTAGTCCTGGGAGAACAGCGACGGTGCTAATTCTCATTCTTTCGTCACTGTTAATGTGCGATATAGGGTCGGTGAACCCATCGTAAAAAAAAAAAGAAAATTTGTTGGATTAATTATTATTTTAATAAAAAGATAGTTAAGTTTTTTTCAAAATTACTAATTAATAGTAAATATGAAGGAAGATTTACTCCTACGGGCCCACTTGCACCCACCTTTCATAAATAATAGCCCTTTCAAAATTACCAATGAAACCCCTTTCATATTCTTATACGTCAATGATACTAATTTTATATATGTTCATCAAATCTTTACTCATTGGTTTGTATCTCATAAAAAATATATCTACAATTAAAAGGACACTTAAAACTTTCAAAGGGCTAAATAAAGAGTAGTTAGGATAATATGATGGGTTTGATCTTTTGCATGACACTCTTAGTTATAAAGAAACCTTTCTTTCCACCCATCAATGCATCTAAGTGAGCCTTACGAGCTCGACCTGATAGACATCATCTAATTTGTGCATAGGTGAAAATGGGATTCTATTGGCACCACAAAAGTAAATCTCCAAACAACAACAACAACAACAACAAAAAAAAAAAAAAAATTCATTTTCTAAACTACCCATCCTCCCTTTCTCTCTTCCTCTCCCCCACCCACTCCCCCACCCCCACCCAGTCTCTGGTGGGGAGGGATCCCCAGCCGGCGACCGAGGCCTCTCTCCCCCTTCTCCCTCTTTCTTCCTCCCTCCCCCCTCGTCTATTTTTTCTCCTTCTCTCCCTTCCTCTTCTTCTTTCTCCTTTCCTCCTCCACCTCCACACACACACACACACACACACCACCCCCCGCCCCCCCCCCCCCCTCCCGCAACACCCCACACACACGCAGCCGCCAACGGGGGAGCGAGATCTGGCGGCAAGGTTTCCTCCTGGTGCCGCCCTACCGCTAGATCTCCCTCCCCCGTCGGCGGCTTTTTTTTTTCTTTTTCTTTTGGGGGGGGGGAGGGACGAAGAAAGAGGGAGAGGGGGGAGGGAGGCAGCCGGTTGACCGACCGGGGCCACAGGCTGCCGGTCGGAGATTCCTCCCCGCCTAAGACTGGGAGGGTGGGGTGAGTTGGGGGAGAGGAAGAGGGAAAGGGAGCAGAGGGGAGGGGCAATTTAGGAAATGGAAAAAAAATTCTTTACAGTGTGGAGAGACACTTCTGTGGTGCCAATAAAACTCCCCTAGGTGAAAACCCTTCAAATACGAAAGCATTGAACAAGCAAATTCATTATCTTTTATTAAATGGCTATAAAATCTGATAAAGGTGATATTATGATTAACATTAATCAAAGCAATCATTTTTCTATGGTGATGTACCAGGGTTGAACTCGCTAGTAAAATTTGGGATATGAGTTACATCACTAATTGCATATGATTATGTGGTGTTCATTGAGGACAACAAAAGAAAAATATAATCATAATTTCTAATTTTTCGAAAACATGTATAAAAAAAGTGATTTTACCAATACCATAACCTTAGCTATGGATAAACCTATCTGGTGAAGAAAGTTGAGACATTTCCCCACACATTCTCTATATTAGAAAAAATTATAAAACTACAGTCACAGTTATGCGTTTTCAATTTTTTTTAATTTATAGTGTCGCACATTTTATAATTTAACAAAAAATTACACAATTAAAAGTATTTTTATTCATAAAAACCTATAAAAAAGTATATACATGTGCATAAATATCTCAACTTCCACCACCACAGGGAGACTTAAATCCATGGGTAGAAAGGTCCTGCACAAGCAAGACCCAAAAATGGAAAAACCCTTCCAACCTTTACATCCACGAATCCTCTCCACAACTTATCCATAAGATTAACCTCTTTGGTGGCCCACTTTACATTGACTGCATATGATTAGGATTAGAAAGTGGGATATAAAAATATTAATAATGAGAGAGGGGGGGGGGAGATAATGAAGAACCTTATCTTTGTCAAAGTCATGATAGGAAGGGAAATGATGGGAAGTAGTTGGGTCCATCAGGGGGTCGTTTTCGGGAGTCCCCCAAATTCATGCCTCTCCCATGTCATGTCTTCACTCTTCCCACCCTATCATTAATGTCTGCACCACTTTAGTTATTGCAATCATCTCATCTCCATTGCATATATTATGTCATTGGAGACTGCGACTTCTTTTTTCAGTGGTCCTCCACCCTTCCCCCACTAAACCGGCAGTACCCGGTCAGAAGTACAATAATTTTTTACTACTCCTTTTTAACCACTGTGCTGTGTGGGTTACTTTTGACCATCACCAAGAACGTTAGGTTAAGAATTAGATGGATTGTGAAAAAAACTGTTCCTTGCCAATTTCTCATCTCAAGAAACCATATAAAAAGAAGAGATATTGCATAAATATTTTATCACATTGATATATATTTGCAATATCTCATTGATTAACCACCTAATCTAAGGTGCAAAATTAGATCATCAGATAGTATCCAATTGAGGTGACTTCTAGTTTCAAGTTATTAAAAACATGGATTTGCTTCTTTTGACTTTTTCCTTTTCACGGCAGCTCTAGAATATGATTGTTCTTATATGTACATTTTGCCACAAATTCAATGTCCTAAACCCTTTTTCACATTGATATAACTTCCAATTGCAGCAGCAAAAACATGGCTTAATTTTCTTCTTTTTGACTCTCTTTCTTTGTCCCAGCTGTAGCACTAAAATACCATGTTCTTGTATGTACATTCTCCATACATCCTTGTTTCCGATTGGCTTTTAAAACATGAGAATTCCTTTTGAAGTTGCGTCCTTTTTATTAAAAGCAAGCAAACCATACAACTCATGCCGTTTATTTATTAAATCTTTTTGTTTCTTTTCACGTGTGTTTGTCAAGAAGAAATTGTCGGTCAAACTATTAGACTCAAAGGGAGAGAAGCAGGCGTGCTGTTCTTGAGTGCATTGGGTCTATAAATGCCTTCTCCTTTCTCATTTTCTTTCTCGGTATCTCACTTGGTCTTGGATTCCTTTGAAGAAAAGATGGAGTTGGGTTTGAGACTTGGGGAAGCTCCAAAGCCCTTCTCTTTCATGGACGCAAACACTGAAATGAGCAAAGGCTTTGGTCCTTGTCTTGGATTAGGTGTTGGGTTGTATACAAAGGGGGAAGAAAGAGCTTCTGTAGATTCACCTGTTCAGCTAGATCTCCTTCCTCTTGTTCCAGTCCCTCGCTACCCACCTCCACATCTTATGTTTTCACTGCCTACTGAAAACAGTAAGTCCTTATTCCTCTCTCTCTCTCTCTCTCTCTCTCTCTCTCTCTCTCTCTCTCATTGGTTTCCTTCTTCTGATTAGAGGTTTTATGATCTGGGTCTTGACTCTTGATGGTTTTTTTTTTTTTTTTTGTTCTGAATTTTTAAAGGGGTTTCAGAATCTGGGGTTTCTGGAAACTTGACGACGAATCGAGGCTTTGATGTTAATCACCTACCTTCCACAGAAGACATTGATGATGGAGCTGCAGCCTCTTCTCCAAACAGTGCAGTCTCTTCATATCAGATGGAGTTCTCTATTTATACAAGAGGAGGAAGCAAGAGAAATGCAGAAGATGCAGCATTGAATGAGGTAGAAACAGAGAGAGCATCGTCGAGAGCAAGTGACGATGAAGAGAATGGTCTGGCAAGAAAGAAACTCAGATTATCTAAAGATCAATCGGCGTTCCTTGAAGAAAGCTTCAAAGAAAACAACACCCTCAATCCAGTAAGCAAAACCCAATATCCAAAATCTCCAACTAGGTAGAAAAACAACCACTTTCGTTTTTTAAAGTCCACCTTTTAGAAGAAAGACTCAACGGACAGTATCCCTTCAACAAAATAAGCAGAACCCAACATCTAAGACAATCAAAACAAGGGAAAAATCCCATCTTTTTTTTTTTTTTTTTTTCTTTCAGAAAGACGCAATGAACGCGAGCCCTTCAACAAAATAAGCAGAACCCAACATCTAAAATAATCAAAACAAGGGAAAAATCTAGTTTTTTTCTGATTGAAATCTGTTTTGGATGCAGAAACAGAAGCTTGCGCTTGCAAAACAGTTAAATCTCCGGCCTAGGCAGGTGGAAGTCTGGTTCCAAAACAGAAGAGCAAGGTATCTATCTACTTTTCTTCCTGGTTTTCCTTCAGCTTCTTTCTCAATGCCATACAGATTATGACATTATATCTTCAAAAAAACAACAACAGGACGAAGCTGAAGCAGACGGAAGTAGACTGTGAGTATTTGAAAAGGTGCTGCGAGACATTGACGGAAGAGAACAGAAGATTGCATAAGGAGCTTCAAGAGCTTAAAGCATTGAAGACTACAAACCCCTTTCACATGCAGCTGCCGGCCACCACTCTGACCATGTGCCCCTCTTGTGAGCGGGTTGCCACCACCACCACCACCACTAACAACGAGACCACCCAAAAAACCGCCACTCTTCAAGCTACCAACAGACCCTGGTTTTTTCCCTTCTCTCAACCAACGGATTAGGCGGTTTTGGTGGAAACCGGTTTTTGTGATTTTTTTTTTTTTTTTTTTTTTCAGACTGGTGGTTTTGGTATATCTGTAAATAGTTCGCTTCGAGGGACTTTTTTTTAATTTTTTATTTTTGTTGTGGTTGCAATGATGGGGAAACTGAAATCATGAATTTATTTATTTATCTTCTTTTCGGGTTGGGTCCCAGTCGGGTACTCGGATTCGGGTTTGCTTAATGTGGTCCATTTCTTGATACATGAAATGGGAACCTTTTATTTTTTTTTCCCAAGGGCTTCTTTGTGCATCACTCATATTGCTTGAGGAAAATCTGGCTTCTGCTCCTTCCCACGCAATTAAGTGAAAAATGTACTATCAAATTATGAGCATTGTAGAATTCTTGGCGTTACACAAATGTGGACAAATATGAAATATTCTTTGAGGATATTCCTGTGTACGTATTTTGCATTATATGAAAGAAATACAAATTAAAATCTTGCTGTTTTCTCTTTTTTTTTTTTTTTTTTTTCTAATTATGTTGGATGGCTATTACTAGGGGTTTTTTTTTTTTTTTTTTTTAATTCCTGTCATGGGTTAGTGTATTGTTGTTAATTCCATTTCAAATCTCCTATATCAGATGCACTAGAATCGAAATTCAAAAGGGATCTTCATTTTTTGGTTTCTTTGAAATTTAAAAAATTAAAATGTAGAATTAGAAATATAAAAATAGTAAAAATAATTATGCTATATATCATTAATTCACTATACTAAATCAACCGTAATAGATTTGGGTATGACAGTTGTTTTCGATGGTGATAGATATTATTAAAAGAAGAAAGACCTATACATTTTAAGGGTTATACTAAAAACTAAAGCCAACCAGCCAACCCCAATAAAGTTGGTACAAGACATTAATGATGATAATGGTTTTTCATATCCAAATATCAATATCAATATCAATATGGTGGTCTAAAATATTATAAAACAAATGCGTTTGCAATCATGACTGCCTAAGACAAAATAAAGAAGTATTTTTGTTTCAACTGTAACCAAAAAAAAAAAAAAAAAAAACCTTTAATCTAGCCTTATTATCAACTTGTTCATCCAAAGGTAGAATCACAGAATAAGTCTGCTGTATCCATTACTCATCAAGGACCTTCTTCTACGTAGACTTAATTACACGAACCAGGTTTGCAAAGAAGCCCTTGAGGTGTTGAGGAAATGTGAAGGAAGAAACTGCCACTCATTTGGTGTTGAGGAAATGTGAAGGAAGAAACTGCCACTCATTTGGGTTCTGTTTGTTCCATTTTGTTTTCCGCATAAAGGGTCGTCCGACAAGACGCCGGAAATTCTGGCGACTTCTGTCTTTGTTCGGTGTAGCGACAAAACAAAACAGGATTCCATCATTTTTTACACATTTTTGTCGCTGGAGTAGATTTGATATTCTTATCTCTATAGGTCGGAAACACAAGCCACGCTCTTCCACGGCTCCGCACAAATACGCCCTTGGACTTTTGTCCATATCCTACTTTTTCAGGTGATTCCTCTCCATTTCTTTTCTTTTTTTTTTTTTTTTTTCTCTTTTCAAATGGGCGGATAAGTTTGGTTTCTTTCTTATGGGATGGACAAATCTTGGCTCAAGAAGAATATGCTATATTGCAAAAGGTGATCAATGAAAAGTTCTCAGAGGCCTGATCGATCAATATCCCTATAGCTAGAAGGATTTCTAAAAATTTTGTATCATTAAACCTAATATTTTGGAAATAATCCTCTGATAAAGATTTGAAATGATGACTTTCAAGATAGATTTTAGAAATTACACCATACGATGCTCAGAATCAAGATAGGGCAATAACAAATTAAATTCCCAACACTTCAATATACTAGATCTTTTTGGGACTAATAAAATCCTTAAGTTAAAGGGGCGGCTTGGATATCTATAGAAAAACCATTTACAGATTTAAGTATTTCTAGAATATAATAGTATAGATGAAAATAGTGCAAATATTAACATACTGTAATATTTTTGCTCCTCGATAGTTCTTAAAAAAAAAAAAAAATGCTGCAGATTTTAAACTGAATTGTTTGATGCCTGCTGCATATTACGATATATATATATATATATATATAATTTTTAAAAGTTCTAAAATAAGAGTATTTTATGTTATTGATCAGAGTAGGATTCATTATTGGATTAATCACTTATACAATAATTTTATTTGCATGTAATATTTGTTGCTTCAAATCCATTAATGAGGACTGCAACTGAAATCCAAATTAAGCTACTCAAATTTGCTTTCCACCTTGTTTTATTATTGAGGAAATTTCAGTCTAATTAGCATTATGCCCCGACCATAAGATTGATCACATCTAAACACACATGCTTAAGATAAGAAGAATACAAATCACATGCATGCTTTATATATCTTTAATCTGATTGGGGGAATAGCTCTGATTAGAGGAAAATCTTATTTAATGATATAAGAAGGTGGGACATCATGAACAACATCACCATCACCACCACTATCATCATCATTATGACCATTACCCCCATCACCATCATAATCATCTAAACCTTGATTAGATGCGATCACGTCTAAACCATGTCAGCATTGGGCCCATGATTACAACGTAAATTACATAATTATCAAACCTGAGTCAGTCGGGTCCATCAAGTATTTCTACTCCAGTAGCTCTCAGGCAAGTCTCCCAAAACTGACCAATTTTGTTCATAGTAGTATGGATCACAGCAAAGTTTTGTTGAGTTCAGTCACATGATCAATCTGATCCAACTCATCGAAGACCTGAATCGTAACATAGGCTAAAAGTAACTGTCCATCTGTGGTTGTTTCATGGTTGTAGTTTGTGATATTGAAAACAATTTCATATGCCCTCGTCATGAATGTATTCCTTCCTTACAGTCAATTTGTTGTCTATTGGTTGGCAATATCAAGTCTTTGTACATTTCTGCATTCTGGGACATTAATATCTTCCATTAGAAAAATCAGAATTCCAGTTCAAACCCAGTTGTTGTTTTTTTTTTCCCTTTTTTCTAGCAGAACGGCGGCCTTCCCACACCATCCCAGTAAACCCAGCTCCCAAAAGTTCCTCATGTGTTTTGTTAAGCAAATCACAGCTCTCTGGATGCTCTTCCATTGACATCTTCTACGCTCCAATTGCCTTCTGGGCGTAGCCCGCCATTGGCTTGAGCTAAGATTTGATCCACTTGTACCCGTTCAAGCTATGCACCTAAAAAAAAGGTAGGTCTACTCAATAAAGTGCACTACCAATGCCATCTATCTCATTGATATGTAGACCGGCTGCCAATTTAATTGTACTACCAATGCCAATAACAATAGGAACAAGCATTTTTGTTTTATTTCCCCCAAATCTCTTTCGTTCTCCATTCTCCTTGGATAAACTTAAGAAAACTCTCTTAACTTGTCATCAAATAATGATGCAAATGCATGCATATGAATCTGGATAGCCCACAGATAGTCAAAAAAGACCTCATGTCCATCTGTAGGAAGCAGTTTTGTGGGTAATTTGTGTTTTTCCTATAGCTTAGGAGTCGGCAAAGAAAAAAAAAAAACCTGCAATTCTGCTTCTTTTGTTCTGGTAATCCATAAATAAAAAAAGGACAATCTACAGACGAGATGGAAAAAAAAGTAAAGAGGACACAAGCTAATCCCCAGAGAACTAAATCTGTAGACAATCAGAAAGGAACAGTGTTCACCATTGGCTTTGAAGACTAAATACGGGATGACTAGAAAAAGTGACTTCAATCCTACAGAACTATCACTCCAAGTAAATATCAATCTGATCTGAGTGACATTCTTCAGGCTATAGTTGAAACTTATGGAGGCAGTTTGATTTGACAAACTATGTAGGCAAGAAGTACGCTGGTGAGGCTGGTTATGCTCAACTGTATCACAGGTTTTATTTCCCTAATATAATCACTTCTCTGGTGCATTCAAGACTCTAATTGCTGCTTTTATCATTTATGGGCAAATTTTTAGGACCAGAACTTAGAATCTTATTGCATTTTGAAAAGGCCTTGCTGCAATTTTAGTTAATTTACCTTGGCTCCAACTGGTCATTAGTTGAAATGTTGAATTGGTATAACCTATGCCCTATCGTAAAGCTCACAGCACGACTGATCCTCCATTGATGCATGATTAGCGAATATAGGTGAATGTGAAGGAAAACACATTTAAGTGCTTGTATGTGAAGGACTCTGGTCCAGCTAGCTAACTTACATCAGCCCTAGGACTGCTTTGGATGCACAAGAACTCGAGCACTTATTCTTCTAGTCTCTCATATAGTATCCCATTAGCATATAACCATCTGCAGTTCATGACCTCCCTTGATCAAAGTGACCTATAAATGCATTTGAAACTCTCAAAAATTGAATCCTAATCCAATAATGGACTCTGCTCAAACAAAAATGAGTAATACTAAAAATTCTAATGCTTTCTTATTAAACCAGTTAGAAAAATTAAAAGCCTCAATAGATGCCAATCCACAGATGTTTCAGTGGTTAGGCATTTCCCTCTCTACAAAATCAACCACGATCGATTGATGTGAAGGACTTGGGCGGTGTGGGTGTGGGTGGGTATGCAAATATTCATCAGAGCTAAAATAGAAAGGTCCAATAGGTGGGATACTGTTTTCCACAATATTAACTGGAAGAAATAACCATCTGTTCTGTTCTGCCACAGTATTTGATTTCCTTGCACATTCAGGTACATGATGCATCTCTATTTTGCCCAAATAAGGAAAACAAAAGGAAACAGACCAAAAATGGACAACCTTCTTTTTGAAAGATGAATGCTATTTTTTTTTCATTTCAAAAATAAACAAACATATAAGAGCTTTACAACAAGGGTTCAGAGTCAAAGAATACAGTAATCGTGGTCAAGATCATTACATAGTTTAGATGGATATCCGTCCATTTCTTCCTCTCCCATAAACAAGAATAATAAAATTCTTGAAACTATGTGTGTCCGATGTCCCCCCTTCACTCTCTCCAACAAAACCCACATTCTTCCTCTCACTACTAGTTATAGAACCACTTACACAGATCTTATCCTAAATTATTTTTGTCCTTTCAAGACATTGACAGACAAAACATATAATACAGATGCACTAATTAATTAAATTACCAGGTATGTGTATTATACCTGTTTTAGTGCCGTTGTTTTACTATCAGCTGTGCATAGAGAAGCTCGTTCCATGTGTCTGGTACTCCAGGCAAGCACCAATGGCTGCAGTCCTGATACCTCTCCGGCAATCTCCGCTCTTCATCTGTCAGGTTCTGCTTTCGGTAGATTGAAGGATGAGCGTCTTTCCTGTAGTCTGTCATTCTAGTAATGTTGAGGTAAATTACAGGGGTTCTCATTCCTTTTATCACTGACTCCAAAATGCTCATCGTGGGTGGATAAGTGCCCAGATAAGTCTCGTTCTTGATTGGTTCTGTTTCCCTGTCGCATGCCCCACCGGAATTCCACTGCCCACCACTAGAAGAAGAAGAAAAACACAGATTCTAACCAAGATTCAGGAAGCACATAGATTTTAATGGTAAACTAACAAAGTGAATGAAATATAAGAAAAGAACAAATGGGTGGGTGTATTAAGGTTGAACACTTTTTTAAGTGAAAAACAGATCTAGTACTTCCATAGGGATTGGAGAGATTAAGAATTGTTAAATATAGCTAAGTCATATTTATCAAGGTTGTTACCTTAATTTCTTCTAATCTTTAGAAAAAGCAGACATAAACAGAGAGATGGGTCTGGGTCTTACCTGAAATGGGAAGCAGAGTAGCCCTTGAAGAAAACAAGAGTGTTTTCAGGACTAATATTGGCATCGACCCATCTTGCCCATGTGGTGAGAGCTTTCCTAAATGCTTCTTCAACATTGAGCTCATCATAGATGTGTCTACCTTCTTGGTAATAATCTTTCCTGCAATAAATTGAATAACTTTATTTTTTTTTCTAATCAAAGCAGCTTTGATCTTAAATTTAAAAAAAAAAAAAAAATGTTGGGATTCCCATTTTATTTGCTATTTTCCTTCACATGCAGAGATCATAATCAAAGAAAATGATGAGGTGGGATCTTCAATGAAAACATCAATGAAACAAAAAAAAAAAAAAAAAAAAAAAGGAAAGAAATAGAATGAAATACCCTTTAGAAGTCTTCTCATGAGTCCACCAATGCCCTGTGTTGAAGATAATTACATCAGCGTTCTTGTATTTAGAAGATGATCTCTCAATCACATCAAGCCGAAGGGTTTCCTTCTTCGTTCCATTTGGTTCTGAATTCTCCCACTCCTGAACTAGAAATGGCGACCAGAAGAACTCAATCGAACAATTATAATCCTATCCCAGACAAACAACACAGAATCACACAATCAACAAAACACGAAAGAATACTAATAAAAAAACAAAAAGAGAAGATGAAAAGAAAGAGAAGAAGAGGAAGAACTTACCTTAAAAATAAAAGAATAAGAACCCTCACTCCGGAATTCACGTCTCCCAGAAGCTTCAAAAACCTTGCTTTTATCTTCCACATCGTTTCCAAGTACACAAACTAGAGATTCCCACATGTTTCTGTTGAGAGAATCGCCAACGAAAACCAAACGCTTTCCTCTCAATCTTTCTAACATATCAGTTCCATTCAGTCTACACAAATTACACAGTAAAAAAAAATCATTCCACAAACAGAAGATGAAACAAATCACGATTCTTTCCAATTCCCTTCTCTTACATACCTGGGGATATTGCAACCATTGGGTTGCCATCTGAGCTTCTGATAAACCCGATCCGATCTCCCATTAAGAAAGCAATTGAAAGGCTCATCAATGTGACGACAAGACCCTTCTCTGTAAATCGGATACGAATCGTCCCTAACCCATCTCCCATCAAACACATTACACTTTTCCAACTCCAAACCAACCACCTTTCCTTTCTGCCTCACCAAAGAACCAATCTCGGTATAATTCAAAACCCTAGTCCTCAAATTCGCAGACGAATGACTGCTCAGATGCTTCTCGCTTCTCGTGGCATTGGAAGATCTCGTGACATTTCGGACTTCCGCCGCTACAAACTCGTCCTCCTTCCTCTTAGGAGCGTAGAAAGACGAATTGATAACGCTTTTACCAAACATTGGGTTTTCGGACTCGGCATTGAAGGATCTGGTGGTGCGATCTTGGGGGAAGAAAAAGGAGAAGAAGGAGGAGGAGCGAGAGGTGAAGAAGATGCGATTATACCAAGGAGAGGAGCTTCCGCTGGGATTGAACGCGAGGAAGACGGTGCAGGCGATGAAGGAGATCATGAAGCCATAGGCGAAGAGCTTGATTCGTCGTCTGGTGTGGATTGCAGAGATGAAGCTCTTGAGTTCTAGTGATTTTAGGGTTCCTCCCAATGGGAGCTGATGCTTTGAAGCATCTCCCATGGCGGATTTCGAGCTTCTGCAATCCCTAAAAATCGAGAGAAGAAGAGAAAGACTTTTGGGTTTTGCTGGAGAGAGTGTAACGGTTTTGAGTCTTGAGTGAGGGAGGAGTAGTAGTAGTAGTGCTTCGTTTCAGTTGGCAAGGACGAGGGTATTTATGGTATTTAGGATCGTCTGAGGCTTTAACGCAGAGAAATCCTGAGGTGAAGGAGTGGAACTATACAGTAAATGGATCCGAATGTGTAGGAAGCTTTTCCTCTTATTTTCAGCATCAGGAGACGTGGCGGTTATTTTTTTTCCTTAAAATTGTACCTGCCCTTTGTTCCGTCAAAAAGTCTATGGACAAATTTTTTCGCCATAATTTTAGACAAATTCTTAGATATCTCTTGAATATTAGGAATTTGTCCAAAATTCTGGCCAAAAAGTTTGTCCATAATGATATTTGGATATCTAGGGATTTATCCAAAATTCTGGCCAAAAAATTTGTCCATTTACACTACTCTTGTTCTATTTTAGAATGAACCGTGCTAGTGGCATAATAAACGTTCCATTGGGAGAATCTTGCTTGGGCCTTGAATAATCTCACCAACAATGAAAAATTGAATCAAAGGAACATGAAAAATGAAGGACAATTTTCTCCTGCACATCTATGCATTGTGCACTAAGCATCGACATCGGTCACCTCCCATCCCTCTTTGGGTGAGTGCGCGCATCATCACCAAAGGTAGGAACACCTTCAATTTTACAGCGTCACACATCAAGAACAGAACCAATGTGCAATGCATGCATAGGAGAAAATTTTTCCAAAAATGAATAGCCCAGTCATCACCTTGGTAAACAAATACCTTGTATTTCCACCTCCTGTTGTCAACCCCTCATTTCTTTAATAATTCTTATGAGGAGCTCATTTGACTATACATTCTTATATATTTTCCATGCAAACAAATAGGGCTAACGATAATTTGTCAAAGCTTGGTGTCGGTGATCAAGTACACTAGCATGATGGAAAGCTATTTTGGCACTGAAGAAAGTTCATATGATGAATTAACCCTATCATAAGTAAGAAGTCCATTTGAAAAGAAAGTCGACCAGCATCCATTAACATCCATCCAATCTGAACCCATAAAATAAACCATTAGCAATAGGGTTGTAAATGGATCGATTCTAGTCTAGGTCCACGGTGGACTCGGAACCGGAACCGTTAAGTAGAAGGTGGAACCAGATCTGGATCCAGAACCGTTTCGGAACCGGTTTCTTGGCTCCGGAATAGGAACAAGAAACCGTATATGAGACGGGTCTGGATCCGGATCTGGGTTTATATAGAGAATGATATTAAAAAAACATGATTTTTAGGAGAGATTTTCAAAAATTGAGGTAATATATCGGGTCTCAGGTCCACGGGTCCGAACCGAGGTGGAACCGGATCCGGACCCATTTACTTATCGGGGCCTAAATAAGGACCCAGACTCGATTTTAACATGTCGGAACCTCCGAGTAATCGGAGAATAGAGTACCCATTTACATCCCTAATTAGCAAAGACATTTTTTTTTTTTTTGACCATTCATTTCCTAGTCTTATAAAAAGCAATTATTAACATCAGATGAACTTGAGTTTTTTTTTTTTTTTCTAGTGGACTGTGGTCTATATATATATATATATATATAGATAGAGAGAGAGAGAGAGAGAGAGAGAGAGACGCGAGAGAGAGAGAGCACGACATATATGTAATATTTCAAAATTAAGCAGAGAGCAATTACTATAATATACTATAGCGAATTAATATTTTCAATTCAATCTTATCCACTATCTTTAATTTAAATATTGATTCTCATTGAACCGCCATCAAATTATTATTACATATTATAGTGAAAGTTTTTCAATTCAATTTTAACTTCTACATTTCAATTTTAACTCTCATCGGACTGCAAATCAATCTATTATTATACATTATGGTGAAAGATTTTTTTATTTGATTTTGACTGTTAGTTTTGACTAATACCTTTCCATGTTGACTCTTTTAGTTTATTTTAAGATTAATGACTTTATATATATATTTCTACCAGGGCCCAAGCTTAGCATGTGGCTACTCTATTTGTTTACTATGAAAGAAGATTACTATCCTAATCCAAGTTAATAATGATGATTGATGTGGCCTTCTTGCATCAAAATCATATTTGATGGCGGCAGATAACCTTGGTAGGTCCCACTACCTGGGTAGTTAGTGATCAGGTGCTCCTAACATGCATGTGTTAGGTTGTATCAGGTAGGTTTTACAGAGGGGTCAACTTTTTACCAACCGTCCTTTTACAGTAGGTTACATGGTCGTATTAGTATTAGGGTTCATGCATGTTAACCTAAATCAATCTTAACCTAAATCAATCCTCCGCCTTTTATCTGGGCTTGGGGGTGAGCGTATATCGGCGAAATTATCATCAAAATGTAATAATATATGAGGATTGTACGTACCTTATATACATAAAACAAGTTCTTGCTTGATTTCAATCATTTTTTTTCGTTTCTTTGCAGGTCCACTTGTATTAGGTGATGACTCTAATTAATCCTAAAGGGTAGCTCAGTTGGTCTATGACCACGGTTTGCACGCCCCGAAAGTTATAAGTTCGAAACTGCACAATCATATTGGAGTTACTGGGGAGTTTACCTGTCTTCCCTTTTCGTCCAGAGAGATTAGTCCAGCCCATAGATTGAAAACCCTCGAATAGCAAAAAAGAAAAAAAAAAAGTTGGAGCATCTAATTGAATCACTAATTCTATTGTCATATGTTATATGATAATGGAAAGAAGAAAATATAGAGTGAAGCCAAAGACGTGTTTTGATATAATAGACCGAAAGGTCACCATCCTTGGAATATACATCACTTACCAAACAAACTTGCCCTGTATGCATGTTTCATTTCATGGCGCTGAAATCGCCAGCACCTAATAAAATACATGTACTTTATAGTGGATATGATTCTTATTTATTGATTGGTATATGTGAGTACATACAGGAAATGACAAAGGAAATTTACTTTTGTCAAGTTTTTTATAAGCTTAAAATGATAGTGGAAAGCCCATATATATTTATTAAGCTATGTCTAATTTAGGATTTAGACGATATGGTACTTCCCAACATACATGGCGTGACCACATGAATAGATCCTTTTTTAGGGGCACTGAATAATATATTGGAGTTGAATATTACATATAATTTCATGTTAGAAGTGGTAAAAAATAGAGATCAAAGGAGAATATGTAAAACTAACCATAAAAAGTGATGATCTCATCTATATCTTTACCTTAAATCCTTCACCTCTCACCTCGTATCATTCACATTTCACATCTTTAATAATCATTGATCGAGCTCATTTGATCATGAATTTCTATATATTTAATTTATATATGTGTGTGTGTGAGGACCCCAACCCTTATCTCTCATAATAAAGTTAGAGATGCTCTCACAAGAGCATCTCCCAGTATATATAACCTAATGCTAACAAACAGGTCCTTCAAATTAGACATTAACAACTTAATAACGATGGCCCTCATCAAGTAAATTACAGTTTTTCACTTGACTTGTGTCTAGATGGGTGACATTCCATTGATTGGATCATTTGTCTTAATATGAATAACCTTGTTTTTAAATATCAGCTAATACTACTTTTTAGTGATCTTAAATAAAAAAGAAAGGGAATTTTTCTGTTTGGTAATCCAAAATAATTGATTCCTCCCCGTTGTCACCAAAGTTAGCTATTTCACTAAGACGTTCTCCATACTGTACGTACTCTGTGCTAGCCAAAAGGTGGTTTTCTATTTGTGATATCACAACGAATGTTGCGATACCACAAGCTATTAAGTCGTGATACCGCGATTTATGTTGTGATATCACAATTTATATTGCAACATCACAACTCGAAAAATCATTTTCATCCTCTATCCCTCCATATTTCGACTATGCATCATTTTCACCTACGGTAACACTCTCTCCCAGCCTTTTTCACCATCTTCCTCCATCGCCAACTTATTTGCAAATACGCAAGACACCCAACATCCGTTCGACGTCAACGAAGCATCATCGTCTCCGTTGTCTACGTCTACAAGTGGAATTCCTTGTATCCTAACTACCTTCAAAACACACAAAGGAAAAAAATATATATAATAAATAAGAGATAGATACATACAATGTGGGAAATATGGAATGAATACCATAGACATAGATGTGGTACGAGATTCACTTGCTATATATTACAATGGCTTGAGGTTAATTCGCAGAGAATGCGGCAGGAGATCACTTGCTATATATGCCAGTGCATCCTAGCTTAACTTGCAGAGAATGGGAGCAGAGAACCCAGTTCAGAGACGAAAGCAACGGAACAGAAAGAAATTATAAATAGAATTGCATTCGTTGATTTTTAACTTAACGGATTTTGCGATATCACAACATAACTTGCGGTATCGCAACTTAATAACTTACGGTATCGCAATATAAATTGTGATATCACAATATTTATGATGATATTTTAAATAAAAAAATGTCTTTAAGCTAAAATAGTGGTACGGATAGTATGAATAATGTACGAGTAAAATAGCTAACTTTGATGACATGGGAAGAAATTGAGGACTTTGGATCACCGTAAAGTAAAAATCCCAAAAAGAAATCAACAAATGGTTTTCAGTGAGTCACCTGAATCATCAAAAACTATGATTGATAGAGATTGACATGTCCGAATACATCCAACTCCGTCGTATCTTACCAACCAAATTATATATAAACCGTACGCGACCCCTTGAAATCATGCCATTCTTATCTACACAGCAGACAAAAAAAAGAGGGCGACGATGACATGCCGCCAAGGAGGCAATGTGTGAAGTATGCCTACTATGGAGGCATATGTGTCGCGGTATCTTCCTTTGGAGTAGTTATAATTACAGTGGAGTCCGAGCTCTCGTTATAAAATTATTATCGGGTTGTTTCTCATCATCAATTAATTTTAAAATAAACAGTAATTCAATGGGATGTAAGATCTTATCAATTGTATCAGAACCTAGTAGGTCGGGTGTTCGAGTCACGGAACGATTTTGAGATAAGTGGTAACTCAATGAGGATGTAAAATCTAATCGAGTGTTCGAGTCACGGAATAGAGCTGTTTTCCATCACCAATTGATTTTAAGATAAATGGTAGATCAATGGGAATGTAAGATCCTACAATATGAAATACGCCGGCCATGTTTTGGCGTGTTTCATATGATTGGAAAATAAGCTTGTTTTACATGTAGAAATCGGCCGGTGTTCAAAGTGTTGCTGTACACTCGGCTATTTAAATATATCCGTGTAGATGAGAGAAAGTTTATCAAAAAATTAATATTAATAGCCCCGTCAGATAGAAAAAGGATAAAATAGAAAGAATTGATACAAAGAAGTGCAAGTTATAGGAGGATTTGATCTAGGATAGACTGAAATGACAAACATAATTCATGTAGCTAACCAAACACCAATCGGGATAAGGTTTTGGTGTTGATGAAGATAAAGACTAATAAAATTGTGAGAGTGGCCGCTGGGGCAGAACTAGAATGCCACTTCCAGAAATTTGAAACACAACTCTAGTGTTTTCTGTTTTTACAACTGGATTCCTCTTGAATGGTGCACCAGTGGCCAAAAGAAGTGGATTTATTGCCTCTCTCACACACACACACGAAGAGCCACTTTTGGCCGTAAAGACTTTCACATGAGAAATATTATCAATCGTTGATCTTCTATAGGCCACAGTTTTTTATGCACGATGAACCGTGAAAGGATTGTGAGATACAAAAAAGAGCATAGTTGTGGATATCTTTATGCATAAGACAGCTCTTTCAATAACAATTAAGTTTGCATTCTAAACATGATCATCAATGATGAAGGTCAATAAGCTAGAGGGTGAGACCTACAACCTGACAAATTAATGAATTTAGGTTGGTAAATGATTGAATGGTCTGAATCACTGAAGTTAATATGAGATTTACTGCCACAGGATCTGATTTTCTCAAAAAAAAAAAAAATGGATTTTGTTTTCTATTATTCCAATTTCTATTCGTTCAGTAACTAAATGTCAACTCGAACCCTTAATTACCATTTTGGTTTGGGTTGAGTTGGTAGTTTGATTAAGAATTGCGCTCCTTTAAAACTCAAATCCATGATGTGGATGCTTTGACCTAGAGAGATCCTGAGTTGGAGTAGAACTCCACGGTGGAGCTATCTATTGAGAATCCGAAATGCTCAATAAAAAAGCCTTCCCGAATATTTGCATGTCCGAAATTCACTCCAATAAAAATAGGTCGACCTGCAAAATATTTGACCGTTGACAACTTCTATTGAAGTAAAATTTAATGATCTCTCTTGTTAAAAGCTTTTATTTTAAGCCGCTTCGCTTTTCAATAGGTGGCCCGTGCTATAGGTTTCCACTCTTCAACTGAAGATTTCTCCACGTGAAAGCCTCAGAGCATCACATACTTCCTGCCCACATGTGATTTATAAGAACCCAAGAGGACTCCCCAAAGACATCACATTTCTTCATTCGTGTTGAATCCATCCGCGGGTCTGCTTAGAATTGTACATGTTGTGGCCGTAGACTCAGTGGTCTTGTCATGGATCCATGGTAGGTTTATAAAGTTTTAATTTCATCCCCATATAACCCAAAGGGTAGCTCAGATGGCTTAAAACTATGATTTGTACCCGAAAGTTGTAGGTTCGAAACTGCTCTGCTACACTAGGACTCAGTTGGCCTAGGACCATGGTTTGCATCCGAAAATCGTATGTTCGAAACTGCATTACCACACTGGGACTACTAGGGAGTTTATCCGGCTTTCCTTTGGGCAGGTCGAGAAGCCTCTGATAGCAAAAGGAAAAAGAAAAAAGAAAAAGAAAAGAAAAAAGAAAAAAAAAAAATTAATCCTCATATGTTAACTGGAGACCTTTGGAGTGGGGTAGCAATGGGGTCAGGTAGGATTGGATTGACTGCTAGAGGTACCATGCATTTTTTATATGTAGGTCCAACTGAATCATTGATGGCTTTGTCGGGTTTGAACAATCATGTTAAACTGCCAGACTGCATTCAGTTGACAGGTAAAACAATTACAGAATCAACTCAAATTCAAATCCTTTGATTAATGGCATGAATGGTCTCAACTGGATCACAATTCACAACCCTCCTATTAATAGGATGGAATTGTTAACCAATCCCAACTCAGAGGTGGTAAAAAAAAAAAAGTCACCCCATGCCCCGAATTACTAGTGTGAGCAGTGTCAGATAAGGAATTGCCTATAGAGTTCCACCAGTGGAGCCATTACTTGGACCTTGGACCTTGGACCTTGGACTAGCATCATTTCCTTGTTAAAACTGTGGCCAAAATGTAGTAAAAGTAAACGCATGAAATTCTCAGACATTGGTTGGTATAAACAGCAATTTCTCTCTTTTAGGGACAATGACATAGCCGATAGTAGGGAGACACCTTTTCAGAGAGAGAGAGAGAGAGGACCATATAGGGTGGGGGCTAAGGATATTATTATCTAAGTTATTGTTGGTGTTCAAAGGTAAAGAAGGATTGAACTATAACACCGACACTTGCTGCAAAACAGAAAAGAATGTTAGAAAAAATAGAGGGAGAATTTTAAAAAAAGTATAAAACAATTGGCTTATTTTTTTTTTTTTAAAAAGTACTTGAGGATCTAAATATTTTAAAAAAGTATAAATGGTTTTGATATTTCTTTTAATCAAGTCCTCTCCATAAAAAAAGATTTTAAAAATGATAAAAATACCCATTTAACAATTTTATGTCTTTTTTAACCTTCTTTCATCTTCAAAACAACCCAGAATTTACTTATAAGCCTCACTCATCAAATATTGACTGTGGGGTATACTTTCTTTGGATGAATGCCAGGATTAGCTTTGTGGTGTTTTTCTTTGGATTCTTATATGCCCAAGTTTTAACTTGATTTTGATGACTATAATCATTTAATTAAGCTAGTTTTTCAATCATTTAAAATCCATATAAACCCTTCTTTTTTTAACCATCTATGCATAGAGGTAGCTGAAGTAGGCCCCACTAGAGCATTTCTCTAAAATGATTTATTAAAGTTTAAATTCAAAAAATGATCTAGAGGTGTTTTTATCATTTTGTATTTTTTTTTTTTTTTAATGACGAGTGCTTGATTGAAAGGAATATGAAAATCATTTATACTCTTTTCAAAAATTCAAATCTTCATATACTTTTTTATAAATAAGCCAAAAGTTTTATGCTATTTTAAAATATTCCAAAAAGGTAATAATAATAAAAAGCCCCCAATAAAACAGTATTTCATATAATCTACCAGTTGCTCGATATCAATGATGTGAACAAGTAAAATAATCATAGATGGCCATCCAAGAATCAATCTATAAGCTTAAGATGAATCAGAAAGCATTGTTCAACCCCTCTAGGATGATTTTCGAATCCCAACCATGCAATGCAATAGACGAGCTACTGCGTGGATGGTTATTTATTCAACACCCATCAATCAAAATTCAACATGAATCCATGTCCACCATAAATCCCATGGCTGGAGATCAAACACAGTTATTGGTTAAATATAACTTGCACGTGCTTAATTCACTTATGAACATCAAGCCGGCCCCAGCTTGAAAAAGCCTAGATGATGATGATTCAGATCTGGATTCAATATTAATAAAAATATCCATGACCAAAACCATATCCAAATTTTACACTAAGATCCAGACAAATCTATCCACTACCTCTCACCATGAACAAATGAAGATGAGCAGAGGGACCCACAGATTCATTGGGCACAGCCAGCAGTTTGTGACCCATCAACTAAAGTAAGGAGAGCTTTCTGTGGTCCATGTGCAACTAGATTGCATTTGCATTCAGAAGTCCATGCATTAAAAAGTTCCAAACTGGAAAATGATTTCACAGAAGCTAGAGACACCACTCTCTTAAAACAAATATGGTTGATTATTATATTATAAATTACCTGTAACATAAGATCATGTAACATAATAAATAATTAGAAGAAAAAAAATTTGCCTGTAAAAGTAAATGAACTACCAAGACACTCTGCAGCTCGACCGGTCTTTCTTTCTGTTACCCCATTCAAATCTGGACCCCACCAAACCTCTGTATACATTGAAATATTGAAATTGCATGCCAGCTACTTCATGTGCTTTAAAGTGCCCTCTGCACATCTTGATCTAGTGACCCACGCCTTCATTCATTTACTATACAGTCTGTGGGTTCAAATGGACAGGAGAAGCCCTGATCTGGTGAGACCATCCTGAAAGTTTCGCAATGGATCAGCTACCAGTAGCCGCATCATTTCTGCACTGCTCCACCGATGGCGAGGGGATTAGTAGAGAGAGCCTCTGCCGATACCGATCAATCCTTTGAAGTCGCTCTTCCCTTAATCTGCAACCACAGAAGCAGACTGCATTAAAAATAAATAAATAAAAAATCACAGAAATTATCCATCATCTGGAAGCATATCCAGTCCTATTTAATTTATACAACTGTGGTACTATTAATTTCCAACTTGGGATACATTAAGACCTTGCACATGATATTGTAGGGCTGAATGCACCTGATTTAGACCAGAACAAGAAGGCCCAGATTTGGATTGAATCCACAGAAATTACATGCATTGACCATGGGAAAATATGAAAACTGTGTTACTAAATAGTTACTCCCTTTGTAATTGTATTACCAATCTACAGTTCTGTAATTGAAACATGTTGGTAAATGAGAATTGTAATGCAAGGGGTTTAAACTTTAAGGGGACAAAAAAATAAAAATAAAAAAAAAAAATTATACATTAAAAGTCATAACAATTTTGTTAGACTTAAATGTTTAATTATTGTTAAAAAATTATCTGCAATTCCAACTCCTTCAAAATTTGACTTCTCATTCTGGACTTTGATTCGAGTTTCCTTTAACAAAATGCATAAAAAGATTACACCACCGTATGTGTGAGGGAAGGTTAGAGGCTAACAATTACGCATATGCAGTCAAATGGCACCGAGTTAAACCGATCAGAATTGTTTTAAGACAACAAGCCAGCATTGTCGGATGAAATGAAAGTGGGCAAGGAATAAATGATAAGACAGAAAGGTTCAATTTGCAGAACCAAAACCTCTTAATAAGTAGGATACCAGAGAGAAGATTTAAAATGTAAGATGTTTCATGCTGTCTCAATATTTAGTCATTTATTTATAGGAGTTTGAGCATAACTGCTCCACCAATACAATAACTTCCAACAGTCCCCTAACTATCCCACTACTTAATAAGAAACTAACTCCCATTGGATTGCAACTTCTCCACAGTCCATGTAGGACTCCCATGCACATGCACACGTAACACTCCTCAATGCCCATGCATGTAAGTCCCCAAGTAACACAATGCATGCAAGTCCCCAGGTGACATGTCACTGTCACAAACAGCACTCCTCAGGGATGGCTTGGCCGTCCTAAACAAAAAGGAATCCTGGTTGTGGAGCCCACCTGCATCCATACGAAATAGGGACGGTAGGAAAACGAAAACGACAATCTCTAGCCTGCGGATGGGCAAGAGATGGAGACCATATGATCATTTTAACAATGTTTATGGAAGCCCTCAACGACGAATTCTTTTTCAGCTGGTAGATGAAATGTGTTTCAAAATTTCTGAATAAGCTGGTGTTTCAAAATTTTGAATGAGCAAATGGAGGAAAGGATTTCAGATGAGTGCTAAGCAGGGTCCGACGTTTGTGCAGGGAGGAGGAGAGGAGGGGGGAGGGGCGGGTTTGGATTAAGCAGCGAAAGGCTGAAGGTGGGCCCCACAACCCAGGCTGTCTTTTAGTTAGAGATGAACAGGTCTTCCCTTATAATTCGTGCATGTTTGTGTATATAATACACAAAGGGCATATGTGAATTGTATCAAAGCACCATTTTCATGAGTAAATGTTGATTGTTTCGGAGCAAATATGTAGAACCTTCATATATTTCAAAATCTATGAATGTTTAAGACAAGAAGTAAGCTTTAGGGTTTAATGGGTCGATAAAAAATCTGAACAGTTTGGATTAAGCCCACAGGAGTCACAAAAATATTTTTAAAAAAAATGTAGGGATTTGATAATATGACTTGTCCTGGGCATCCTTCGTACTGGTGCCTTCTAAACCAATGAGGTGTGCAATCATTTTACAACTTTTTAGGTGTGCAAATTTTCATATGGAAATGGTCTCGTTTGTACATCATTTTCATGCCTCATACACATGTGATGAGTAAATGAGCACAAATGATGCAAACAAACAACCCCTAAGAGTGAATATTCCAAAAAAATCTGGTCACTAAATGGTCCTCATGGGGCCCTTTTTCAACAGGGCCCCACCTATGATCAATCCTAAGTTCCTAACCCTTCACTCTCTCCACAGCAAACCCTAAACCAACCAACCCCCCCACCCCCACCCCTCCTCTCTTTCCCGCCTTCCTTCTCTCCTCTTGTGAAATGGCACAAAAACCAAATCACCATCTAGATCCATGCCAATCGTGGTGAGATGGACACTTAAACATGTGGGAAGGGGCCCACTTGGGGCTCACCCAAAGGGGACTGGCATAAAAATGTATTTGCACATCCTCTCTTGTTTGGCAATCTCCTATAAGTTGGGAGAATACATTATTCTCCTTATTAAATTAGAATAGTTGGAGAAAAACTGTCTTATATTAGAAGGTTGAAAACACAGCTTAAAATTCTAGATTTGTAGATTACTATTTCTATTTTTCATAATTTTAGAAGTAGTGGGTTCTAGGATCTGAGTCGGTGAAGTCTGCTTGACTTGAGGGTGACTGAGTAACCTCCCAAGTCTGGCTTTTGAACCTTGGTTAGGATGGGATTTATGATTCTTCGTTTAATAACACAATAAATGCATTGTAAGGCCGATCAGCCAGACCAATCTTGGAGATATTTTAGAATTTAATGAGATTCGTTTATGGTTTTCATTGTGAAATATGTTTCCTCTTTCTTCTCATGTGAGAAGTCCCGTTAGACCACTTCAACCCTTTGGATCCAACCCAAAGGGGAGGGCGTGAGGCCTGATCAGTGTTGAGAAATTTGTTTCGGACACCGATTCAGTTTGGCCTCCAAACCGAAATATTTTGGTCAATTTTCGGAAAAAAATATATACTATTATACACACACAGCATAAAAATAATTTTAAATGTTAAATAATATATAAATATAAGGAAGAATTTTGGGTAGGACCCTATTTCCTAATCTCTAAAAGTTCACTTTTTCAAGTCAAATAGTTTTTTTTCTTTCTTTTTTTAAACCCAAACCCTGCCCTTTTATATAAGTCTCGACCCAGCCCAGTAATGGTCTTGGCCCGGCCCCATTTATGAATCCCGGCCAAGGCCCATTTATAAATCGTGGCACCTCTTATAACACTCCCGAGTCTCGCCCAAGCCCCTACTCGAATTTTTCCCTAGCCCCTTTTCTCTTGGAAATCAATCGAAAGTGCTAGAGAAGGAAGAAAAATAAAAGGAAGAAGAAGAAGGGGAGAGAGGGGAAACAAAGAGAAAGAAGAGGTTCAGTGACTTCACCAATGGTAGCAGGGGACGGCAGCGACAGTAGGCAACGGCAATGGCAGCAGTGATAGGGGACGGTGACAGTAGCAGCGGTGACGGCCGCGGCGGTAGGGGACAACGATGGCAGCAGCGACAGACCTCTCCCTCCTTTGTTCTCTCTCTTTCTCCTTTTTTTTGTTACAACCAGCAGTCCAGCACTTCTCTCTCTCTCTCTCTCTCTCTCTCTCTCTCTCTCTCTCAACTTTGTATTATAAAAAATGATATGGCGAAACCCTAGATTTCAGCCAGGCAAAATCCAAAATTTCAGAGCAAAATCTCGAAGTTCGGCCGAAATGGTCCGAATTTTGGAACTAACTTTTTAAGGGGTGTTGTTCGGTTCTGTCCACTGACCGAACCAAAATTATTCGGCGAATTCAGCCAAACCGAACCGAATTTCGCAACTATGGGCCTGATCCTCCTCCACATACTGTTGCTGCTGATATTTTTGTTATTGGTGACTGCAACAACATATTTGAAGAGACTGGTACAGTGTGCGTCATGAAAGCCTCTAACAGGTGAGTGTTAAAACCCCTGCATCTATTTGTACACAATTGAATATGAAGATCTGTTGCCAGCTATAGGATCTAACCCAGCCCAATAGATCCTAATATGGGTGACCTCAATAGAAAAGAAAACCAAGGAATATTGTTTAAGAAGGTTTGGGTGTGTACATTGGACCGGAAACATCTCCTATATGAAGAATTCAAGGGTTCCAAGTACAAGGGATTTGCGGTAGTTGCGGTTGCGGTTGTGTGGTGTGGGCGGCTTACCCTACTCTACTAAGTCCACTTTTTTACAAAGTTCTATTAATTATCTTACTTTTCAGCACAAACATGTTAAAAAGAAGCAAATAGTCAAATACAGTAATTAAGGACGAAATTTTATAAGGAAAAGAGTTTGTACTTTGCATAAAAAAATCAAAATATTTGCATGCAGCAAACATTTTCTGATTAAATCATAAAAAAAATTGAAATGTCTGTATGGATAGAATATTTATATGGTTACATCTGTATCAATGTCCTAGAGTTCAAAACGTGTAAAGCCATATCTCCATTCCCCACATCCAGATATGTGTCTGTACTTGTAGTTGTATCAAGGCGACGGAGTTGCACATATATACATAACCAAAGGGTGGAATGAAACACTCATTCATGAAGCAATTATTAGAACGAAACTGATACAGGGAAAGGTCCCTAGGGCCCTAAAGTAGTTGAAAATTATAAAATAGGCTGATTTGGAAGCCAAGCCCACTAGTAGGCCCAACCCAGCCAACCAGGCCACTGCTAGGCCCAATCAGCCAAGCCAGGGCAAGAATAGGCACAGCAGGCCTGCACCCAGCCCGTAGGAGACCCATATCTCTCTTGAGCTGTCCATGACACTATGGGCCCATGCTTTAGGGGGTGTGCAAGTTGCACCATTGCACAGGATTGCACAAATTGTGTGCAAAACCGGAAGGCGGAAAGCGCATGTTGCACTTCACATTCACTTGTTTGTTTTGTTTTCATTTAGAACCTGTAGTGGATGGTTAGGATTTGTTATCCTTTTGGATACTTGTGGCTGTGACAAGAATACCAATTTGAATATGCCAGCAGAGCATGATACCTCAACAAGACTGATTCAAAAGGGAGAGAATCTTGGAAATAATTACTGTAAATTAATTATTTTTTAATCTTAAAATTGCCTAAAAGGGGTATTCATGTAATCATACATTGAGGACATTAATATAAAAATGAAGCACCCACACTCTCTCAAAGAGGGTATGACAGATTTCATGGCAATTTTAAAATTGTCATCAAGTTCTGGGGTTTTCTTTCCCAGCCTCCCTATCGACTTTTGTCTGACTGACACAAGCATTCTACGGTTTCGGCAAAACCAGTCCTCTCCATTTCGTCTCAATTCTCTTTGATGCCTTTGGGCTTAGAGAAGACGAGAGCAAGAGAGCAAGAGATTCTCTGCTTATACAATCGGGCACCAAAAATCTAGAGTTTCTTCCTAGGTGTTCCAAAATCTCTCCTCCATTCTCGTGGCTTGGATTAGATATTATCAATAAAATAGCTTGTACGTCTTCTTTGCAGTGTTTTATCAGTTATTGTTTGCAAGAATTTAATTCTCTTGGATTCATTCATGAATCATGGTTGGCTTGCATATCTCATGTGCATTCATGATTTGCTTGTGATTGGGTGCTGAATTCCTTTGTCTCTGCCTGTGATTGGAATAGATAAGCGATGTGCAATCAAGAAACAGCCCCTTCTCCAACTTCAGATCTGGTCCATTGGGCCAGATCTACATCACATACATAATTAGATCTTTAAAAAAATATTAAAAAGCAAATTTTCAAATCATGGGGAATTGTATTTATATAAAAACAGGAAGGCTGCCAAACAATTCATCATTTTGACATAAAAACTAAAGGACAGACTTACCGTGCTCGAACCTTTTTAGCACGCTTTATATGTCCTCCTAACAAATCGCGTGCAGATAAATTCTCAACAGAACCATCATGCTGCAAAGAAGATGCAAACAAAATCTTCACTATTTCATCTTCAAACCAAAGGGTAATACTATCAAGACTTTGTCACATTGCCAAAGAAAAAAAAAGAGTAAACTTGTAAAACATAAATATTTTAATTTTTAATTTTTTTATGTTCAGTAACAACGATGTAAGGTAAGAAATTCTCAAAGGCAAAGGAGGTTTAATTATTATTTGTTAACAACATCTACAAACTTGATTTCCTATTTCATCATGTAAGAGATGGATTTCAAAACATACAATCCTGATAGAGCAGGAGTGCTTGTTGAAGACTGAGGTAGAGGGAGAATAACAGAAGGGTGATCAATAAAGACAAAAATGCAATGGCACCATAACTAGTTAAAACATCAGAAATCACCTCTTCTTTCCTCGCAGATTCATCTTCATCATCAACCTGATCTTTTCGTGACGTAGATGAATGTGCCACAGTTGCAGGAAAGGGTCTTGGAAGGAACCTTATACCTTCACCTACTTGTGGCTAACAATAATGAAAACACAGTATGCACTAAAATGAGATGAATAACTGAGATAAATTTTGAAAATACAAGTATGTCACTGTGCTATTACTATTACTAACAAGAATAATCAATAATGTCTTAGCTGTTATTCGTTTTGTACTGCAATGACTTGTTTCATTTTTTTTTAATGGTGACTTGTTTTGGTCAAATAATAAATCACAAAAAAAAAAAAAAAAAAAATCAAATAAAAGTATGCTATGTGCTGCTAATCAGAATACCAAATCTTGATTTCCTAGCTGTTACTCATTTTGCACTACATTGACTTCTCTGTCACTTGACAAAAAGTCATACTCAATAGCAGACTTACTGGCTTACCCAAGGCCCGGCCAGGCCTCAACAGTCTGGCGTATTTGTGTTATTATCAGTTTTCAGGAAAGACTCACCTTTCTATAACAAGTGGAAGATAACCCAAATTACAGTGTGTCAATCTACATTTTGAAATTGAATCATAACAAGTTGATGACAATTTCATGGAACTCATGAAAGAACATGTTAATTCTACATTCAATACTGAAGTGTGTTTCGTCAGCACAGAAAAGCCAGAAACTAAGGAACTATGAAGCTAATCCATATGCAGAATTCCAAGTTTGATCCACCAAGATTATGTAGATAGATCCATGAAGCTTAAATCTGACCTATTTGTGGCCCATTAACAAATGTATTTCCACTATCCAATTCTTCGTCCATTAACGGTCTATATAATATGTGATCAATCTGATTCATGTACCAGGTACATTATCAGTGGGATCCACCTGATAGATGGTTTAGATCTCACACATGTAAACCATATTGACATGTTGGACCTTCAGCACCACCATGAACAGCTCCCGAGTCCTACCTAATGGTCGTACTCCATAGAAGGAAAACTGAACGTTGCCAAGTGCTCTTTCAACCCAATGGTACCTCCTCCATCTCACACACAGTCTAAATAGGATGGGAACGGGAATGGAAAATAGAAAGGGATGAGAAGAGAAGAGGATTAATGAAATTACAAAATATGATTTAGGGCCCCATAATTGTAGAAAAGATGAAGAGGGAAAGAATTGCATTTTGATTTGAAAACAAAAAAGGATAATGTCATTTCAAGCATCCTTTCGCTTGATCTTTCTCGTTTACTCATCTTTTTAAAGTTATGATGTACTTTTAAGATAAAATGGGATCTCAAGATATTTGTATATTATATATTTGATATGACAATCCGATGATTTGGCTCGGGATAGATCAGAATAGAGAAATAGAATTCATGTAGCCCAGCCCGACTTAGTTGGAACAACACTTTGATGATGTTGAAAATGAAGATAATATTTAACATGACAATGATCCTAACTATTGGATTTACATCCAACCCCCAGATTTCATGAAAGGATTCAGATAGATGTCCATCAGACCTATTCAATACGAAAACCAATCGACAGTGGTTTGTAAAACAAGGGGTTAAGCTTCTTTTTAAAAGTTATGGAATTCTCTTGAGAAAATGTATTACTCCCGCATACTTGTGTAAGGAGTGGATGTCAAATATTTATACACAGTGGGTAGCATGGTACAACTTATTTACAATTAGTTAAGATAAGCACAAGATACAAAATTAAAATTGGAGGTCAATCTCCTAGAGATGAGGAGATGAGGATAGTGACAGATAGCAAGAGATGAGGATAACAACAGGTATCACTATCATCTAATACTCTTGCCACCAGTCGTACGGTGTGTGTTGATCAACACAAGTGCATGCACATACAGAGTTCATAACGCAATAAATTGCCAAGTATATGTAAAAAGATTCAAATAAACAATAAATGAAATTCAGACCAAGAATGTTAAAGCATATAGTTTGCTTTGAAGCTAACCATAGTTTACAGTGCATCGAAAGCAAATGCTCTGCTAACAATTCACATGGCAATGCAAGAGAAAGGAAATGAGCAAACCAGATTATCTTGAGGCGAACCATTCCGAACCCATGACCGACAAAGAGCATAAAAAGAGCCTGAACCTGTATCTGACAGCCTAACCTGAAATAGCAAAGGCTATTAAGTAGTGACAAAAAAAAAAAAAGGCAAATAAACCAATCAAAATAAGCAAGAGAATGATTACTTACTTTCCGGTCATGAATCGTCACGATAGTATCATCTCTACTCTTATCCCTAAAATTAAATCAATAGAAAGAGGTAAGGGTCAAGATATTACCGAAATTCAAATTAGTGAAGGACCAGCAATAGAAAAATTACCTTAAATCTTTGAAGAAGTTATAATCAGAAGCTGAAGAGATGGTTGGGAACTGGGTAATCTAAGACAGCTCAAATGGAAAATACAGAAGTTAAGATCATAATATGATCCAATTGAAAATGCATGTCCATCCCCTTGCCATCATTCTCAAAATTTGAGCACAACAAAACTGATCATGATAAGGCAATTCCAAACCAAGGAGTTGGAATAAACAAATTGTAGAACACCAGCACAGCAATCAATGCACAAGTTTTGTTTTCATACTGTGAGCATGCTGTCTAAGTTGCATGGTACAGAGTATATACCAGTATATGTGTCAGAACCTAACATGATGTGTCCAATTTGGGAAATCTCAAAACATAAATGTCGTGGATTCGGTGCAAAAAAATTAAATTAAGGTAAATAAACATTTATTTTTAAATTAAATTAACACCAATAAAAAAAATAAAAACAATACACAAATCTTTACTTGAAACAATCAAGCAATAATCACATCAATATCTTTCATAGATTCCAAAAGAAAAGCAGTCCTAATAATGTTTTATGAATTGTTAAACAAAGCTTAAAACTAGCATTAGAAGAGTATAGCCAGGTGTCATATCCAACACGAGTACATGGCTCATTCCATACTCCATAGAATCCATTCAACATAACATGTTCTTCTATCAAAGTAAACTACAAATAAAAACAAATCTATTGGTCATGATTGGTTTAATTGCTCATCAATCATGATCAAAGCATAAACTACAAAGCTTCTTCATCATGCCACAGCATTCAATTCCACAAAGTATTTCTTAAATCTTCTCCTCATCAGCTTTTCCAATGCATCCACAATTTGAAAATTGCAACACAGACAAAGAAGTGGACATGCATATAAAAATCACTTTTTTTAGGAGAAACAATAAAACCCAGAACTACATTATGTCTAGAATTAGTACCAAAAATCAAGAACTCGATAAAGTAAAAAACATATCTAATTGGAGTAGAAACGGACCCTAGGATGCGCAGGAGCTGCAAGAGCACCCCTGAGAGCGCCGGAATTCATGTTCCCCGTCTGCCGCGAAGGCGGCCGCATCGCGTGAACCGATTGCACAGCCGCCTGCTGCTGATGATCGGACTGGAGCCCGAAAGGCCTCCCTTGAGAGGGAGTCCCTGCGAGTGCCGGGGCCCTTCCGGTGGAGATCGTGTACCCGATCGGGTTGGTGATGGTGGCCCTCCGATCGGACGGCGGGGATGAAGGTCTGACGGCCTTGGGAGGGAACCCACGGCCGGATGCGGAGACCGGGAAGGAGATGGGAGGAGGAGGGTTTGGGGATTTGAGCGGTTGGGATGAGGAGGAGGTGGTGGGTCTTGGAGGGTTTGAAGGGAGAGGATGGACGGTGGGGATTTGAGGGTTTGTGATTGATGGAGGGTGGGGATTTGAAGAAGTTGGAGGGAGTGGTGGTGATGGGTCGGTTGATGAGGAAGAAGAAGAAGATGCCATGGCCATGACGATGGCGGGGTTTGAAGAAGGTTTTGGGAGTTTGGTTTTTTGGTTTTGAGGTTTGGTTTTGGTTCTTTTAGATTTGAGTTCGAACTCGAAGTTGAAAACCGGGAGGTTAAAATGTAGTTCGAATGAAATGACAGAAAACAATGCAATCTTCCATTCAATGTGGGGTCTTCCTTTTTAAAATCCAAGCCACCGTAATTGTTGAATTGATCACACATGACTGTAGGGTTGGGGCAGTTTCGGATCGGAAGCTCAACGGACTCAGATCTGGACCCGTTTCAAAATAACGAATCCGATTTCGGATTCGGTTTTAACTCGAAACCTTTTTTTATTAATTTCAGACCTGGTTTCGATAAAAAAATCCAAATCCGGTTCTGAAATCAGATCTGCTTAAAGGACTGGAATCTAATTCCAAAGTGGATTCTAATTTCTTTTTATTCTTCATTTTTCTTAAAATAAGCATATCATTCAACTTATAACACTACATCAAGTCTATTATCTCCAGTATTACATAAAAATATTAAAAAAAAAATAGAGAGTTAATTTTGATGTACGAATTGCAATATCAAAGGCTCATATGCCGGGTCCTGGGTCCACTGATTCGAACCTATATGGACCCGGAACCGGACCCGTTTTATCAATCGGAACCTAAATTAGGTTCCGGACCCTGACCCGTTTACGAATCGGAACCTAAAATAGATTCCATACATGGTTTTTTGCGGGTCATAACTTCCAGGTAATCGAACAACCGGATACCCGTTTGCAACCCCACATTAGGGACTCCCCTGTCTCTATCCCAATAAAAGAAAAGCAAAGCAAGCTCATCACAGTGATTTAGATACAATAAAAACCAATGGTGGTCATCCTACGTATTTAAATAATAATTAGAATTTTGATCACAGCAAAGGGTGTTAGGGCCGAGATTAGCTTGGATTTTGAAAAGGTAAGCCGCAGCTGGCATTATGGTTCTACCATATCAAGTTCATTAGATAGATGGGAAGTCAAAAAGTGGTAAAGCAATCACTTTACTTATCTTATCAGTTAAAGCTTTTTGGAATCGATCAAAGTGAAAGTAAGCTCTTATGCTAACCAAAATTTTATTTTCTTCAATTGTTTTGATGAACTAAGTATCATGAAGTTAAAATTTTGGCAATAAAATCATTTTACTGTAGATTTTATTTTACCACTTACAAAAACAAAATGTTGCCTTTTTTAATTTACTTTGCTATGTTGGCACATTTTATAAACAAATAAAACCAATGCGCCCCTAAAAAGGTTTGTTTCTTTACCATACTTCCAAGAATTCTTGTTTAGGAGAATTTTAAATTTCCCAAAAAGCTGCCCCCTTAAGTGGAAAATCTTAAATCCCTCCTTTTGGTTGAGCATTTCAAGACCTTTTAAGGGCTTCTTTGTTTAAAAGAATTATGAGAATCCTTGTATAGGAGAATTATGAGAATTCCAAATGCTCAACTCCACTTTAGCATTTGGAATGCGGGAATTCAAGGAATTCATGAGGCTAAAAGTGTCTTTTCATATTATTTAAAATTTTGAATTTTTGTAAAAAACAGAGCATTTAGAATGCACAAGGGACAATACGTCACATAATATCCTAAATCCCCAACAAATCGAAATCCTTCAAAAATGTCATTAACACGCAGGTGAGAGACAACCCATTCAAATGGGAAAAGAGCCCGCACACACGAGAAGATGTGAGAACTACCACTCCTTACCAATCGGGCAAGAAGCCGTTCTCTACAAAAAAGCTTGACTTTAATTGAAAACTTTTCACCTACACAAAGACTGCATATATAACCTAAATTCAACCTCCTACCTCCAATAGTCACGGAGAGTATATTAATTCTAATTCATGGGGTTCATTTCGATGTAAGTTTAAGATGACAAACTGACAAATCTCGCCATGGATAAGGGGATAATAAAAAAAAAAAAAATGAAATTAAGCCCACCTAATTATCGTAGTCCTTGATTTAACAACGTTAAAGTTAATTAGTTACAACTTAACAATATCTTTTCTTGAAATTCAATCTAATCGGTGAGTGAAGGTTAATGAATGTAAAATTGGACTTGATGCTAAATCATATAATGAAAAGACTGTTAAAGGAACTACACTAATGGAAGGTGAGCTCAAACAGGCCCCACGGTTTTGCAGTTACTCGTGTGAGAACATTCTGCGTTTTAATTGAAATATGCATACTCAGCAAGGCACCAATACCAGGGTAGCCCACAATTTTTTATTAGTTACGGGATTAATGATGATTACGTCACTCGCGTCAGATTCTCGTCGGGTTTGTTACATCCAGCCCAGGCATCTGCTGCCACGTGTACGGTAGAGATATCCCAAAAACACAATACGGATGGTCTCGTGCGATTTGGCAATTTCCTTCGGTGCTCCAACGTGTAAGAAACCTCGGTGGGACCCACAATATTATTGCGAATATTGCCGTTACAAAACATTCTTTTAACTTTTTTTTATTTTTCTCGCCATATCATGCGAAAAAAAGAAATATAGATTTTAGGAATTTAAATCAAAATATAATAAAATAAATAAATATATATATATAGGCCAGCTCTCTTAAATTGATTTTTTACTTTCTAAATTTTCCTCGAGGAGGATTTCAAAAAAGTCCTTTAAGTTTCGTCCTTATTTCATAAAAGGACAGAAGTTTCAAAACTTTTCAAATTAGTTCCTAAGTATTTTAGGAAGTTTTCAATTAAAGACATCCATATATTTAAAGTTATTTTTTGGCAACATTTTTCCTTTTTTTTTTAATATCAAAATACCCTTCATTGTAATAAAACTCTCCATCATTTCCTCTATATTCTCCTCATTTTCCTCGCCAGTGCCTTCACGGTGATCAAGGACACTCATTGTTACCACAGCGATTGATTGCATGTAGTGTCTGCCAAAACCATGTCATAGCTTTAAATGATGGGTATCTTCAAAATATTGAAGGAAAAAGTCACAAAAAAATACATTTAAATGGTTGTATGTCCTTAATTGAAAATTTATTGAAAAGCTTAGGAAATAATTTGAAAATCTTCAAAACTTGTGTCCTTTTTAAAAATAAGACAAAAACTTAAGACCATATTTGAAAATTTCCCTTTTTTTCGCCATGTCATGCAAAAAAAGAAATATCGATTTTAGGAATTTAAATCAAAATATAACTAAATAAATAAATATATATATCTATATTAAATAACATAAGAAATATTGGCAAATATTAAAAAGAAAAAGAAAATTAGATGCCATATGATAACCTAGCCTTATCTTATCTTAGGAGGGATGAGCATGAGCATGAGCCATGCATGGAACAAGGTCATTTGTGAAATATAGTTAGCATGTATTTGATTTTATTGGAGGTTTTTCTAATTTTTCACCTATAAGACTCCCACACTTATGCAATCTCTACGATTCAAATGGTGGGACCCTTCTTCTAAAAAAGGCGGAGATCGAAAATCTCCTTGCCAATTATGTAAAGCTCTCATGGGTGAAAAAACTCCTTGATTCATTATACTAAAATTATTAGTGTACCTCGTCAGCCCTAATGTTTTACTAAATATGAATATTAATGTGAAGTCTATTGAGCTCAAGTTATACACATGCACTTCATAATCATCTTTTGAAGATTCAAATCATTTGATAGATGCATCTGCTTCGATTTTGAATCGCATAATCCCAGGTCAAGCCCCGTTAGCTAAGCTCTACTGGATCTCAAGCTGTGGATCTGGGCCAAAGCCCAACTCAACTCAGCCCATGCCCTAGTCAAGACTCAAGAGAGCCAGATAGAGACCACTCAGCAATCCTACATGTGTCTCTTCCACCCTGGCAAAGTACAATGTCCGTTAGTAATTCCACTATTGCAAGGCCCAAGGCAACATGTATATGAACACCTGCAAACTTCAGTTTTAAGGGTACATTTGTATGAGAAAAGGATTTTATGTATAAGAAGAGAGAAATTGTCCTTATTTTAGTGGAACACATTGTTACATTTAGATAAAGTTTGTTGCAAAATATTAAATTAAAAGCAAAGGCATTTTTCTTTTTATAAAGAGGACTACGATTTCACATAATGGGTAGCTATGAATAATTTCTCGCTCCCATGAAAAACAAACAAAAAGAAAAAAGGAACCCTTGGAAGGTAAAATCCTCTTATTGCATAAATAAGTCTTAAAAGCTCCATATCTATGGAGGCAGGTTCATGGCTGCTCCTTAAATTTGTAAAAAGGCCCTCATATGATAGGAAATTTTATAATTATTTTATGTATAGCCAACGGGAATTTTTATTTTGCTTATAGAGGTCCTTGAGGAAAATTTTCTGGTTCCGCCCTTCCTATTCTCATAGAATGCAATTCCTTCAAACGCAGCTCTCGGGTTGGTGAATCTAGACCGTCCCTGTGGCGGGTCACAGCAAACAGCGTAACATCCTAGAGAAGTCCGCTACAATGGCCCACCAGATGGACGGACATGATCATACAAAGATAGATGCAGATGTGTATCTGTGGGTCAAAGAACCAGGACAGGTTCCTTGAATTAGCACCATATTAATGGACCTCTGCAACTCTCCTCATGGAAAAGGAAAGCCCTAGAAAAAGGAGAGAGGGAGGGAGGGAGGAAGGGAGGGAGAAAGAGAGGGAGAGAGAGAGAGAGCTGTTGGGGGGTTTGTATTCCTCTATATAAAGGGCCTCAGGGGGTTACTATTTTGCAACCTTCTCTGCCATTAGTCTCCTGCAAATCCAAAGCCCAATGAGGATCCGGAAGACATGGCCCAGCTCTCCCTCTCCTCTTTTTCCTTCTCCTTCACATCTGCCATTTTCGAATACCCCATCACAGCAACAACCAAAAGTAACAAGGCAGTTACACCCAAGCGAGGCGCTTTTGCAGAGGATTCGTGATCTCTCTTATCGATTTCACCAACGTTTCAAACAACCCCCTCGGAATCTGCATCCAGTGATGGAGAAAGCAGGAGAAAGAAATGAAGAGGAAGAAGAAACCAAAAGAGAGGATTGCATTCAACCCAATCCCATCCAGCTGGATGTAAGTACCCCATGTTTATATCTTCTCTTCTCTTCTGTTCTTTTTTTTTTTTTTTTTTTTTCTATGTTCCTTTCATTCAGTGTTTTATAGCTGCAGTGCTTAGTCATGGACATGATTCTGTAGGCTCTAGAAAGAGAGAAGGAAGAAGACAGAGCCAAGGAGAAAGTAACAAGCATAGAAAATGGTATCACAAGCACAACAAGGTAAAAATAAAATAGCTATTTGTCTTTAATCTGCAAATCTTCTTATTCTCCTTTAGTAATAACCCAAAATATGTATCCATTAGCCAGATGCTTTCGGTAATGTCCTCTTTTTGGTTTCATGTGTCATGAAATGCACAATCACTCATTCATGCACCCCCAATCTTTATCTGGCTATCTATAGAAAATATTAGATGTTAACCACATCCAGTAGGTGCGTGAGGAATCACATCGATAAGCACTGTTTTCTTGTCTTTTCTAGTCACCTGCCATCATTGTTTTCTATGTTTTTGATGCTCATTCACAGGTATGAAAAGAATTCAAGTTCAGATTCTTCTTGTCATCAAGGTATACATCTTGCAGAAATAAAATCCGATTCCATTCAGTTCTTACAATTTTCTTTTCACTTTTTTAACGTTATATTTTTCTTTGTGAGTGTCGCCAGAAGGGAGGTGGCTGGAAGAAGAGAAATCTTTTCCTTTGAAGAAGAGGAAAAGTGGCTTTTCATTGGTAGAAGGAGGTGGAATAGAGGCATCATCCGGAGACAAAAATACTAGGGTGAGGAGCTCATTTAGGAATACTAATATAACAAAAGAACTCAATGATGGTGATGCTGGTGATCAACTTGATGTGAATTGTATTGCTCTTAAGAAAATTGAAAGCAACACTGCCAATGATGCAGCTATAAAGGGCATTAATGGAGATGGGGTTGTATCAACGGAGGACAAGGTGACTACTAAGAAACCCCATGATAATGATAATAAGAACAATGTACTTGCTAATGCAAGCGGCAGAAGAGCTAGCATAGTGATAGAGGGCATGCAAATGACATCCAATCCAACCAAAAGAGGAGAAAATCCAGTCCATGTGAACTGTGCCATTGCTAAAAATAGAGGAAGAAGAGCAGGTGAAAAGGAAGGAGATGGTGAAATGGAAAAGGCACAAGTTGGGATCACCCCAAATTCAGCTACCAATAGAAGGAGAAGAACTGTAACCAGGACAACAGATGAAGGAGAAGAACATGGTGGTGGTGGGGGAGTTGTGAGGAGGAGACGTAGAAGGCAACTAAAAGATAAACTTGGGGACACAGCTGATGGGGGAGGTGGCCCACTCATGCAGGGCTCGCGGTGCAGCCGCTACAACGGCCGGGGTTGGCGGTGCAGGCAGCTAACCCTGGCTGGTTATGCTCTTTGTGAGCACCATCTAGGAAAGGGAAGGATGAAGAACATGGGGAGTGCTGGTAAAAATAGTGCCCCATCTCGCATCGCTGCTCGGCCTCAACCGCATAACAGTGGCCCTGATGAAGAGCGAAGGCCCTCTTGGTCGTCATCAGCACCTGCGCCTTCTGTAGCAGCTACTTCATTGAGGAAGGGGAAAGAGGTGATGATACAAGATGAGGAGGAAGATGAGATGAAGATGAAGATGAAGAAAAGAGGAAGAGAGGCTTTCCTTAACATCAACCATATTTGATGGTAGCACTTGGAAGGTAGTAGCAGTAATGCAGTAATAATAAGACAGTTACTAGTAAAAATAATGTTTAGATATGTAATAGAGGAAGAATGGCTAACTGGTAAGGTGGACATAGTTTTATCTGGGGCCCATTGGGTAATAAAACGGGACCATATTGATAAGGTGTGATTAAATTTGAACCCTATCCTGTATTCCTAGCTAATGCTCTATAAAGGTCAATATGTTCTTGTAATCAAATTGTAATGCTTTAAATCACCATCTTGGATGGGTGTGAATTATGGGATGAGTGGATGGTTATGAAACTTCCTGGACTCTTATTTCTTAATCCCTCCTCCTTCACATCCCACAGCACACCAGCCAAAGTAGGGCCCACATCTACCACCACACCAGCACTCTACCAGCACTCTTACAATAGATAGATATTCTGTTTAGTGGAAATATTACATGTCTTTTGGTGAACTTAACTTAATTAGAACAATGAGTATTTTTGGGTTTCAAGAGATTTGGGTTTGTGATTTGTTTCTGGTTGATTTCTGTTACATTTGATATGATACCATTTTAGAGCAACCTTAACTTATCTGGGCCACTTCTGAGATAGTATGCATGCTTGGTTTTTGTATTTTCTGACGAAAATGGCAACTAGGAGAAAAAAAAGGAGAAAAGAAAGAATATAGATAGATTTAAAAAATGCCATGATATTATTGAAATTAGTTTCGAGCTAATTTTCTTTATACTATTGTGTAATTAATTTTCAGAATATCAACAAAATTGAAAATGTCATTCGAACAGCTATAATTTTTTTGAATTCCAAGCATCATGAACAAAATAAGTATTTCCTATTTATACCATCTCTCTCTCACCTGCAAGATCTTGCATGGTTAGGTGCATTGGCCACCTGGCGCGCGCCTTTCATAGTTAATGACTTAATGTTGTAATCAAAGTGGGCGCAAATACCAATCATCATTTCCATCTTTAGTTGATTAGATATCATTACATTTTAATTTTAGATTTTGTGTAATTAAAATTTGAATTTCAAAAGCATTTGCTTCATCTTTAAGTAAATTAAACTTATGAATATAAGTGCCCTTTTTTTTTCAGTGTTCCAAACCATTTGGGCTGGACTAATTCCTCACCAAATTGGCTGGATTAATCCTTCCAGGCCCAGAGAGAAGCCAGGTAAAACCCCTGCGACCCCAAGTGGTAGCACAAGTGGATTCAACTTTCAGTTCTTGAAGAGGGGGAAACCAGGAGTTGATACTAAGGCCTCTAGCTCCGGAAGAGGGAGGAGCCGTGGTCCTGACCACTCGGCTCATTTTGAAACTCTAGTCTAAAAAAGTAGTTACATTAGGTTTATAGTTGAATAGTTATTATTTCACAATAATATGTTTGGTAAACATACAAATAAGAGCTCATTAGATGAGCATTTTTTTTTTTTATCATTTTAAGAAATATATCTTAATAGAAAAAAGTCGTGCTATGTGAATTTGCATGGCTTGGACTTGTAAAGTTGGCCCTATAATTAATAAATTAGGGAAGATTTTAAAAAAAGTATAGAACTTTTGCCTCATTTTCAAAAAAGTATATGAATATTTGAATATTTCAAAAACGTATAAAAGTTTTCCACAATTTTTTCCATCAAGTCCTCTCCATAAAAAGCTTTAAAAATGAAAAAAGAATCTTTTCTTAGAACAGGTTTTTTTTTTTTTTCTTTTATTAACCTTTTCCCACCCCCAAACCAACCATTTTGATTTGTTGATGTGGGCCCCACTAGGTCATTTTTCTTAAACGAGCTATTAAAGAAAAGTTTTGAAAATTGACATAAGGGTAATTTGTCATTTTTCAAACTTTTTTCTTAGTGAGTACTTGATTGAATGAAATATGGAAAACCTTTATACTTTTTTGAAATATTCAAATTTTTGTGTACTTTTTTAAAAATGAGGCAAAAATCTTATGCCTTTTTTAAATTTTGTTCTACATTTGACTTCTCTTATAGTTGGAGATGATGGAACAATTGCTTTACAACTTGAATCATACTTCCATTTTCTCATAAACGTATAATGCACCAAAAATAAATCAAGCATATAAATTACATAACAATATATGTGATTCCCTTTTACATCTTTTTAATGATATTTATTGATAGCTCTTTATTTTTCATATCTGTTCCAAAGCTTGGGTAAGTTACACAAGATAAAAAAAAAAAAAAAAAAGCCTCAGTAACTTTTTTTGGTAGAGATGGATACATTATTTGGATAAGTTAGATTAGTTTTCATTATGTAATATATTTAGTTGACTAAATATAATTCTCTATTATCATGTTATCAATAACATTTCTCATTTTGCTATAGGGTACAATTAAAAAAGATAATTAAGATATTGAAGACAGCTGATAAAATGAAGTAAAACTTCTCCCCAACTGATCAAGGACACCAAATACCTCCTTCTATAAATCATTCCATATAAAATTTTATATTTTAAAATTTTCATAAACACTGTTATTATTGTGAAAAAGAGATGCAGAAGACAGGTAAAACTTGTATGGGGAGAATTGTGATTTGATTCTTCTATATGTGGTGTGATTTGGACAAGGCTAATGTTCATTAGGCAATCCATCCTTTTGTGGGAGGGAAAGCTAAGACTTAGGTTTGGATTGTTATCCTTGTAGGGGAGGGAAAGTCGTGATTTCAAGGAGCCTCGATTTTTATAATTTTATTTTTACATAAAATTCATATTATTTATTTTATTTTAAGGTTTTTATATCATTTTGTCTTTATGCACAAATTATATTATTTATTTTATTTTAAAGTTTTCGTAAATATTGTTATTATTGTGAGACTGAGAAGCAGAGGACAGTTGGATCCTTGTGTGGTGTTGGGCGGAAGAATTGTGGAGATTTTGATGAGCCTTGAATGGATTTTGGATTAGGGTTGTTGGCAAGGGAAGAGTTGTGGCATTTTCATTTATATTCAATCATCGGGAATCCTTTTCAGACCATCATCCTATAAAGTGATTACTGAATGAAGCATGTTTAACCAACATCATCTAGACCTTATCTATACACGTATTTTGTTGTAGGTTCAAATGATTAAACTCTCCTAGACTTACCCGTTACATGGGAAAGGAATAGGGCTATCAAAATATCATACAACCCGTTAACATGACACGAATCCACACGATATTAACGGGTTTGGGTTGGCTCTTAATGAGTTCGGGTTATTAACGGGTCGTGTACAAATTAAACAAGTAACTCGTTAACAACCCGCTTAATCCGTTAAATTTTTTTCACTCCCTAAACATAACTAGAATTAATTTATATTCATAAAGAAAGAATTGAAATTTATTGTTTTATAGTAGGTTTTTAAGTGGGATCTACTCGAGATCATCACTTACAGTTTTATGTGGCTTATATATTTTTCTCCTTCTATTATTGTATAATTTTTTTTTAATTTTCGAAATGACTTAATTACTTAACCGGTTAACGGGTTGGGTCGTATAACCTATTAAATTAACGGGTCGTGTTCAAGTTAGATTTTTTGACCTGTTCAGTTAATGGGTCAGATACGGGTTAAGGTGATTTTAACTCGAATTAGTTAACCCATAACTCAAATTCATTAACACGACACGATTGATAGCCTTAGGAAGGAGGCAGGGACTTCACGTGCCAGGGAAACAGTGGGTTCTCAAAAAGGCCGGACACCCTCATCAGCATAAAAAAAAATAAATTGTTGATCCGAGAATTTATTTTGAAAAGAAAGTTGTTGATCCAAGAGTTTATTTTTGCTCGATACTATTAGTTCTTATCCATGCCAATTTCTTAAAAACATGCCAACCCAAGGTGAAATGCATATGGCAGAATCAAGCCTAATCCTTTTACTGTCAACTAGTCGAATAATTAGAGGATTACCAAATCATTATGATTCTCACTAACATAAACAATCCAAGGTGCGGATCACTTGGATAAAATAACCGTGTACCATCAGGACCGAAGAGCACCGAGTGGTACTCAATTCTAACAAATTTTGACCAAACACTGCCTTATTAATAAGAAGCAGATCCCAGTCCTTGATTTTTACCAATTCACACTTAGCTTCTGTCAGGTGTGAAAAAAACCTCCCTCTCTCTCTGATTTTTACTAATTCGCACTGGAACTTAGCTTCTGTCAGCTGTAAACAACTCTCTCTCTCTCAAATGATGGTTCAGAACCATTGATTGATGTGTTATGTCAAAAATCAGGTGAAAATACCTAAATTTCTCGGAAATTTGATTCAAAGGCTAGCATGCTAAGTTGAATTTTCAGGGTACAATCTGGGCCGTCCACAGAATAAGTGCAGAAGCGTAAATGACCATTTATTAATACATATAGAAGGCAAAGGAAAACCAATGTACAAGAAAACAGTTCAGGATCACTGAAAAATGAATTCCCATCTGTGCAAATATGAGAGAGAGAGAGAGAGAGAGAGAGAGAGAGAGAGAGAGAGAACGTCCGAATTGACCGGTTTCCGGTGCAGGTTCCGGCTCCATTTAAACAAAATACAGCCAAGAAGCTCCTCCAAAGTCCATAGCTGGTTCATATGCAACCACCTACCTGTACAAAAACTGCCAAGCACATATTAAAAGTACAAAGGGAAATGTTTCAGTATCGAGAGTTTACAAGTGGATATTGAGATTTGAAATTAACAACTAGTAATCAGAATGGGAAAAATAGGTTATGAATTCCATTCAATAGCAATAAAAAGTCTGAAGAGATTTAGGGCAAGTGTGGCCTAAATAACATTTGTGATCTTCAGATGGCAGCTTTCACCATGTAAGGATAAATCTTTAAATTCTGAAAGGTGAAGAGTAAAAAACGGCAGAAAAATCATCCACCTTAAAGATGTTTTTACAGACAAAACTGGATAGCTTGGAAACTTCATTATCGTCTCAAAGAGATTTCATTTTGGACATTTACGATTCGGTTCCGCTAATGGGATGGGCCAAGCAAGAAGGGTGACTTTTCGGCATGTTAGTAGATCTGCCAATGGGATGGCGGATCTGTTGGCCAAGCAAAGATTGGACAAGATTGGTGATTTTAGTACCTGAAAAGTCCACAAAATTAGGTCATCTTATCATCTTTTCATGTGCATTTGTGGACTTAATTAGGGTTAATTGCATAGAAATTGATTTCATGCATTTGGGCATAAATTTAGAAATCCGGTCAAAATAAGTCAAAACTCATCACATTGCATGACTTTTGTGAGGTTAGGGTTTTTCATCATCAAATTCATCACGCCTAATTGGCCTTTTGGTTTCATCAATGCATACATGCTATTTTTGGCACCATCTGCTATTTTTAGAAAGTTCGTTAGTTTGGTGCATCATTAAACATGTTAGGGTCCCATGCATGGTCCACGTATATTTTCTTACATATGATTAATGATAATTTTGTTTCTTTCAGTTTGTGTAGCGAAGATCAAGAACATTGGCCTGTGCATTGATGAAATGTGAGAGAGAGGTCAAAGGAAAGTCAAAGATAGAAAGATTAACTTGGAAATTCATGGAAGAGAAAAGAAATCAGATTTGGAAAGAAGTTGGTAGATTATTAGTAATTTTGAAATTCAAAAGCAAGCAAGAGAGAAGAAAAATTAGAAAGTTTGCAAGAAAGGTTGACTAGGTAAAGTTGCAAGCTAGGAAATCAAGCCAAATTGGAAAGAGAATGAAGACACCAAGCAAGAAAGAGATTCAAGGCTCTCTTGGCCGTCCAACATGAGTCCAACATGGAAAGTTGGAGTATTGCAAAATTATTACCAGATTTTCTCGGGAGCAACAACTTAAAATGACCATAACTCTCAAACCGAGTGTCGGATCGGCGCAACCTACCCACCGTTGGAAAGATCTTTTCGAGTAAATATCCGTAGAGACCAATATTGCATCAATCGGAGTTGAAATGAGGGAGATATTACCTCGGAAAGTTGGCCGCTATAGTTTTAGACGAGAATTGCAAGAAATTCAAATTTTTGGAAAGTTTCTCTTCACACATCACTTGCAATCTTTGAGAGAAATTCTAGGAAGCTCTAAGGAAAGTCTTGCTCTCCAAGATATTCAATTAGGTAAGGGAATCTCTACAAAAAAAATTCTTCCCAACTTGGAAGAAATCCTAGGAAGTTAAGCAAAGGATCAAATAAAAAAAGAAAACAAAGAGTTGCAAAGAGGAGGTGTGAAAAAACTATATAAGGACCAGCCCCCTTCATAGAACTCCAAGCCTCGTTGCACACTCTAGAGGACTTCCACCACTCCATACATTCCCTTTCTCTCTCTCTCTAATCCCTTCTTCTTCTCCCTTCTAGTTCTTCTTAGGCATAGATCGAGAAGCTTGTTAGAGAGAATAATGAAGAGAGAAGATAATTAATTTCATCTCCTAGATTGATTCTAAGATTGAGGAATAAAAACATCTCCTTGATTGATTCTGCGTGCATAAGCTTCTTCTTAGTATAAGTGATTTATGTTTCTTGTCTAGTTTCTTTGATATGTTATTTTTGGAGACGATATATCATATGCTTAGAACTAGGCATTGAAAATCAATTTGGTGAATCAGAGTCGAGAGAAATCACGCTTAATAACATCTTTCCCTACTCTGAGAAGAGAGGAGAAGAGCTAGAATGTCGCATTTTCAATGCTTAGGCTAGCGCTGAGTTCTAAAATCTTGGATGCATAATGTTCCGCTCTTATTTTTTCCACCACTTTTATTTTTATTTTCAGCTATTTTCTGATTGATTTTACAGTAATTATTCTGATATAGAAACTTCTAATTGCATCTTTCAGGTTAGAGTAAAAACTTTCTATTTATGTTATTGCATAATCTATGGTTGGAAAGTGTTTGTTGCATGCATTAGAATTAGGTTTCATGTTTAAACTTGTGTTTTGATGCCGGAAATCAGAGATTACTGACTGATTTTGAAGATTAATTTCGGACTGGTATGAAGCACTAAGGCTGAAAAGGGAAAAAAACAGCACTATTTGCATCAGATTCTGTCTGTTTTTGTTCTAAAAGTTTGCAATTTGAAACCCAGCAAAACGGAATGATTTTACCTTGGAATTTAGCACAAATAAAGTATGTAATAAGGACTTTGAAACCCCAGGATTTCAGAGAAAAATAACCTCAGGAACTGTGCCAACTAAAGGCTCAAATAGGGGTACTCAGCAAGGTCGTATCAGATTTCCAGCAGAAAACTGCTCAACTAGGCATTTTTAGGTGGTCATAACTTTTTCGTTTTAAGTCTTTTTCACTTCTGCCTTTTTTGTCGTATTCATGCATCACCAGAGTGTTGATTCCAACCGTTAGATTTAGGTTTAGGGCATCCTAGGCAGGTCATGCAGTCCAGAAAAGTTGGGCCTGCGCAACACTTTCCATAGAAGTTTTTACAACATGTATCATATAGTTAGAAACCTACTTAGAATTGCATTGTTGCTTTTTAGGGTTGCATAATTCATCCATATTTGCATAAAATGATGTTTCGAAAGTAGATTTAGATTTTTAATTTATTTATTATATTAAATTGGTTGTTTTGATGAGTTTGTTATTTTTGCAGGTTCCAATTAGAATAGGGTTGAATAGCTTAGGTATTTTTTTCTTAGTTTAGGTTTATTTTTTTGTTTGGAAAGTTGTAATTATTAATTTTTAGTATTTGGACAAGTTTTGTGTAATTTGATTAGTTTCTATTTAGGTTAGATTTAGTTTTTATTTAAGACAGGTCAAAGTTGGAAATCAAAGTTGGAAAGTTTCTTAAAAATCATTGCTTCCTATGGATCGACCGGGACTCACCAGATTAGTGCTGCATCGCGGCCCTGCACTTGGGGGGTTGTCGGTCAGTACCACTGTTTTGTACTGTTATGCAGTTTTTGGTGTCTAGTTTTCGGTATAATCCTCTTATACCGACAACCCTGTATTCTTTTGTTGTTCTCCTTGTCTAGTGCCCTTGACTTGTGCTCATTTTTAATAAATTTACTAGTTACTAATTAAGAAAAAGGATAACTTACAATTTAGAAGTTATAGGTGCTACTGTAGTTTTCAGAGGTGCTCATGAGCACGGACGTGATCAAGAGAACCCAAGTAACCAATCAGACTGGAAGATCCTAGTCGTCCCTTTTTTTTTTTCTTTTTCGGCGAGGCACCATGTCATTCAATCATCCACTCACAAAATGAATATTGACAAAAGAAAAAAAAATGAAAGAAAGGACCTATAAGTAGGATAGAAAATGTATGTTAGGAAACTTCGTGACTTTTTGAGTCATTCGTCATCCTTAGTAGGCATGATTAATTAACTGGTGGATAACCAAACCATCTTTCAATACACCAAACCCCATCACTAACTGTACCATCCGCCAACACACACCGGATCAGCCAAATGCTAAACCAATAACAGGAGATGGGAATCTGTGTGTGTGTGAATGAGTGCGCAAGAGGATAATAATGGGACACATCTAGAATACTACATGTATAGAAAACTTATACTTCTCAACATTCTAAAAACATTAAAACCAATAAGCAAAGAGCCTTACAAATCAGATTGAAATTGAAACCAGGCTGCAGGATCATGTTTTATTGGAGGAGCTTAAGCCCCTTATATCTCTAATCGGACGAGCTTAGGCCTCTGACATTTATTATCAGAGGGTCCTGGTCTAGGGTGCAGGGTTTGAGTGGACGTGGATTGGGGCTGCAGCCTGCAATCCTCACTCAGCCTGGACTCAAGCCCATGTGGTCCAGCTCAAATCCACCCCACTGGCGGCCTAGTAGGGAACGGGGTTGAATCAAGAAGGTACGCAGCATGCATCATAAATAGGATTTCGGACGATATCTATCAGCTTCTCAGAGAGAAAAAAAAAATTAACAACAACTATCCCTGATTAGTACTAATGACAATCATAACTCGTAAGCAAGGCATTTAGAAAGGATTTTAAGCCGATTTATTTTGTCTTCAGAGGCCCATTAAGAAAGAGAGGAGCTCAAAGGCCTCTCCTTAAGACAGGTCTTGTCCATTGACTGCATGCATGTCATTCAAACAATCAACACAAAGCAAATCCAAGGATAGCTAGTGTCATAAAAGGGAGACGACTTCTTATAACTATCTAAGAGCTTTCCACAATTTCAAAGGCAAGGAAAGGAATGGCAATAGGGAGAAAAGAAGTGATAATGGTGTCATCATTAATTATACACTTCAGTTTCAGCCACCTTCATCCATATTAATACGAGTGATAATGGTGTCCTCATTTTTATGGCAAAGCAAGGGGTAGGCGGGAAGGCATGTTGATCAGTAACAGGTTAATCGAAACATCTTTTATTAAAGATAGAGAAATCTAAATTACAACAAATACAGTCTTAGAAGACCCCACCAATACTAAAGTCAAGAAATATTTATTAAACCAGAAAACAGTACTCTAGACCCATTGCTTATCCAAAAAACTCTATTTGAGCCATTTTATATATTATTGCTTAAGCTCATTTGGGTGAATCAATTTAAAGCTGTAAATTTTCGTGCAAGGTCAAGCATGGGCCAGATTGGTCTAGACTGACATGGGCTTGGCCAGGACCATTCCTGAGTTTCATCATCCTCTCAAAGTGCTTCTAATTCTATGGACGCCCAGAGCCCAGCAGAAAAAATGATTGTCCATTTCATCAAAATTACATAATTTCTTGCAATTTAAGTCACCTATGAACATGTTCTAAAGTAGCTTCAAAGATTTAACATACATGCTCACACAACGGGAGAGAACTAACTATATCAAGAAAGAAATCCCTTAGACAGCCCAAATGGGGCGGTAATAATAATAATAATAATATGAAGAAGAAGAAGAAACTACAAAACAAACTGAACAACATCATAACTTCAAAGTTCAAATGCATGCCTCTTTGATGCTCTGACTAAAAAATCATACAGATTTTGTACTTACGTTTCCTATGGTATGTATCTCTTATACTTTACAGCTGTTTCATTTGTAGTATTTCCTCCTGGACCCTGTTTCGTCAGAATTAAATTCCTATGATTTTTATGCAATGCATTCCAATCAAAGGAGCTAAAAGTGAAGGATTGAAGGGTGAAGATCTACAAGGGAGCATTACATAATCTGAATTCCTAAGATTTCTAGATGATGCCTTTCAAGGTGCTAAAATTAAAAGATTAAAGTGAAGATCTTCAAAGGGCCATACAGTAATGTCTCCCTTGATAGGAAATTATTACCAATGCATCGTCCTAGTAAATTAAATTGTATGGAATTGATACTCCTATCTAGATCTCCACCTTAGGACGCTCACTCTTCCCCACCTCTTCAATACTTCTCCAATGTATAAATATATGACTCAAAGATCACCAATACAGATTTCATGCTTCCATAGGGTTTTGTACTGAAAAAGCTTCCCCATTCAGCAGTTTTGCTCCATCTTATGATCTAATGGAAGCAATTCAATGCATTCTATCCATGGAAGAGAACATAAGCAAGAATTCCCAATCTTAACCATGTAAAAAGTACATCATTCAAGTGAAGCAAATGTACCTTAATTTCAGAAAACAGAGCCCTCCCTTTGATCACAAAATTCAATCCATAAACTCTGCTCTCACTTCAGACATCACCACCGTTCCAGCTTCATCATTCACTGTCATTCCACCTCCAGCCCCATCGCTCCCCGCTTCCACCAGCCGGCTCGACACCGTCTCCCCACTATTTGCCGGCCCCGCACCCAAACTCCCTTCAGCCCTCGCCATCTGCGTGGTGGACGACCTTGCCGGAAACACAAGCCGGTGCCGCCTTGCAATGTGACGCAGAGTCCTCTCCATCCCAAACAGATCCCCCGCATCCCCTTCCATCAACCTCGTAATCCCCACCGCCATGCTTCCATACCTCCTCCGCCGGTCCTGGTCATCAGTCGGAAGCCGAAAACGGCACACCGGGCATGAATTATGCTGCGAAAGCCATGGCAGTATGCAATCCCCATGATAGATATGGTTGCAGGGGAGCTGCTTGGCCTCAACATCGACGACGAACTCGTCCTTGCAGACAGCGCAGAGGAGGGGATCGGAGGAGGAAAGCACCGCGGCGGTGATTTTGATGGTGGGGATGGATTCCACAGAGGATTTGGCGGCTGGGGAGGAGCGGCGAGGGTTGACATCCGGATCTGTGTCGAGGTGGTGGATGAGGTGGTCGAGGTAGGGGCTGGAGAGGAGGTGGTCGCGGGTGGCGCGTCTGGGGGCGGCGGTGGGGAAGGAGTCGGAGGGGTAGGGGAAGTTGGGAGGGGAGGAGTCGGAGTCGGAATCGTAGAAGGGGAGGTTTGGGTGAGGGGAGGAAGAGGGATCGTCGAGTAGATTGTTGGGATTAGGGTTAGGGTTAGGGCTAGGGCTAGGGCTAGGGTTAAGGTTTGGGTCGTGTGGAGGGGAAGAAGAAGGAGAGGAGTCCATATGTTCGAGGAAATCTCCCTGACACTGAGGGCAGAGAAGAGGAGGAGGAGAAGAAGGGAAGAAGAGAGAGACGCTCATGTCGCACTCGTGGCACCAGAAGGTCTGGCGATAGCTACTGTTTTGACGGTTTGGTGGAGAAGGAGCAGCAGTAGCAGCTGTAGAGGACATCGCCAGATCTCTTCTTCTTCTTCTTCTCTGCTATCTCTCTCTCTGTCTCTCTCTCTCTCTCTATTAATCTTTCCTTGTGGTTTTGGTTTTTTATCTGTTTGTTGTGGGTGAACGAAAGCAGTGTGTTTGCTTCGCAAGGTGTCTTTCGAATGCAATTACTGAAATGCCAATCACAATATCTTTTTCAGGTGCCGACGATACCATTTTGTTTTTGTTATTGCAAAAAGTGTTTTTTAAGTAAGGAGAGGGAGGATGGTTTTAAAGGCATGGTATGATTTTGTGGATGATAAATGGATGGTGTTTTTTCTTGATATAATAATGTAGGTGTTAATACTTTTGTTAAATGGTTTGCTTATTTGTCTCTAAAAAAAAAAAAAAGATTTAACTGACTTTATGGGTATATGTTTTTAAATAAAATATAACACTTTTCTTAATATTACAAAGCATAATGAAATTATCAGCTTTAAAACAAATATACTTCAACTGCCAAAGACACTCATGATTGGATTGATTGAGTGGTGTTAGTTTTACTTTTACACACATTTTTTGAACGAAGGATATCTCTTGGGTGAGTATCACTCCTAACCAGTAGTTCAAGTTTGTTTTATCTAATTGTATGCTTAAGATTATTATTTGTTGTGTTTGCAAATTAACTAGTTAAAGTAATGTAAACTGAATTCAAACAAGAAATGACAAGGGGTCATATCAAAAGTATACAATTTCAAAATTTTCTTTGGATTTTTCAAAGAAAGTAAAAAAAAAAAAAAAAACATCATTTCTCCACTAAAAAAAAAAAAAAAACAACTCAACTTTTATATACAAAAAGTCAAAAAGATTCCATACCAAACAACTAAAAACAAAACACCATTATAACACCTTATATTCTTTACCTTACCGTACTTCAATTCACCATACATCCAATTAGACTCGTGGCTAAAAGTGAAGTGGAATGAAGAACAAAGTTGAATTCTGAAAGAGACCATGAAATAGTGTCTCATTTCATAAAAATTGAATCAAGGAAAAATTGAAAATAAACACCTAACCAAATCCCTAATGCATCAATGTCTCCTTCTATCCTTTACCTCATATCCTTTTACCCATTACATTTTTAATAAAACCATCATGAATTTCTTTTATATATTTTATGCAAACAAAGAGGTATTGAGAGTCGAATGTAAGCTTGAAAGTATAAAATTTTGCTTTATTTCAAATGGAAGTGAGTTATTATTTGGCACCACCAAATAGCTTCATGATGTGTAGAATGTACAATGTCAATCTTGCGTCTGGATGGCTGTTTAATCACAAGGCTCAATCCACATGCCACATGTACACTTGGGATTTTTTCTAATTCCAATAGACGAGGGTGGTTAGCTCTCTTATTTAGTGATTTGTTGTTCAGTTATGAAACAAATATATTAGACTCAATGGGCACAAGGCATCTAATCTAATAGCCAAAACCATTAAATAAACAATTAAAATCCACAATCTCAAGGCTAATAATGAGGCAATTATACTTTGTTGTTGTCAGGGATCCTAGTTGTGGAATTTAATGTTTGTCAGTACTTTGGCCAAGTAATTTTCAAAGAATGTGAGGTTTATGCAAGGGTCTGACCTCATGTTGCCCAAGTCTTCTCCACAAGTATATAATATTGGGTCATCTTACAGCTTCTCCAGTGGGCCCCAGATGCCCTAAATTTCAATGTAATCAAGGAAAAGAAGTGGGCCCAGAGAGAGAGGAAACCAAATACCAAAAGATGGATTTCCAAACAGATTCTGATGAAATTAGAGGTGAATACAAAGACCCAAGTACAAACGTTTATAAATGGTGCAGCAGTAGATGACTTGAGTAGTATTGTGGAGTATTGAACTAAAAGCGCGTTCCGCTGCTGGCTGAAGTGAGAACTGAGAGCTTGGACGTCGTGCTTGAGAGAAGCTTGGATTTGAATGCTAATTTCTCGTTTCCGAAACGAGACGTCAAAAGAGTCAATGCCGATAAATTAAATTACATTAAATAAAGTGCGCCGATTGACAAGGCGTTAACAGCACGCGAAGTATACAACCAGGAGAGGAATGGAATAACGCTAAGCAGATATATATAATTAATATAATACATAAAATCATGTTAATCTTTTTTATCAAGCAACCCATCTTCATTGAATAACCAACTCTTCTCTACTGTTTATGCACCATCATGTTTGTATACATCATTTATTTTACACAAAGTGATGAGAGAATGGGTTGTAAAAATAAAAATAGTATATAATAAAGTTTTTTTCACTCCTAAATAGATGTAAATGGAACCTTCTTTTTAGAGCCCGCATATACTTCATGTGATTGCATTTGGTTATGTAATTTGTTAGGATTGAATTCCATCAACCACTTTTATTTTATTTTATTTTTCACTCAGGTGGGCCTCAAATTTGTAATCCAAGTCGTTGAACTAATAAATCCTACATGATCTAAACCTTTCAATAAACATCAACGCATTCTCTCCTTGAGAAATTTTTGAAAAAGTCCAAAGCATTTACATATGCAATATTTACAAGGGGATACTCATATGCATCATATGGTGAGGGACAAACTTAATGGAGTCCATGTATGGCCCCGTGGGGGTGGGGCGATCTCATGCTTCTAACCCCTTTGTCTGTTGCTCATAAATTTAGTGACTTTATATTAAGAAAAGAAGAAGAATTTGATCTTCCATCCAACGGTCCAATTCATTTGGATAGGTGAAAAACTTAGTAGATATAGTGTACTGATAAAGAGGTCCCATATACGTGGATGGTTCGGATGTATCATAAAATCAGCCCTACTATATTATTCCTCACAATATTTCCCCATATTTACAAATCTAAATCTACTAGATGTATTGATTTACTTAAGTGCAAGGGCAATTTGCACAAATATTATAATATGTGTTTCACATGTGTGATATTCACATACATAACATTTATATACACAAAACCGGTTTTACCATCTCACGCATAGAATGCAATACCTTGATAAAACCTTCTCCCGAGTTTTCCTTACACCTTAAAAATGAAAAATCAAATTACATGGCTCACAAAAAAGTTTAGCCAAATCCTCAAAATTAGAATCAAATCAACCAGAACAAAGCCATGTGAAAGATTGGATATACATACACATGCTGTCGTCTAACATAAACACATTTTTTTGTCTGCTCACAACCTTTAGTATAGATCTGGTCATTCATATTCATGACGAGCATACACGTTCATGTATGACAAATATATATTAACTTTTCTTTTTCTTATTTTTTTTTTTTTTAACTAGAATCTCTTAAAGTATTTTGGTATGTAACGAAATTTATAGATATAATGTGATGACATGTCTTGATGTCTTTAGCACTTATAGATGCCATAAAAAGTATCAAATGACATTTGAAATTCTTTTGTGATGCTAAGTAGGAATGAGAAATTAAAAATCCCACATGTTGGATAATTCGTATAAATCCCAGTTAAGAAAAAGGTCCTACGCATGTAAATGCCTACTCTTTTTAACCAACACACCCCAAAAGAACCACATCCAGCACAAATCCAACCAATAACAGGGGTATTTACCCGGTTTCCTTCTGAGCCCAAAGGGATTAGTCGAGCTCAAAAGGATAAAAATCCCCAGATAGCAAAAAAAAAAATAAGTGAGCCCCAATTTATGCAAAACGGACGATGAGCAGCTCGACGTGTCCACTCGGATCGAAGACGCTTGCTGCTTGTAAAATGTGACTAGCCTCAGGTAATTACATTCATTGGGTGACCAAAGTTCCTTTTAAGACTAATTTTTATTACACATATCATATCATATCATATCATATATATATATATATATATATATATATATATATATATATATGAGCATCTCTCATTTACTATAAAAGATAAGGTATGACCCCTCATATTTAAGTTATTGGCCTTAGATGTGAGGGCCCCTACTCTATTTATCATATAAAGTGAGAGACATCTCTCATCTTATTGTGAGAGATAGGTTGAGCCCTCACATCCATATTAAATGTGAAGTCCCCATAAAAATAAAAATAAAAATAAAAATTTAAATATAAGGGCCCTCACCTTATCTCCCATAGTAAGATAAAAGATGCTTTCATAGAAACATAATGAGAACCATATACTCTATACTCACCGCTCACCGTACCGACTACCTTCACGCCCTTGAATTCGACTTTGGAGGGAAAGCTGATTTCCCAAAAAAAAACTGATATGAGAGGATTCCAACAAAAAAAATAAAAAATAAAAAATAAGAATTTATTCTGATTTCCAGTGCATCCCATCGATTGATTTCCTTGAAAAACAAAAGAGCCGATTTTCTACGTTATCTATTGGCGGCGGGACAGGAGTGCAGAAGTCTCTCCCCTTGAAATAGAGAACAGAAATTCGCATGACAAACAAGTCGAGTCCCAACTCCCAAGTCAAGTGAGATCATCCTAGTACTAGTATCTTTCCACAGGATTCTTCTAAGTCCAATGATCTCATCAAATTTCCATCCAACTCTCTCCACTACTGAGTGTGCCAGCCAGCCAGTATGTCGGCATCTTTCACACATCTAACGTAACTCTCGGTGTGTTTATTTGTGCAACTCGATACTACATAGTACTAATTGAAAAAGATAACATCTTGATCTAAACACAGTATAGACCAGTACCACTCGAAATCTAAGCCTAGTACTGAGCAACTGCAGTGATGGAACTCGTACAAGAGCCCTCTTATCATTCATTGTCAGGCTAATAAAACCCAACCACAATTGAAAAAACCAATTAGCTGAACTGAACACTGAATTACCGACCGACCTAAAGATCAGGTGGGTGGGCGGGTAAGTGATGTTGAAAGCTGAGCCATATCAACCCCACTGCAACTAATGCAAGCTGCTATCTTCACAGTTCTTGGGATTAGATTCTGAGCTTCACTGAGAAGCCTCACAATTTTACTGTAAGTTTTTGTTAAGTCCCTAGGATTCTTATTCTAATTAATTGAACAGTGCTTATCACACTCACAGCAAAGAAAATCCAATCATATGCTGTCTAGTACAGCATCAGTAAAAATGATGCTTCCATGTAGAAAATCAACATACAACGTATACAACCTAAAAGAGAGTTCTATGAAAATGGGGAAGGTTTGATGTCTTGAAAAGTACTGCTCGACTGTATATATCATACCAATTTAAGAGTGTTACACATTTTTTTTTTTTTTTTAATAATAAGAATGTTACACAGTTATAAAGCATCAAAACTAATTGTGTGTTTGCGGACGGTTATTTAACAGCCTAAACCAATCTCTATCAATTGAAAGTGTAAATCATAAGCATTCCAACCAAACCATCTATTGACAAGAGCCTTATAACCACTAGCACGATTGGAATGTGCTCATTATTTCATTTGGATGTCAAAAGGAATTGTTTGTAGCACCCCGTAGAAAGCAACTTAAGCCAATTAGCCTTTTTGGGGCACCATAATCGTCCTTCCAATAGCATGCAAATAACAAGGGTCGCACATATATCAATCAACTGCTGAAGCTGGCAAATAAATGTAGTAACCCAAAAGCATCAAAAGCAATTTAACAAATTAAAGGCACTAATATGCCAAAGGATGTAGGATATAAGAGTAAAAACCTGGTGTGGGGCAAGGCCCCCGGAACTTAAAAACACCCTGTTCTTTGTGTATTTACATTAGATAGATCATCTGCTGTGAAACATATTTTTGGAAACAATGCCGCTTCAATAACTTGCTTTCCATAATCCATTAGTTCATGCACAAACAAAACCCCAACCAAAATCTGTACCCTGCCCTAATGAAAGATCTTTGAGTGAGGCTAATGATCGGGATAATCACTCCCCGAAGCCAATCAGAAGGCATGTCTAATGATAACAACACTAATAACAGGAACTTGCAAAAATTATGTAGGCCAGATATCCAAAGAATCATGACCTTTGATTGCAACAATGTTGGACGTGGTCCAATCCAACCATGTACTCTTCTATTTTTTTGGTAAGTGAGATAAATTCAAACCACACCAAGAAAAGCAAAGAAAACAAAAGGCCGCAAAACTAAAAATAGAACCATAAAAAGGATCGGCCCATTTGCCCGAGCCTGGCAAGGTAATGGGCAAGTATATTCTTTTCCCTTGAAATACATTGCAGCATCAGCACATAATCTCCCTCCCTCCCTTCAAGGGCCTGTTTGGATGTAGATAAGAGGAGAAAATATGCTCTCTAGTGAAATAGATATTCCCGTTTCGATCTACTTTTAGGGCCCTCCGTCAAGGGCCTGTTTGGATGTAGATAAGAGGAGAAAATACTCTCTCTAGTGAAATAGATATCCCCCTGTTTCGATCTACTTTTAGGGTGCGATTGTGTACATCCATGTAAAACTTATTCCGCAACAAAAACACACACACACACACACAAAGGAGAAGTTTTTTTGATGAATTGTAGATTAAAAAAAAAAAAAAAAGGAAAGAAAAAAGGAAGAGTGTTTTCCATGAAATTGTGGAAATTTAAGCTCATTTTTCCGCTTTTTCTAGCAGAAAAGCTGCCACACCAAGCATAGATTTTACTGTAGCACGGAAAAATATTTCTACAATCCTCACTTTCTCTCAAATGTGCCCTTAGGTTACATTTGTGTAGAGGCAACTTCCATGGAAAAATGAAATTGCCACATCAACAAATTCTATGGTCTTTAAATACCTCAGAAAGTTAGAAATTAATGTTTGGTGCAAAAAGTTTTTCCTCGATGAATTGGAGCTAATGTTGTTTGGTGCAGCTGATTTCTTTAGTGAAAACTACTATGTGGGTGGGTCGGTATGTGTGTGGGGTGGGTGAGTGGGTGGGAAGAGAGGGAGAAGAGGATGGCTGGGTGGAGTGAGGGTGGGAGTGAGGAAATTGAGGGTCAGTTTTCCATGGAAATGGACTTCCCATACCCTCCTATAGGAAGTCCATTTTCATGCCTAGAAAGGAAAAAGTTGACATGGCGAAAACGCAGTTCTACAAAAAACCGTCACACCACACACATGAACAAAGAGTTTTCCGCAGAAAACCACATCATTTTCCACAGAAATGGGCTACACAGACGTACCCTCAAAGAGAAAAGCAATCATCCTCTTAACCCACTCTTGCAATAAGTAGCTCAAAGCACTGATAAAGAGTGTGGTTTGCTCTCTCTCTCTCTCTCTCTCTCTCTCTCTCTCTCTCTCTCTCATAAAAATGAATTTTTTTATCATTCAACATTTAAGTTCAACTATAGCCTAAAGGTATAAAATGATTTTAAAATGAATTCCTCCTACATAGTTTTCTCCATTAAAACAAAGTGAACCATTCTCTATATGGATTCTCCACCCCCAGTTTTCTCCTCGTTTCTCCATGTAGTGATGGCGCAGCCAGACAACCTCGATCGAGAAGTGTAGACCAATCTCAGTGATGAGATTGATCGAATCCAAAGGATTCCAGCCCTAGGGCACAAAACCAGCCATAACACTCAAGAAGAAGAACTCACGTTGATTAATTTGTTTGAATAATGCATGTCTTCACAAGATGAAGGTTCTTCTATTTATAAAAAATACACTACTTCTAAACTAACCAGAACATTAAAAATAGTAACATACTTAATCCTACTCAAAATAGAATTTTAGAAAGTTGTTCTTATTAAGCAACTAACTAATTTAGATAGATATAGATCTCTGATTGAATCAGGGATCAAGTGGACGCCATTAGATGGTCCATCAAAGGGGCCTGCGGGCCCTATTCTGCTGTCGGGCTGCATCAACTCTCCCCGGCTTGAAAGAACTCGACTCCGGCGAGTTAATTGCTTGATAGCGCTCATAAAGATCTGGATTCAAGCGTTGAAAATCTGTTGCAGTGATCCATGTAGCATCAGAGAGAGGACGATTCTTCCAGCGGACATAGAACTTTTGAAAACCTCCTTGACGAGTAGAAACAATTTGATCATCAAGCACATCAACAATCTCATCAACAGGTGGAAGATTCGAAGGGAGAGCAATAGTCTGCTCTTCAGTTTCACCATCATTGTCATGACCACGGTAGAGTGTAAGATCCTCTACGTTGAAAGTAGAATTGACACCTAAATCAGATGGGAGATCAAGCACATAAGCATTGGAACCAATCTTTTTGAGAATCTTGTATGGACCAGCATTCCGTGGATGCAACTTTTTATAAGCTCCTGGAGGCATACGCTCGGGACGGATCCGGACCATGACCATATCTCCTTCAGCAAATTCAATAAATCGACGATGCTTGTCTGCTTGCTGTTTATAAGTGGCATTACTAGCAGATATATGGCGGCGGACCTCATCATGTACTTGTTGCATATGGTGAAAGAAGTTTTCAGCGTCAGCACTTACTCTGGCATCTACCGGCAAAGGGACAAGATCAACAGGTAGTCGTGGTCGAACTCCTGTAACAGCTTCAAATGGAGAAGTACCAGTAGACCGATTGACCGAATTATTGTATGCAAATTCAGCTATAGGCAATGCTTGATCCCAAGATGTGATGTGATCACGAACAAGGCATCGCAATAACTGTCCAAGACTTCTGTTTACCACTTCCGTTTGGCCATCAGTCTGAGGATGGTAAGCAGTAGAGAATTTGAGCTTAGTATTGGACAACATCCATAAAGTCTTCCAAAAATAACTCATGAATTTGGTGTCTCGGTCCGAAACAATAGTCTTTGGAAGGCCATGTAGATGCACAACTTCTTTGAAAAAGAGCTTGGCAACCTTGTAGGCATAACTGGTAGAAGTACATGGAATAAAATGTGACATCTTTGAAAAGCGATCAACAACAACAAAAACAGAATCAACTTTGCGTTGTGTCATTGGCAAACCTAGCACAAAATCCATGCTTATGTCTTCCCAAGGAGTATGAGGAACTGGTAAAGGCTGATAAAGTCCAGTATTCTTCTTATTACCTTTGGCTAGCTGACATGTCCGACAACGTTCGCAAATGCGAATAATGGTAGTCTTCATTCAGGGCCAATAATATCTATCGCTGACAAGAGCAAGAGTTTTATCGCGTCCCAAATGACCACTACATCCTCCCAAATGCAACTCTTGGACAACATATTCACGAATGGATGTGGCAGGGAGGCAGAGTTGTGTACCTTTGAACAAGAAATCATCATGAATGCTATAATGAGGATGCTTACTAAGATCACCATTGCGGATGTCTGCATAGATAGAACCAAAATCTGGATCATCCGCCACGCACATACGCCAACTTCCGTCTTTCTTTGGAGTGAGAAGTGCAGGTACTCCACAGGGACTGAGGCTTTCCTTGATATATCCTTTTTGTAAAAGATCATCAACTTGCCTTCTTAATTCTTTGTGCTCCATAGGACTCATCCGGTATGCAGGTAAATTTGGCAAGGAAGCGCCTGGGACAAGGTCAATAGCATGTTGGATGTCACGTAATGGAGGTAGCTCATTAGGCAGTTCATCTGGAACTAGATCAGCGAATTTCTTCAAAAGTGGTTTTACTTCTTGTGGGACAGATGTAGCAGGAGATTCTTCTGGAACTTGTCTAGCAATCAATGCATACATGACACCCTGTTCTTTGCTTTCATCTTCAAACTTCCTCATGGTCAATATAGGAAGTGCTGGAGTGGTATCAGATGTAGAGGAAGAGTTAGCGAGCAATGGAAGTAACCTAATCTTGCCTCCTTTCCAATTGAAAGAATAAGTATTGTGCTCATGATCTGTGATGACCTTCAGTTTCTTTAACCATGGTCGTCCAAAGAGGATATGTGTAACGTTCATTGGAATGACGTCACAACGAATTGTATCTTCATAATTGCCGACCCTGACAGGGACGACACATTGCTTCCGGACAGGAATGGAATAATTATTGACCCATGCAACTTTATAAGGTCTTGGATGCTTCTCAGTTGGTAGCTTGAGTTTCTCGACTGCCTCTTGAGAAATAACGTTTATCGCGCTGCCACCATCAATGATCATGTTACAAGATTTGCCCTTGCAATTGACTCGTGACCGGAAAATAGATGCATGATTCCAGTCGTCATTTTCTTCTATTGAATCAGCTACTAGGAGACGACGATCAAGGAAAAGCAGTGGAGTACCATCATCAGCTTCTGTATCTTGGAATTGATCTATTGCAGTTTCATTTTGAGGCTCAAAATTGAACAGCTCTGCTTCTATTTCCTCATCATATTGTTCATCATCTTCTGGCTCATTAGTAGCATATAAATTTCTATGAGGACACTCGGCTGCATAATGTCCCTTTTGTTTACAAGCATAACAAACGATTTCTCTTTTATCTAACCTTCCGCGGCCACGATTATCATTCTGATTCTGCTGCACCCACTGATTTGGCTGTGGCAAAGCTTGCCTCTGCTGGATGGCTTGTTGTGGCCTCAGTGATGCTTGCTGGAATGGTCTAGGAGGAGGAGGAGGAGAGGACGAAAACCTTGCGTTTGAGTACGGTTAAAAGTAGGTTCAGGTCCTCTTCTAGTGGAAGACTCCCCGACTTGAAAAGTGTTGCGTCTCCGCAACTGGAGTTCATGCTGAGCTTTCCTGGCTTTACAAAATACCTCATCAACTCTGGTGTAATCAAACATAGCAACTTCCCGTCTGACATCATTGCGCAATCCATCTCTATATCGAGTGATAGTGAGGCGATCATCTGTTTTCAAATTACAACGAACAATATATTCTCGAAATTTGTTTGTATATTCTTCCACAGATAGATTGCCTTGCTGGAGAGTAAGATATTCTTGGTGCAGTGTGTCAATGTAATCAGAAGGAAGGAAATTGTTCTTGAGCCTTTCTTTCATGTTGACCCATCTAATAATGGGCTATCCCAAAGCAAGTTCATTATTTTCAACACCATACCACCAGATTCTAGCAGGACCCTTAGGGCCCGTTTGGTAATTTACTTTTAAAATAAAGTGGAGTGAAGTGAAATAAAAAGAATGAATATCCGCTTGTTTGGGATAGAATATTTTTGACTTTTTGTATGGGGAGATGGAATTTTTTTGTCTTTTAGTGACCAAATGTAGTTGCTTTTTGACTTTTTTTGAAAAAAATGGAGGGAATTTTTTGGAAAAGTGCTTTTGATGGGATGTTTAATCTTCACTTCACTTTACTCTATTAGTAAAATTACCAGCCAATCAACCTTCGTAAAGGCTATCTTGCTCATCATTCATGTTACAAAGTAATCTCCAAGAATTAAGCCAATCAACAAAAACTTTTGGACTGACATCTCCAGAGAAATCAGCAACATCAATTCTAACTTTCTTCGTGATATCATCAGTGCGTTGTGCAACCATGGGACCCTGGGTGTCTCGTTCAGCAATGAGACGCTGTACAAAGTCACGCATGGACTCACGCGGCTCAATCCTTTCTGTTTGGATGGGTGTGACTATTTGTGTGGAAGTGGATGACCCTTCCTTTGCAACCGACTGCGTATTTTGCAATTCAATAAGTGCAGTCTCTACTGTGCGTAGACGATCCATTACTTCGTCCATATCTTGGCCCAGTTTGAATAATTGTTCATCACGTTCTTTGTCCGTGAGCCAATGACTGAGATTGTCACCTCTTCTAGGCATGGCCGGATTTTTTTTTTTTTTTTTTTTTTTTTAGTGGGCTGGGTCGGGTATGGACTCAAATTGGGCCCAGACTAAAGGTCAGTCCCAAAACTCAGGCCCAATTCAGTTTTCACACAGAAAACGTGTGGAAAGGAAAAGAGAAAATAAAAGAGAATGGCTAAGAGGGACCTTACTGTTTCGAAACACAGGAAGGAAGAATGAAGAGCTGCCTTTGCTGGGAGATAGCAGAGGACGATGGTAGCAATTGACGATGGGAGGAAGAAGAGAACGATGGCTGCAGGCGAGGTGGCGGATTGGCTTGCGATGGGGTTAGATGTCGAAGCGAAGCTTCCCGAGAGAGCACGATAAGTGGAGGTGGGTGCGACGAAGTGGAGAGGCTTCTCTGCTGGTCAGCGACGACGCGATGGTGGCTGCTGCGCTGCTGGAGACGACGGCGGTGCTGGAGTTCTCGTCGGTGCCAGGTACGCCCTTTTTTTTTTTTTTTTTTTGATTTCGTCCTTCTGCTGCAACTTCTCTTTCTCTCTCTCGATTGCTGCTGCTTCCTTTTTTTTTTTTTCTTTTTTTTTTTTTTTTTTTTTTTACTTCTGGGAGGGCTTTCGAAAGGTTGGAAGGACGAAGGCAGAGCGTGGGGTTGTTTGGTTTTAAGACTGGGACGTGAGAGGGAGATGGGATTAGGGCGTCAGGTGAAGGGTTGGGTTCGGCTGGGGTTGTGGGGTTTCGGTTTGGGATTGGGGTTAGGGAAGGGAGGTTTGGGATGGAGATGAAGAACGGTGATGCTGGGAGATGAAAGAGAGTGCGCTGGGGCTTGGGGTTAGGGAATTAGGGCTCCGGGATTTTGAGGATTTGGGGATTTGAGGAGAAAGTGGTTCGGGGTCTTTGGTTAGGGTTAGGGTTGGGTGGATTTTGACTGTGGGGATGGAGATGGGTTCATTCAGTTAAGGGTTGCGGCGAGTGGTGGTGCTGGAGGTCTTTGGCAGTGGCTAGGTTTTAGAGGGTTGGATCGGCAGGGAGGGACTGGTGGGTTGGATGGCGTGGATGATGTCGATGGGTGGACGATGATGAACCAGAGAAGACAGTTGTTTCTCCGGCGACCGGATCTGGGCTTTGATACCAATTTGGCGCAGCCAGACAACCTCGATCGAGAAGTGTAGACCAATCTCAGTGATGAGATTGATCGAATCCAAAGGATTCCAGCCCTAGGGCACAAAACCAGCCATAACACTCAAGAGGAAGAACTCACGTTGATTAATTTGTTTGAATAATGCATGTCTTCACAAGATGAAGGTTCTTCTATTTATAAAGAATACACTACTTCTAAACTAACCAGAACATTAAAAATAGTAACATACTTAATCCTACTCAAAATAGAATTTTAGAAAGCTGTTCTTATTAAGCAACTAACTAATTTAGATAGATATGGATCTCTGATTGAATCAGGGATCAAGTGGACCCCATTAGATGGTCCATCAGAGGGGCCTGCGGGCCCTATTCTGCTGTCGGGCTGCATCAAGTGAGGTTCTCCACTTGTCATTTTCTTCGCATTTTAAGAGGCTGAGGATCTGTTTAGTGGTGAACAGGGTACAGAAAATGAATGTAGAAAGATTTTCTACATTTCAAGTCCTGTAGAAATTTTTCTTGACTTGTTTTCTCCACCTATTTCTCTACATCAAAACCGTAAGATTGTCATCTCCATTTCATTACAGACGAGGTGGAAAATCATGACTATAGAAAAGTGGTCATAATATACAAGAGGATTCTCCATCCTTCGCTTTCTCCACATTTTACAACCTTGTGGGAATTCTCCAGATATACCATTACTCTGCATCTAAAACAGGTTCTTAAGAGCTTGTTGGATGCAGAGAAAATGCTAGTGAGAAAAATTGCATGCAATTCAGATTAACTATGGACAGTTTTCTCCACCAGTTTCAATACATCTTGCAGAGAAGAAGTTCCTACCTGGGCCCCCAATGCCTTCAGCGTTGCGCAGAGATATGCCTTCAGCATTGCGCAGATCTCTGCTAAATTGGGGTTTCACCCCAATCAGATTAAACTGCTGGCCCCCACCCCACTTTGCCATTCCACATTGAATTGAGGACTTCAGGAGGAGGATTACTTTCCCTTCCCTTCCTTCCCTGGATAACCCTCATTTCTTGCATGCATCCTGGTTGATGATGATGTCAGCAAGTAACCCTGAATTCCGACTCCCCTTTTTTGTATTGGCATCTAAACCTCATTTCTAGCCACAGACCACTTCCCCACTTCTAACTTAACAGATAAAAACAATTCTACCAAGACAACTTCCTTTCCTTTGAAGACTTCTTCATTTCTCTCCTTCCATACAGATTGTCACCAACAACCTCCTCAGCAATTTTCCAGAAGTTTAACTGGCCAAGTAGGAACAAGAATCACTCAAAAACACATGCGCGTGCATGCACACACATGCATTTTGAGCTGGAGATGCTGAAAATTTGCTTGCTTCAGAACCATTGATCCAGCAGCACACGTGTGGAACAACAGTAGCATTGTTAAAATTAAACAAAAGCCCTAATAAACATTCAGTCCACTGAAATACTATCCCATAAAGGCTACAGTCCAGCCACTGAAATTAGGAAGATTAAATCCTGAGGGGTAAAAAACTAAAAGCTACTCTAACACACACAATTCTCACCAAACTAATGTGTCCACAATTGTTTAATTCCATACAACCAACAAACCTTGATCAATTGTATAGAAGTAGGGTTTATCCCCTCATTTAGCATATACTTATCATGAAATTCTGTCGAAACCCCCATAAATAAATCAAAATGAGGATGTGATATGTTCCTCTTTAAAAACTTAATTGAACTGTGAAGCCCCCTCTGAGAATACTAGTGAAACAAAATACTATAAATTGTCAGTCTCAAGACATTTGCCTTGTCATACAGGACTTCAAAATATTGCAACATTAGCACCTCAAAAAATTAATCTGATATATATTTTTTTGATACCATTCCCTTTTTAGTTTACCGCTGTTATTCATTTACAAATTGCTTTTATATGTTTTTATGGCTTCTTGTGCCCCCTTTTGTAGGAAGTAGAATGAATACTCTTCACTCCATTGTTCTTTTGTGTTATTCTCCTCGTTGTTAAAATTCAATCTAGGACCATTATAGCCTTCTAATCAATCTAAGGCCTGTCAAAAGAATTATCCCATAAAACTCCTCCCTCGAAAACACTAAAAAAAAAACTGAAAATACAAACTTGTATAAATGCGAACAAGAACATAAAACCTCTATGTCGATGAATGCGGATTCTCTCTATAGATTGTCACAGTCCACCTACTTATCTTTCAACGTTTGCGAGTTTTGTTCTTCCAATCAACCATCTTTAATGCTTTGCTCTTAGTTAATTTACATAATATCATTCCTCATCGCTTTGCCTAAGGTCTTGAATGGCCTCCCTCTATCTCCTATTACCTTGTGCAAGTAACCATTTCATTCACCTTGGAAGGGCAGTTTATATGTATACGTACCGGCAGTTTATACGTATACATACCAAACCATCAGTTATACAAAGAATTCTTCTCTATCCTGGAATCGTATGTCAAAACTATGAAGACACTTTTAACCCACCTAAAACGCATGGAGGGGTTCCAATTTACAAAACAACAAAGCTAAGGAGATATCTTGATGATATGTAGCCACTTCAATTATGACACTTAAATTATGAAGCTTCAACTTAGGCACTAAGTCCTAGATGGATTCCAATGTACTTCAGAACCTCACTTGACCAAGGGTCCTATCATCTCTGGGCGTCCAACTAATAAAGCCTTAAACTTCAGTCTAACTAATACTGCTAAAAACTAACCTTTCAGGGTGCTAAAAACTATCCAGACCGTGCAAAGGATGGGTTCTTTCATTGTTATAATAGTTTTCTGCAAATAAGATGCTCCCTCTGATACAGGTTCAATAATCCTGTTACACATTTAGCATATAGCACACCAGAGTTTTCTGCAAATAAGATGCTCCCTCTGATACAGGTTCAATAATCCTGTTACACATTTAGCATATAGCACACCAGTTAAATATTATAATACGAGTGTGTTTGTGCAGAGGGAAAGACCAAGCCGCAGATACAGCCATGTGAACCTCTGATGCAAGGCTCACCTGAGTGCAAGAGTAAGAGTAGGGTGGATTGAAATGTTTCACTGATGACAAAATATCAAATTGGTCACTAGTCATTATAGGTGGGCAAAATATCACTAGAATCTGATGACAGCAGCTATGGATTTAAGAGCCCCCAAGAAAGATATCAAATTGGTCAGATTAGGTAACAAAAACTAAAGTGATCATCACATTTTAAATTTTCATAAGTGCAACACTCTGATCACAAACACAACATGACAGCATCAAGTAACATATGCCTTGTTGAACATTGAATTGTCTATCACAAACTAAGAGTGCAGTGCAGACAAGACTCATGAAGTCCTCAAGTTTTTTGACAACATGAACCAAGACATGTGACCAGCAATGGAACTTAAAAATGATGATGTTGAAAATTTCTACTACAAAATAAGTTCTTGCAAAATGCAACGTGAAGATCAAATTCCAAACCCAAAAACAGCACGTATCTTGTGGAAGATCAGATCCTTCCATCCTCTCTCAGTATTCTCAACCACAGTAGAATTCCCATATCTGCAAAATATGGCATTCATATAAGAAGATAAACAAAATGTATTAAAAATATCAAATAGAAAAACGGAAAGTAGATAAATAACCTGTCTTCCTCGGGGACTTCTGTTTGAGTCAATCTAATAATAGTAACCCCAGGTTCAGGCTCATCAAATGTCATTTTCACCTGCAGATTCCACAGCCAACCACAATAAACCAAATTTTAGACCCAAAGCCACATTGAACAGTGATGATAACAAACAATAGCTGAAGCCCAAATAAACCAAATTGACAATCAATCATCCAAACAAAAAACAATATTAACCCCTGTTCCTGTTCAGGCTCATCAATGCCATTCGCCCCTGCCACAATTTAGTAAAACTCAAAATAAACTAAGGTTGCGAAGTTCAAAGTTAATCAAACTGGCAATAAAACATTCAAACAACGAGTTTTCACCAAATTAACACCCATCCATTCAACCACTTGAAAGTTATGCATCAATCACAACCAATCACCATCGAGAACCCATAAGTTAACCCACGCTTAATCATTTATCCCTTTTTTTGTTTTGTTGGTGCTAACATGACTCAAGCCTACGACAATCATATTCATAGGTACTTCTTGTCAACCCAAATCAAGAACTAATCATCAAAGGGATTAAAAAACTAGAACTAGAAAGCAATTAAATTTAAAGCCATATAGGAACATAAATTACCGTTGAATACATCCCATCAGCCCAGCTCCCAAACCTCCATTTCTGCACAATCAGCTTCCCTTCTTGCAACTCCTTATTCACCCCACTAATCGACCCATCAAACAGACTAAACTCCCCACCAACCTCCCTACTAATCTTCGCATTGCTCTGGGTAAACCCCTTCCACCTATTCTCATCCATCAAGATCTCATAAATATCCTTTGCCCGACAATTAAACTTCTCCGACAACGAAATCGTCTTGAACCCCTCCTTCCCTTCCTTCTTCTTCTTCTTCTTCTCCGGCGCTGCAGCAGCTGCGGGTGATGGAGCAGCACCCGCAGCAGGAGACGATGCGGCCGCCTGAGACGAAGGGGCTTTCTTCTTCACCTCCAATTCATCCTTAGCAGGCCCGCCTTTCGCCATGCTATCAACATAAACCCTAACCTTCTCAAGGATGATCGGCTTCCCTTTGGAGATGAAGGCCTCTTTCAGGCGTTTTCCGAGGGGACCCTCGTCGTTGAAGGTGATCCTGAGGTCGGGGTCCTCGTCGGCGTTCTCGTCGGCGATGTAGGGGATTTCGACGGAGCCGGTGGATTTAACGAGGGTTTGTCCGTCGGCGGGGTCGCGGGCTTCGCCTTCCCAGGAGAGGGAGAGGGAGATCTCGTAGCCTGGGATGATTTTGCCCTTGCGGACGTTGACGTAGGCCTCGCCTTCTAGGCGGTCGAGCTTGGTGGTCTTGATGAAGAGGCTGCCTTCGCCGGAGAGGATGGTGAGGTCTTGGAGGAGGTTGGAGAGGAGATTCCGGGACCATTGGAGGCAGTCCGTTTCGGACCAGTGCCAGTTGTGGACATTGGCGCCATCCGGGCGGTCTTCGACTATCCAGCGCTTGTCGCCTTCGCCGTATTTCGCCATGAGAGAGATTCTGAGCTGTTGTTGTTGTTGCAGTGATGAAGAGAATGATTGATTTTGAGTGGGGGGGATTGGGAAGGAAAGGAGGAAGGGAATGCAGATGGGGGATTGGAAATTGGAGTTTGTGTGGGAGGAAGGGGAAGGGTAGAAAAAATTGGAGGGGGAAGGGTTCTGGATGCTTCTGTGGGAGGAAGGGTCCAGAAGAATGGAGGAGGAGGAGGAGGGATTTATGGATGGGCGGTGTCCGCTGCTAGTGTGTGGACTTTCTCTTTGGACGGTGGCTTTCTAGGGCTACTACAACTATGGGCACTTTGAAATTTCAATGGACCCTGGATCTAAGTCCGTAATAGGAATGGGATTTGTTTGGCCCACGAAGTAAGTTTTTACACTCGAGTGTGGATCCTATGAGTCGAATTGGTGAAACTCCATCGTGGGGCTGACCTACAGATGAATATGTGTATGAATCATATTTATTAATTATTAATTATGATCTCTCTCAAGTCTAAGGGTATGTTTGACAAGCATTCATTGCAGGGAGGGGATTCTCTGCTCCAAATGATTCCTTTATACCAATGAAATCGAGCCAGCCATCCTCTATCAAGATTTTTTTCAAGTTTGGCAAAAGAGAGGAATCTCATTAAGGGAGGTAGAGATTTTGAAAGTTTCTCATAATCTATAAAAGATCAACGGCTGAGTTGTCAATATATGGTTATGTAGAGCTTTTGAATGGATTTGAATGGTTCGGATCATAGAAAGGAGGCCCACATAGATTAAAAATATATATTTATTTAATGAATGTACTTTTTTTTATAAATATCTCGAATTTTGGGGAGGATCGTCGGTTGAAAATTAATCCCTTAGCCATGTCTAACGTCCTCTAAATTATTGACAGTTCAGATAATTATTTTGATGCCCATAATGGTGAAACAATTGGAAAAAAAAAGGGGCTCTCGAAAACAATCCCATTAGTATACACTATAAAAGTGATCAATGGTTGAGTGTTTTTTGCCAATATCTCTTGATTCATGATGAATCACGTTCCCAAATTTGAAACCATGGCCATTTTAGGTCTAGTGATCACATCTAACGGTTTGGATTTTTCGAAAGGGGCCCATAAATGTCCAGATCTATGGATCAAGCGGTCTGGACATTTTCATAAACATCTGAGAATATAAGATGAATCAACGACTGATATTTTAGATATGAGCCGTTTTGGACATTTTAAACTTGATGATCGATTCAGATCATCAATATGGGACCCTCAAAAATGAAAATTCCAAAGCAGCCGGTAGTTCAAAAAATGACATCCAAATTATTATGGCTCCGTAAGTCTGACGTTAGATGATTCATTTGTTCCGATGGGGAGAGGTCTGATCCCCATAATACTCAATCCCATGGATGCAAGGAATCCACACAATACTATTCATGTATATACCAAACATGGGTTTTCCACGAATTAGCAATAAATCACCCAAGATTCCTCTCAGTGGATGCTTACCAAACGTCACCTAAAGGTTTTTTTTATCCGATAACATAGGTATTAGGGTTGCAAACGAGACAGTTGCAGATTGAAACCATAATGGATCCGATCCGAATCCGTTTCTAAATAACGGTTCCAGTTTTAGATCCGATTTTGTCTTGAAATCTGTTTTGTTCGTTCAAGACTCAATTTTGGTTCTGGAACCATATCCACCTAGAGGATTGGAATCTAGTTCCAAAATCAGTTTTAGTTTCTTTTTACGTTTTTTAGTTTTTTCTTAAAATAAGCTTATCATTCACCTTATAACAGTGCATCAAGTATAATACCTTCAGTATTATACATCAAAATGTGTGTGTGTGTGTGTGTGTGTGTGAGAGAGAGAGAGAGAGAGAGAGAGAGAGAGAGTTGATTTTAAGGTGTAGTTTGCAATATTAAAGACTCATAAGTCAGGTCCTAGGTTTATAAGTCAAAACCTACATGGACCAAGAACTAGACCTATTTATCAATCGAAACCTAAATTTGATTTCGAACCATGACCTGTTTATGAATCAAAACCTAAAATAGGTTCCAAACCCTTTTTTGCAGATCGAAGCTTCTGAGTAATCGGATACCCATTAACAACCCTAATGGGTATCACGTGGTATTTTACCCAACGAAACTATTTTCCAGGCACACATAAGACCCCGTAACATACATGGACCCAGCTCATCAAGCCTTGCCCAATGGCTCAAAAGGTAAGGACCACGCATTGGGGGTGGCAAAATCTGACCCCGCTTATTGACTGACTTGAACTTGAGAAAGAATTAAAACGCGTTGATCATGGATTGGAGAAACTAACATGTACGGTTGCAAACGGGACGGTTTCGGATTGGAACCATTGTGGACCCGGATCCGTTTCTAAATAACGATCCGGTTCCAGACCTGGTTTTGACTCGGAATCTAATTTGTTGGTTTCAGACCCGATTCTGATATGAAAACCCGGATCAAGTTCCGAAACTGGGTCCACATAGAGGAGGAGGAGGGATTTATGGATGGGCGGTGCCCGCTGCCAGTGTGTGGACTTTCACTTTGGACGGTGGCTTTCTAGGGCTACTACAACTATCGGCACTCTGAAATTTCAATTGACCATGGTTCTAAGTCCGTAATAGGAATGGGATTTGTTTGGCCCACGAAGTGAGATTTTACACTCGAGTGTGGATCCTATGAGTCGAATCGGTGAAACTCCATCATGGGGCTGACCTACAGATGAATATGTGTGTGAATCTTATTTATTAATTATTAATTATGATTTCTCTCAAATTTGACTTGTAAATGGTTTTTTTTCTTTTTCTTTTTCCGATAAGGTGGGTATTAGAGTTGCAAACGGGACACTTGCAAATTGAAACCATAAATGGAGTTGGATCTGGATCCAGATCCATTTCTAAATAACGATTATAGTTCTAGATCCTATTTTGACTTTGAATCTGCTTTGTTTGTTCTATGCTTGGTTTTGATTCCAGAACTGGATTCACTTAGAAGATTAGAATCTAGTTTCAAAATTGGTTATAATTTCTTTTTATGATTTTGAACTTTTTATTATAATAAGCATATCATTCAACTTATAATACTGCATCAAATATACTACCTTTAATACTATACATAAAAAATGTTAAAAAAAAAAAAAGAGTTAATTTTGAGGTAAAGTTTGTAATATCAAAGACTCATATATCAGGTCATGGATCCATGAGTCGAAACCTACTCAGAACTAGACATGTTTACAATCAAAACCTAAATTGGGTTTCAGATCAGAACCTGTATATGAATCAAAACCTAAAATAAATTCCCGACCCGTTTTTTGCAGGTCGAAACTTCTGGATAATCGAATACCCATTAGTAACCCTAGTGGGTGTCCCGTAGTATTTTACCCAATGAAACTATTTTCGAGGCACACATAAGACCCCGTAGCATACATGCACCAAGTGATACTGCGGGTGGGGTCAAACACAAGATATGAGGTGCAAATCCACGCCTTTTATGCTAGTGGACCATCACCCAAGGCTAAATTTAGAATAATAAGATGTCGTTTGGCATGTCTATTTCTTGGCTCAAAACATAAGGATCACGCATTGCCACCTTGAAATCAGCTTCAATTGATTTTGACTTTTTTTCTCCAATGTCTTTACGTTTCCTCTTCAAGTCAAGCTCTACATACACGATTACTATATTCTTAATCTCCAATAAATCAACTTCAAGGGTAAAATACGTGATAAATGCCTCTCCCTTCACACCTTTCATCTCATTAATTTAAATAACAAACTCCTATAAATTAGGGAAGATAAATGTTCCTCCCAAGTTTTACTCTCATTAATTCAAATAATCAATGTCCTATTGTTTTATGGGATAATAGCATAATACCTACCTGTACTTTGCTCAAAATGCAGACCTTCCTCCCTGGACTTTGGTATTTTGTATTAAACACACCTGTAGTTTTAATTAACATGCAAAATGAACGAATTCCGTTAGTATTAATTGCGTAGGTCATATAAATGATGTTTGGTGCATACTGGCGGCAAATTACTTGTCCAAAAAAGACTTATTTACCCCTTAACCTAGCCTATAAAAATGATAATGATATATAAGCAGCTCTCAGTCATTTTTTTCACCCATTTCAAATGCATCCATGTCAAAACTCCTGTACCCATTGTTCTCGTGATCGAAACTCTCATTAAGAAGAAGAAGATCAGAACCCAACTCCCAAATTATATCCTTCGTCACATACTTTCCTTGATGCCATTGAAATCTGCTATAAGAACAAGCATTCTCTCAAACACCTGGAATGACCTCTAGAAACCAATGTGGGCTAACACCACCATTATTTTCTGAAAACGGAAACCAATTCCCTAGTGAGCATTTCACCACGATGTAGCCAATAGAACATTTCCCATTTCCATAAAAAGACCAGTATTTCTTTTCAAAAGGAAGATCAATTTAAGTGATAGAAACAAATGTTAAGCAAGGACAACAACAATTATAGAGAACAATATGTAGCAACCAACAAGTAATTTTGAAGGAGGGGCTCTTCCACAATAGAATAATGGAACAAGATCCCCATACTGAAACATCATCCAAATACACCTAAACTTGATACTTTCACACCCAACAACAAAAAACACCTTCATTGAGCCAATTCATCAAACACATAGTGATCTAATTAGAGAACATCAATTTTCACCACCTAAAGCACAAACCTTTCCAATTTGGCCCAATCCCAACCCATCTTGTGAAAATCCCCGACCACTTTTTTAAACTAAAAGTCAGATTCAAGGGGACCCAAACTACTCAAACAACAAAAACACTACAAATCAAGACAACCCAATATTTTCCTCGAAAGAAGCTTTGCAGTACTAAAACTACTATTTTTGCTTGTTCCCATCAAAACCGAAGATCCATTTTCAACTATGTAATCTCCAAAACAAAAAAATAAAAGGAAACGAAACCACCTGGAAGGACCTTTGGAAACCCATGTGAACCGTGAAATGGGTCATTGAATTATATCCATTTTTGTCACTTCTTGTTGTAGAAGTAGCTAAATTACCAGTTTTTTTTCGTTTGCTTTGGAACGATCAAGAGCTCCTCCCCTATTATCCCATCTTTCCTATATGCTCAATGAAATGCTTTGAGAAACCCTAGTAGGAAGAGGAAGATGGAGGAGGAGGAGAGGAAAGTTGAAATCTTGGACCTGGGCATTTGGGAATTTGGGAATTAAGGTTTAAGAATTGGATTCAAATGAAGTGGGACTTTGGGGAGAAGAAATCCCTAGCTGCAAACGAAAAAGGGGAAAATGATAAAAAATGCCAAGACACATCTTATATATGGAGGGGTAAATTCGTCATTCCACATTTTCCGTCACGGCCATCTTTATTTGCATTATGATTTAAAATACAAATATGTTTAGTACAAAATACCAAAGTTCAGGGAGGTGGTCCGCATTTTGAGCAAAGTACAAGTACATATTTTGCTATTATCTCTTTTTTTATTTGTTGCATCTTCTCCACGATTTTTCCTCTCTTTTCCTTTCTTTCATTCTCACTCCCTTCTCTCTCTTGTGCCAAACTATTGTTTTACGGGTACATGACTTTTCTCCTTTTCAATGATTTTTCTACTTTTTAGTTTTTTCCCTCATTTTTTATTTGCGTTCTTTACCGGATCTCGTCGTTCATTGATAGCCTTGGTTTTCTAAAACTTATTTTTGGGCTGCTTTTATTTTAACTTATTTTATGATTTTAGTTGGTTGCTCATGACTGTACATGGAGGGGTATTGAATGGTCAGATCACCTTTAAAAGTCTCCATATTTGTGTATTTTATCAAATATGTTCTATAATATATACTTTGGATCCAGATCCATTATAAGATCAAGTCAATGCCGTTGGAGTTAGACAGGCTCATTTTCTATGTTGTTACATTCTTAGTGAATTCCACTAAGAGCATGTCCTGGAATCTAATGAGTACTCATGTATGGTAAAAATTGATCCAGCAGCTCGGATTTAAATAAGTAGGCCACACATTGAATATCTCTTCAATATTATTTTCTTTATGTTTCTATGATTTTTTAATTATTTACTTCTTCAAGTTCGCTATGTTTTAATGTTTAATATTCTTTTATGAATTATTTTCAATTAATTCTGTATTGATGATTTTATTGTTTTAATCTTGTATATTTCAATCATTATACTAATACATATTGACTTTGTATATATATATATATATATTAGAATTAGTACGTGCGTAAAAATCAAGTTTTTCATGGAGAAGAGATTCGACTCTACATGATGGAAATAAGGCAGAATTATACTTGTTATTATACTGTAGATCACATGAAATAAACCTATAATAAACTTATATAAATTTCTTTTATTTCTCCTACCGTTTTGTAAGGCTAAGATGCAATGATAGGTCTTTCACTAATTTTTTTTTTTCCTAGAAAGGGAAAGCCAAATTATACATATACATATACATATATATATATATATATATATATATATCTATTTTTGGGCAAGGGCTACTTTAATATATTATTTTCCATTTGCATCTCAAAAGAAAGCCACTAATTGAATATATATTTATTTTGGGTCGGGCTTAGCCCAAGAGATACCTTTTATTGAAAATGCTCATACTATGTGTTTTTGAAAGGACATATCCACAAATGGGCTCCATTAAGCTGATGTGGCGTCTCTCAAGGTCGGAATTGATGATTTTTTTACAATCAACATTCAGCTATAAAGAAAAAGAATATCATAGATATCCAAAAATACAGAAGTGCAACTACACAAGTGGACAAGACAGAAAAAAATATAAAAATAAAAATTCATTTTGTTAAATCTTACCCATTCATTTTTAACAACCTATTACTGGTGAGTGGTGAGGAATGAAACATTCAAGTTTCAAGGGGACCGTTTCTCACTTCTTTCCTTCATCTCGATCGTCCGATCAATGAGCATCATCAACAGTAAAATCTTCATCACACTTTCACAAAAACGAAGTCAGTCGTCCCTCCAATCCATTTCGCAGCAGAAAATGCCGAAAACTCCACCTCCACCGTGGGTAAAACGAAAGGGGATTCCCGCGTTCAAGAAACCCATCCAAACGTCCCAGAAAAGCAGAGAAATCAACGAATCCCAAACCCCAACAACAACAACGACATCCAAATCCAAATCCAAAACCAAATCCAAATCCAAATTCGCAACAACTGTACGTTCTCTCTCCTTCTTTCCAAAACCTCCGTCCCACTATCTCGAGAGTCCTACGATCCTGACCGCTGATTTCTTCCAAATCGACGCCCTAGATCTCGCCCCTCGTCTTCTCGGCAAATTCCTTCGTAGAGATGAAGTCATTCTGCAGATTACAGAGGTATGAATCTAATTCTTCATTTGCCTTTCAACCGATCAAAATCAGAAAACCCTAAACTAGTAAACTATCAAGAAGAGCAATTCTTTGCAATCTTCACGATCTATTTCTTCAGATATGAAATGAGTTAGCTTCATTTCATTTAATGCAGGTGGAGGCATACAGACCAAATGATTCAGCTTGTCATGGTCGCTTCGGGATTACACCACGAACAGCCCCAGTTGTAATCATCTATTCTTTTCCTCTTATGGGTTTAGCTGCTACCAGTTTCATTCTAAACTCAGTCTTAGATTACCAAAAAAAAAAAAAAAAGTTTTGTTTGTTTTCTTTGGCATTGAATGTAGTTTGGGCCGGGAGGGCATGCCTATGTTTATTTGTGCTATGGTCTGCATTCAATGCTCAATGTCGTCGCAGACAAGGAAGGAGTAGGCGCTGCGGTTTTAATTCGAGCATGTGCTCCTATTAGTGGTATGTGTTGCATTGTTTATTCAATGCTGTCTTGAATTGTTGATGTATTGCAGAGGATATTTACTTTCTTGCAATGCAAATGCATATTCTTCTCACTCCCGTTATCGGGTTTGTATCCGTTGCGCTTCATGGATCATGTTTTACATTAAAAGTACTCTTCATGATATTGGTAAAGATTGAGAGTGGATGATTCTATTGTTGGAATTTTGAAATTTGGCTCTTCATTTCCTAGTTCTTGTCTTCTTTATTTCCACATATGCTTTCTCTGTGTGTTGTTAATGTTGGTATATTCTATCACGATGCACCTAAACTCAAGGAGCATTAAGGTTACCCCAATTTCACACACATGCAGATATGTGTTTTCTTGTTCAGCCATATATGTATCCGTATTAACTTTTTCTGAAATTAAGGAAAGCTTGTTTATGGTCTATTTTTGATTCAGATAAATTTTGTAGTCTATTGAACAAGTGCAAACATTTTTCTTTGCGGTTTTATAAGGCTTGTTATTTATTCTCAATGTCGTGATGGAAATAAACAGGGTTGGAGACAATTCAGCGGCGTCGCTGTCAAATAACTGAGAAGCCTGTCCTCCTTACAGGGCCTGGGAAGGTTAGTATCTCTTTCTTGTTCACTATTTTCTCTAGCATCCTAATACTGAAATTGAACATTTTAAGGATAAGGTCATAGGTTCTGTGGAGATTTGGTGCCAACTGCTGAACAGCTCATGTCACAGGAATTATTTCAAGTGAAGTATCCACATGAAATGTTCAGATTCCAACATGATACTTCTGGACTTGTTTTAAAGCTAATTTCAGTTGAAACACTAGAAGTTTTGCTCCAATTATTGGAAAAATATGCTGTGACCTTTATTTGGCACTATGCCATTATTAGTTTATAACAGAGTATTATATAAACATACACTTTCCATGATTATCGTTGATTGGTATAAACTGCTTGATTGACTCTCTCTTTTTTTTTTTCATTATTTTAGTTACTTCCCAAATTGATTTTATACTCTTATTTTTGTTTCAGTATTTGTTAAGTTTACACCTCCTACTTTAGGTAATAAGAGCCCGTAGCACAGTTGGAAGTTGCTCAGTGTAAAAGTTCAATAACGCAGGGGTGTGTGTGTGTTGGAGAGAGAGGAGTTTATGCATTATCTTTAGATCAAGAGCTGTGATTTATTTGTTATTGGATTGAAGGCTAGTATAGCAATTAGGCTTATTTTTCTCGTGGAAAAAAAAAAAATACAGGCCTATGTTAAGGTGTCCTGTCAAAAACATAATTCATGTAGCCGAGCCCAACATCATTGGGACAGGGCTTTAATTATGATGATGACGACAACGGTGATGATGATTGTTAAGGTGTCCTGTCAGCTCTTCTTTTTATGAAAAAAAAAATAACTGTGCGATTGTTTCATTCATTGGGTGCAAGACCCATTGTCCTCTTGCTGGTTGCAACACACATTTTAGTTGGGTTTTTCCTGCATGTTATGCTTGCTGAAACTAGTGCAGATTGCTAGTGCAGTAGTTCTCTCAACTTTTTGGAACCTCTCTGTGTCATATGCACAGCAATATTGCATATGGCAGGGGCTGATTGGTAGTCCTAGTTAGAAAAATGCATTGTTAAAATTCTGTCCTTGTAGTTATTTCAGCCACATTGTGCACGAGTGCCACAATAGTAGGAGGAATTCAAGTAGCTCGCTAATTCTCCATGCCCAGAACTGTTCTACTTTCAACCTTATAACATGTGAGCAGCTGGCTGATTATATCTTCACAGTTGTAGTTTCAACCTTGTGATATTGTGAGCATCTGGCTCATTCCATTTTCACATCAGTTAACCTTTTGTTGACTATTTAACTGTCCATCTACTGCTGAAAACCTTCTGAGTTGCATATTGTGTTTTGGGCTTTGATTGGACCTCAAATTGAAACCATTTTACCCAATATTGCATTACTTAGCCACCCATGCACCATTCAGAAACACACTCTTAACCCTGGCCCAATTTTTGATCCTATCACTGTAGCAAATGCTAACCCTTCATTTTTACATTAAATGTGGATTGTGGCCTATTGCTGAATTTCTTTAGAACTGTTTATTTGCTCAGCATAAGTTGAATGCTTAGGATAATCTGATTGAAGATGTGGTTTATGTACACTGGAGCCATCAAATAAACAATCTAGATCATTAAAACATAGGTCTCTCTTGTGCATACTTTCATGGCCTAATGATCCATACCCTGTCAAGGGGATTAGATGAGTTCTCTGATTTCAGAGTCAAGGTATTCATGAATGACTTGAAAGATCATAGTTTTACTAGTCAGGGTGTCATAGGGTGTTGCTGTGGATAGCAACACCCATTCCCACACCAATCCCTGGAGGGGCAGGTCTCCTTACATGTTCCTGGCCATTGAGCCAACTCAGCAAAAAAAAAATAGTTTTACTATTCAAGTAACTTTCCTAGGGAGTATTCGACTAGTTGCTATGCATTGATAAATGAAAATGAAAACAATCTCACCAATGAGAGAGAGAGAGGGAGAGAGGGAGAGAGGGAGAGAGTGTGTGTTTGTTCCTTAATTGGCATGATGGTATCTACTATACTTTTGTTCCTTTTTGTCAATTTGTCAATTTTACAGGTTGCTCAAGCTCTGGGTCTCTCGACAGAATGGTCAAATCATCCACTCTACACCTCTGGTATGTTTAATCTGCTTTAGGATCTGTCTAACAAAATAAATCGATTGGTCTCTTTAGCAGCAGTTCTGATATAATTGCATTCGGGCAGGTGGGTTAGAAGTTCTTGATGGGCCCGAGCCAGAGAAGGTATTAGTTGGCCCACGTGTTGGCATTGAGTATGCTTCACCTGAGCATGTGAATGCGCTATGGCGGTTTGCCATTGCCGGTAGCCCTTGGATAAGTGCTCCTAAGAATACTCTCAGGCCACCCTGATTTTTTGAAATGTGTTGCTACCCTCTTTGCATGAAAATGCAAAAAAAAATGATTAAGAAAGAGGAAGAAAAAAGGGAAAGGAAGATGATAAAAACAATCAGAAAAAGGGGAAATGTGGAATGAAAATTTTGTTATTTTCATGAAATATGATTTTAAGTTATTATCTTTTGGAAATGCGAATATCTTACTCTTCTATGAATGATATAAAGGATTAGCTTATTGATTACTGAATTTGGAAGGTTAGTATATTTCTGTTGACCCATTTATAGGTCCAGATTTCATGATATGCTGTGATGTTGCACCCCTTCATGCAAGTATGTGGACGACTTATATGGTGGGCCCACAGTGGATGTGGGATATCTCCAAAAATTTCTAACTGAATGATATTAGCCATCTGATTGGCTGGCCTACAATTTTATGGTTTTACGAAGGTGAAGTGTTATCCCTAACAACCAATATCATCAAGGCCTCATCACGTGAATTTGGGGCATCTAAAGAGTTCTCTAACTCCAACCTAACTCCAACCAAGGTAGGACCACAATATGCTCTCTCTCTCTCTCTCTCTCTCTCTCTTCATGGTCTTCATTGCTCTACATGAAGTCATGTCTCTTTCCTTCTTTTTATTTTTTTATTTTATGTGTTAGTCATGTCTTTTCTCACCACTTTCACCCAAGATCTTGATTTCTCTCTTTTCTTCTAGTTTTCCATGAGTATTCTTATGGTTTGTCTTACTTGGGGCATTTTTGGCATTTTGTAAAGATGTGCGAACATGTTTTTAGTAGCTGCCCTTTTTTTCCTTATTAATCAGCAAAGATGAAGAGATTAAGAAACATGTCGAACACAGGAGATGAGCGAGATCGTTAAATTAAAGACTTACTTTTAGAGTGTTTTATGATTGATGCATATTAACATAATTAAATAGGAAAAAAAAAAATTCAGGAGGCAATTAGATCAATTATGACCTATGTAGCAAAATATTGATCAATTAAGAAGTAACATATATACAAAATAAGTGTACTAAAGTTCAGAATGTTGAGACTATTTGAGAGCATTTAGATGTATTATTAGGTGATAAATTAAGAGAGACTCGTTTAAACTGACTTGGATATATATTTATAAAATGAGCCATGGCAGAGTTGAGCTTGTCTTTGATTTTTCCGTCTCCCAACATTAGCCACATAGAACATACTAGGTATTATGCTGTTTGATAAAAATGTCTATAAGTGGGCATTTGATGATTGCATAGCACTTGACTAGCTCATCTCCACTTTGCCCGCAACTTGTTACACCACCATCATCATCATGGTGGTCATTGTAGAAAACGTCATGTTTTTGTCTAGGCCTGGCCGATCATAACACATGTTGAACTCAAAAGTAAAAAATATAAAATGAAATGAAAAGGTGGAAATTGTTGTCGACAATAAACAATTGAACCTAGGTAATATCCACAATCCAAATAAGATCAATCACACGTTGGAAACTATTTTTAAAAAAAATCCCTTTTAATGTTGGTAACCATAATGAAACTAATATTACACGAATAACCATACCGGGGCCCAGCTATTGTTTATCACAGAGGAAACCCAAATGTTTGAATGTTTCGAAAGAAACATTGGTAATTAAAAAAAAAAAAAAAAAAAAACCACAGCCGAACATATTTAATATTTGGTAATTACAGATAAGACCCACCAAATGTTTGAAGATTTCAATATTACTGTTAAGATTCTGAGATTCTCTGCTACTGTGCTGCCAAACGGAACCCTGGGCCCTTGAAATATTTTCCACGAAAAGTCTAATTCCCCTACCCACTTTCTCCATGGTCATCATCAAAATAGAATGCATATTCAACAAGATATTTCCAAATGAAGCATAAAGCAATTCATATTCTTTACCAATAAAACTAGTTATTATGCAGCCTCTACTATATCCATGGGCGTTTTCATCATCTTCTTCTTCTTCTTCATTTGATTGGTAACATTGAACCTTCGTTAAAAATTGAGAGCAAGAAAAAAGCCAGTGCAGAAGACTTGTACCAGAACAGATACAACAACAAAGGAAATTACATCAGAAGGCCAACAAAAAGCTCAGCTTTATCTACTCTTTGCTTAGCCAGTGAATCTATAAGATCGTCAGGCCACCTACAGGCTACAAGGAAAAAACTAGATATGTAATCTCATCGAGGTTAAAACGAAATTTCCAAGAACCCCAGACTGGAGACAAATTATAAAGGTAAGCATTAAAAGAGCTTGATTTCAATAATAAGGGCTCGTTAAAAGGGAAGTAATAAATCCACAATGCCCCAAGAATAGTGAAGAGCTCACCCTCAGTGGAATCTCTTACAAGTTACAACAACAGCTTCCGAAAAGGTGACTAAGATCTCCCCCTTTCACTGTTATTAATGGGGGCATGCGCCTCCAATTCCAGCTGTCTGTCCCATCGACGTTAAAATTTAGAACACCAACTAAAGGATGACAGTTATTTTGTGATCCCTTCTTCTGCTTAATAAGCATTACTACTAATACAACCACCACTTAAAAAAGAAAGTCACACAGCACAAACAATCATCATCAGAAGCATCAGCAGCCACCTAAGTGAGGTGAGGCTTTAGACTTTCAATGCTCTTCATTGAAGCTTCCTGTCCTTTTTTGGCAGGTATGTCAATGCAAATATTTTGATAAGAGGATTCACTGATATGGAACTTCAGGAAACACCATCAACTAAAACAAATGCTAAGAACACTATAATTTGAATATGGATAACGGTATCAGCACTGAACACAGACAGATATGAGGTGCATAAGTATGTGCCTACACCAACAATAAACTTGACATACCAATGCCTCTGTATAAAAATATAATAGTTGTATATTAAACAGTATCCTGGAATCATTGGCGTGGAAAAATGCAACTAAAGTAATACATGGAAAAATGCAACTATATAACAGTGGTCCTTACAAGTACAAATTAAGGGTATTTCTCCTAAGATTAAATGGCTTAACCATCTCAAAACAAAAACGGAAAAGGAGAGAGAGATTAGACATACCATTCTCAAGGGACAACATGTATCTTGTGTTGAATATGGTAATTTTTGGGGGAAAAAGGAGGATGGGGGCAGAGTAACACTGCACCTCATTATTGGAACTATCCAACTAATGAGATGCGCCTTCTGTAAATTGGACATCAACTGACCCTACTAGAAACTTAAATCATTTTTGAATATAATATTGTGAACCATGATACACAGAGATAAAGAAGAAATGCACATAAAATATTGGGAAGGAGGTAGACATCAATATATCATTGATCACAAAATTGTTATTTTTAAACTGAAGAAGTTATATAGTACAGATATACAGATTTGGGAAGGAAACGTGTTTCCCACAAGAACCCAAACAGATCACTCTAACTGTTAAAACTCCAGAACAATATACACCAGTACATTGAAACTCAGTGTTAATAATAGGGAATACCTTAAAAAAATCAACCACACGAAACTTCCATGACAGCTATTGCAAAGAAGAAACAAAATCTGCAGAAGACGGATAAAGATTAGTTTCACAACAAGTCGATACCAAAGTAATCATATTGAACAGGAGAAAAAAATTCATGAATCATGATGCGAACTTGAATATTACCTACATCCCAAGTCAAGAATCCAAGAAACAACTCAGTCCAAATACTGCCAAATCATGAGTCTAGCTGGAAAGTGTGAGAGAGATGTGCTTTCAAAAGCTCCCCCTTGTGGCACAGAAGGATGCAACTCGAGTTAACACTCTTATCACTTGTGGAGCCCATTCTCCTACCCATTGACATAAAGCCGGCTATAAAATTCAGTGAAGTCTAGCCGGAAAAGAAGAAACTTCAAATCTACATGTTGCTGCAGTGGTAACTGTGCTATAAAACCCTCAAGCGATGATTTGTATTCATGTGCAATTGTGTCAAAATCTAGACCCATTTTCCGTCGAAATTCTGAAGCAAATTGTGTTATGGCCTTTCTGCCCTCCCCAACCCATGTACCAGACTTTGACTTCTTGTCATCTGACCTTGACATTGGTTTTCCTCTGCCTCTAGACACGCTTTTCCGCAAACTAGCAAAATTGATTAAACAACATGTAGAGTTTAGTAAACTGAAATCAGTAAACTCACAGGAAAATAAGACTAGCAAGGAAATTTAGATTATAGCACCTTGTATTGAGTTGACAATTCTACACTACATTTTATTATTTGTTGAAACAAATGACTAAGATGATAAAATTATATATTTTAAAAAATTCTAGCATGTAATAATGTGTCCTCCTTTGACGAAAAAAAAGTAGAAAAAAGAGCTAATTGATGAAAAAAATCGCACAAATCATACTAGAGATAAAGGTTCAAAATATAGCTACAACTTCCTACCACAGTAGAGAGTTGCTATCTTCATATAGCAAACAGTTATGGCTTACACAACAAAGCAGCAGAAAATAAAAAATGTTTAAACCACAAGTTTAGTAATACAAAAATTAAGAATCTTTAACAATTGCAGATAGTGCATCATGTACATATACCAAATCCCAAGCCTGGGTAAAGGAGAATAGCAAAGGCTATAAAAACCACGTCATACTTCAGCAAGAGACTTTTGAGAATCAACTTACAAAGAATATTATCTTAAATAGAGTTGAGTAGTAGAAAAATAGAACTCACAAAGCCAACCAAGATAATTTAGGTATGGCTTAAATGACGATGATTTATATAAATTTATTAATTTGATTAAAAAAACCATTATTGGGAAAATCATTCTTTATGCAAAATGGCACATTCTATTATTACGTTTAAAAGAGATGCTTTGTAAAGGCTTACTAAATACCAACTATTCCATCAAATATATATATATATATATATATATACACACACACACACAAAACTAGTTGTTTTGAACTAATTTTCTTGGTGTGTGATTGTGTGTGTGTGTGTGTGGCCATTATATACATAGGCATTTTTTATTATATAGCATGAGCCATGATAGAAACAGAGCTAAAGAGTTCTCTTAACCATGCTAAAGTAAAAGAATAAAGCTTACCTTGATTGCAACTCGTAGATACCTTCGTATAAACGATCAGCAAAGCTTCGGAAGCGCAATATAAGGTCAAATAAAACGAAGAGCAACTTGCTAAGGTGTTGGGAAGGCTCCCCAAGAAGCGACTTCTCTACAATTGAATTAAGGTACTTCTCATGTGCCGCAAGCAGGTCATCTAGATCCTTAGAGGTTTCCATTTCTTCCAAAAACTTGGACCATGATACCTCCAACACCTCAAACATGATATAATATTGCAGGTTAGTAACAAAATGGTTCATCTCATCCCAAAGCACCTGGCATCGCCGTGACATCGAGACAAATTGCGAGGTCACCGTTCCCCCTTGCTTTGAAAAAAGGTCAGAACTGATGTAATTTGGCTTCATAATCTTCCATGCTCCAATCAAGGCATGCTCAACGCGTCTAAGCTTCCAAAGGAAGTTGAAAATCCTAAGATACCTTGCCATGACTGATTCAGTAAACACAGTATCCAGAGGCACCTTCGCATTATACTCCAGTGAGAAAACATCCCACCCCCGATCTCCAGCTCCATGCGGCATCATCTTAACCCTCAATCTATCCAAAATGTCAGGGTCATCGTACTGCGCATTCGATGATCGAATTGCGCTTTCCAGCAAGCCTGCAAGCTTGAAGGAGCTGATGGTGTTGGCAGGCTCAGAAAGCTCAGGGCCAACAATATCCATCAGATACTGAACGAAATCGCCTTGACCCAGAAGCAAATACCTCTTGATTGCAAGGCAATGCTCCTTGAATTTATACTGTTTATACATAACATCCATCAGGTGCTTGTCAATTCTCTTGGCTGCTTCAGAAACCAGTGCTTCCAGTGCATCGGTCTCTCCATAACCAAGCCCACCTCTCATTGTGGTGGTTCCAGCGGCAGCCGCTGCCTCTGCAGCGGCATCAGCCCAGCCCTGATCCTCACAGCAGACGCGAAGGAAGTTTATGGACTTGCCTGTGCGCAGAATTCGCTGCGCTAATGAAGGTGAGATGAAGGATGGGAGCATACCATCATGGAGGCGATACCCCTCACGCCAGAGCGACTCGGCCTTCACCGTCTGGCCAAGGACGAAGAACTCTGCAAAAACATCCTCCAGCTCCCCTTCCAACACCCAGCTCCTCACCATCTCGAACAGCGGTGAGCAGACTCGCCGGAGAAGCCTCCTCATGAAATCCTGCACCATCGGATCGCCGTGCTGTGCATGCACATGGATCGCCCCTGCCATTGCACCGCCCCTTAAAACCCTGCAACTGTCCACCAAAACCGCCATCAGCCGCATTCTCACAGTCGGCTCGGCCAACCAGACCGCCAATCTCCTCAGCGAGAGGTAATTGCCGGAATTACTCTCGGAAGCCATCGGAATCGGATTGAGTGACTGCGATTCGAGAATTGCGAGCAGCTTGTAGTAATCGGACAGCTCGTCCTGGAGGGCGGCGCAGAAGGCCTGGCCGACCGTTCCGACGTCCTCAGCCGGAAACCGGTCCATGCTCTCGGAAATGTATCCGCGGACCTTTATGAAGAGCCATCCGAGCTCGCAGAGCTTCCGGACCATGATCCGAGTAGATCGCGGCACCGTGAGGGATTCCGACAGCGCGTAGCCGTCAGAAACCTTGTCGAATTTCACGTACTTGCCGTCGATCCCCTGGCAGGCGTACAAGACGTCTCGAACGAGAACTCCTTCAGGAATCTCGCTTTCTTCAGTGATCAGATCGGAGAATTCCCGGAAGGCGATTTCGCGTATGTTTTCCGGATCTTTGGAGAAGAGGAGGACGCCGCCTCCGCCAGCGGTGGTCCGATGTCCGTTTTCTAGGGAATTTTTGGGATCTGAAAGGGAGGGGAGGAGTGCGGAGGATAGCAGGTCGGAGGAACGATCCTTGCGGCGGTCGTCGGAGATGACTTTGAGGAGGTAGAGGAGGGCGGGGCGGTTGGAGATGGATCTGGAGGAGAACTTGGTGTATAGATCGGCGAAGGTGAGGGCTTCGGAGGATTTCCCTTCGTTGACTAGGCGGCGCTTGATGGACTCTGCAATGGCGGCTTCGTCGATGGTGACGGAGGGGGAGATGCGGCTGGAGAGGATTCGGATGGCGTATTTGAGGGATTTCTCGGTGGCGTTGGAGGATGGATCTGGTGAGAGGCGGACGACCAGGTCCTTGATCAGATCCATGGTCGTCGTCTTTTGGTGGTGCTGTGGATGATCCATGGCGCGAAGGGGAAAAACCCTAAAAAAAAGAATCCTAAAACCCTAACCCTAGTTTTGGAGGTGATGGAGAAGATGGTGGTTGGTGGTAGCGGTACATTTCGAGTGTCCACTGTGAAGAAAGGGAGGGGTAGATTTGGAATTTGGTTTTCCTATTTTTTGACGGTTGGGTTTTTGGGTTTGTTGGGCGCGGAAATGGCAGATTTTAAAAGGGACGGTTAGCGATAGAGGAAGCGACGGAATCCGACGGCTGGTGGAGACCTACGGACACAAGACAAGACAATTGGGACTTTGGGAGTGACGGAGCTAAAATAGTAAAATACAAGTCTGGATCTCCATCATGGCCCATATATATAGAGAGACAATCATGATGAATCTCATCACCTTCATTGATGTATCTTCAAGTTTCAGTACGATAGCAATGGGTCTTATCATTCTTTTAACACAAGATTGAAGTGTGGCTTTCGTTTGTATTATGCGTTCAATCGAACGGTGAGTCCCTCTTCTGTTAAAAAGAAAATTTTGATATGTGCATGTGTCACACTGACATGGTTCCCATATGATGGTGGCAACAGGGATCTGAATTTGCTAAAATTCAAACTAATCCAGACCCGTAGATTTTGCCCTGTTTTTTTTTTTTTTTTTTTTTCTTTTATATATAGAATTTCTGCAGGGAATTCGCCATATTTAGAAGTTTCTGGACATGAAGTGACATATTGTCCCCCTAGAATTTCTGAATTTCATTTTTCATAACTAGTATTTTTGGATTCTAGTAATATAAAATGTCTCTTTTGATATTTGAAAATTCATGAATTTCACTCAATTTGTATTTTAATGGAATTCCGATATGCTTAAACCCAAAGAAACATTCAAGAATTCCATTATGTCTGAAAATTCATGAATTTTCCAGACAGGAATTCTGCAAATAAACAGGCCCAAAACCTTAATCTTAACATACATACAACCCGTAATACATATGCAAGGTAAATTTGGAGATCAAGAATAGATCAACATGACATTGCTAAGGAACCAACACCCATGAAGGAAAGAGGGATGATCTATTTTAGGATTTTAATTAAGAAGTGAGCCCTTTTATAGTGCGTCACAAATTCATTGTGTCCGACAAATTTTAAGTACTTGTGATAGATTTTCATCCTCCGTTGTTGGAGCAAAAAGGGTCTTTGTCCTTGAATGGCATGGATTAAAAATCCTGCATGGCTCTTGTAGTCCTGTATGTGAGTTGTCTATTAAAACAAGGCATTTAAAACATAATGATGTCCTTTAATCCTTTTGCCTTTTGCTTCTTCTTTTTTCCCCTTTTCATTCAGCTTCTAGTTTTCTTTAAATTAAATATTCAAAATTTTTATTCATATTAGAGGTACCTTTCACCATTTTTACAAGAGGTAATAATTTTAGCACTTTATAGTAAGAAACTGTTGGATTGAGTTACATGATGCATTCCGTTTCATATATACACACTTGTACGTGTCATATCTTGAGCCAATTACCTAATGATTCTAAAAAACAGCAGAATTGTGGGCAACTTCATTTCTACAGTAGATTAATCCATAAGCCGAGACTTCCTCTCATTTTGTCTTTCATGGTACGTCGTGTTTCGTGCTTTGTAAGGTAGGTTTGATTCTTTGACTTGGCACCCTTAAAACAACAATCAACGGCTGAGGTTAAGGACAAATACAACTCCATATTTTTATCTACACTGCTCCCACCAGGTCAAGACAAATTGAAAAGGACAAACAACCTTAGATTTGTTTAGGTCCTCAACCTAAATCCCAAACAAGGGCTGAAGATCTGAAGGAGTGCATTTTACCATTTTTCTAAATGTGGGGTTTGGATTCTGGAACTCTTGGGTTTTCTGGTCAGTTCAAACTGTATAATTAATATTCAATGTTTTGATTGCAGGCAGGCATAGGTTGAATTGTATTTTGATTTGCCATGTCAATTCATGATTCATTATTTAATTTTTAATGAACATCTTGGATTCATGGATGATGGGTCTCATCATTAAAAATTTAGGAGAGTGGTCAGCAACTTTGCTAGTCAGGGACCAAAATAATTCCAAACTTGAGAGATATATCATGAGTTATGACCAAGCTATCTATGGTGTAGACGGACCATCTTCTCTTGCTGTAAAAATGGTTTTAACTCATTAGTTAGAGAGGAAAAAAAAAAAAAAAAAAAAAACTCATTGATTTAGAGTGTTCATATGGTGAGACTTATTTTATATAAACGATGGAAGATCAATTTGATTAATGGGATAAAATTAAGATGACAATGGTTTTCAGATTTTGGTAAAATCAAGAAGCTGGGAGCACGGGGGGAACTAAAATTTGAAAAACGGTTTAAACAAAATTTTATGGTTTCTTTATATTGGCCCACACCAAAGTTTTTTCTATTTTACCTAGTGAGACTCCAACTCCTATTTTCTGGTTCCGCTGTTGGTTGTGAGGAAACCGTGGTAACAATGAGATAAAAAGAAAAAAAAATATAAAAATCATTTAAATTGTATTTAAATTTTATTTATTTATTTATTTCTTGTGTTTTTAAATATTTATAAACAGGCCCAAGATTGGTCAAAGTGGAGAAAAGGAATTCCTATACCCGACCCCAAAATGGCCAGGACAAGGCTTTGATTATGATGAAGAAATTTTATGAATAATTGATTTGTTGGAGCATGTTTGAAAAAGAGAACTGATATTATTTAGATACTATATTTTTTCAAAAAACATATTTGTGATCCTAGTCTAGCTGCCATGTATACCAGTGTGAAATACACTTGCCATCCCATTACATGAATAATCTGGATCTATAAAATCCGAATTGATCACATGCTGACATCCGCATGGGACCTGTATGTAACTTAAACGGGACCTATTGATTGATCTAAGCCATTAAAATCGCATGTCTCTTAGTAAACAGCTGGTTGTATTAATATATACACTATCAATTGATCATATACATAGAAATATTTTAATATTAATGAATCACCACTCACCTGGGTTATTAGTAGAATGGCATAAGTTGTTGAGGTCAATGTTCACCCTCGCCCTTGAATGGTCATAATTGTGGTTGAGCCCTCTCCTTCGCTCTAAAACCATAAAACCATTGTTGTGCCGTTTCCTATCACCAACCAATTGATTTTGGGATAAGTGGTAGTTCAATAAGGTGTAAGATTCTACATAAGTGCTGAGTTTACTCCCCACATTTTATATTCAAAACCACCCCATACTTGCTGGTGTGCATAAATGTGGTTTAGCGGCGGCCACCCAAGGGTTGAGCCCTGTTGGGTCAAAACCTCACGATACCCACTTCATATAAAATAATAATAATAATAAAAAATGCCCTTCTAAGTGTTGGTTTTTTTTTTTTTTTTATTTTTTTATAGAAAGCGTGGATTTACTCCTCACATCGAGCGGCATCAAAAGGAAAAAAAAAAAAAGATAATTCAAATAATGTGGTTTTACTTTTGATTGTAATGAAATTGGAATGCAACCTAGTTATTGAGAGGCCTATCAAATTGAAAATTAGGACTCACTAGGTTAAATGAAAATAATCATATGGAAACTTTCATGCTGATATCAACATATGACAACACAATTGAAACAGAGCAATACAGATGAAGACTATACTAAGTCGTATGCGGTAGAAGGCTTTAATCGTCAACGTACAACAATGAATAATCAAAGAGCGTGGGAGGAAAGAAGCTCAAGCATCGAGACCTTTCAAACTCAAAACCCAAAAGCCAAAACAAAAGCAAAGCCAAAAAAGGCCCACACACAACCATTAAACAGCAAATCAATGCGCACGGACCATTCAATCAGATCAGATATTCAAATCATCATCACAACCATATAATAGAAAAAGAATGCTCGCATGAGAGTTAAAAAAAGGTTAAAAAACAAAAAAAGTGTCATTACCTACTATTGCAACAGTGCAGACAACACCCGACTTTTCGGCCATTTCTTTCTGTAACTGGTAATAAAATGACTCTCCCACGCGTGAGTCTCTTATCGCATTGGATTTTTACCCCATTTGTCTTTTCCTTGGAATGCTCTCCCCTACAAGTACAACTATGCCTCTCCTCCTCCTTCTCTCTCTTTCCTGGCAAGCGGAACAAGAACAAGACCATGTGCCGTTTGTTTCTACGGTTTGAAGCAGTTTGATCTGAAGTAAGTTCGGGTATTTCATTTGGGCACATCTTGTTTTGTTTTTTTTTTTTTTAATCCTTTTGTGTGTTTTGTTGATGGAATGTGGGTAGGAAGGAATTTGGGTTGGTGGGTGATTCTCATTTTATGGGGATTTAATGCTTCTGTTGCTTGTTTAGTTTAAAAGATTCAAAATTTAGGAGGGATGGTGAAGGATACGTGTATGAGGATGTACTCTGTAAAGGGGTTTGGATTTTACCATTTGTTTAGATGTTTTCTTGGGTGCTTTTCCTTATTGGGTTTTTAGTGCTTTTGTGGCTTGTTTGTTTTGGAGATTTGAATTTTAGCAGGTGGGGAAAGGTGTGTTTTTTTGCTGATGATGCCCATGTGGATGTGAATTTGTTTATTTGGAAGGAGATGGTTTTGGGAAACTTTGGATTTTAGAGTATTTATTTATTGGTTTCTATTGTTTTTTACTTTTATTTTTATTTTTTGCTTGTTTGTGTGGAGATTTGAATTTTTGTATCTGTGAAGGATGCAATTTTTAAGGATGGCCAGGTGGATGGGATTCTTGGGAATCATTTGATTTAAAAGGAATATAGCTTGCTGGGGTTGTGTTCTTCAACATGATGCAAGTCTTAGGTTGGATGGATGTCATCAGAGACTAAATTTCATCGCCATGAATTTTTTTTTTTTAAATTTGATTATAAACCAACGAAGTATGATAACATGAAAAGAAAGAAGATTAAGGCAAACGAATTGAAAAGGTGAATCTGGTATTTTTGTTCTTAAGCTTATTTGTTCTTTTTCTCTGATTTTGACTGTGAACAGTGACTGTGATGGTGTGTTTCTCTTGGTTTATGTGGAATCTTGATCCAATACATTACTTTACAATTTAGGTGGCACTTGGATGCCCTCAGCAAGATGTGCCCATGGATGTTCTTTTTTCTGTTCCAAATTTACAGCTGAGGCATCATGATAGATTGGATCATCATATATTTATTCAGGGAAGAAAAAGAGTGGACATCAGCGATCCACTTGATGCCACTCTGGTTTTCCATGCAAGCACAAATTCTTGATAAAACGTAACAGCTGCATATTTCAACAGAGAGTCCGGTCTGCTAGGATTTTGGATTAAATCTCAATGACTTTTTTTTTTAATGGCTACATGTGGGACTTGACTCATATAATCTCACCCTCTAAAGGGGGCATTTGGTGTCTCTAACCAGCTGAGATACAGTCAGGGACACATTTGAAAGGACACATTTGAAAGGACCTTTGGATGGTAGATTTATTTCATTAGATGTATTCTGTGTCTTGTAGCAGATTCATTTTAATTTGAGTCTACTATGCTGGGAATCAATCATGGACCATGCTTATTAACTTAATTCAACTCTCATGATTGTAGCTTCTAGAGGTGCAAATTTAGGAAATGGTTGATTTTGCGGGGAGGGAGAGAGAGAGAGAGAGAGAGAGCGAGCTCTACTAAGATAAACTAACCCTGACAATGAGCTTAGGTGAAGCCTTCAACAGATGGATGGCATCACCCTTAACGCAAGAAGATGACAAAAATCAAAAAGAGCCAAATTAAAAAAAAAATCCATCAGATTTAGGCAATTCTTTTACCTTCTGTCTTTCGCTGCTCTTGATCATTTTCTTTGACCTAGCATGACTTTGCACGGAAAATAAATAGAGAATGGTGGTATGTGGAGAGTCCAGACTCTAGACTCTTGAAGCTGACTTTTGCCATGAAAGAACATGGCACAAATAATGTCAAGCCCCACCAAATTTTGATGTGAATCATTACGAGAACTGTTCTGTTTGCTTTGAAATTTAATTACCTATTGAAAGATGAACACATTTGTAGTTGAGTTGCATTTGATTTTTTTCCCCTTAATGAAGTTTGACTATGAGTGGAAAATAGGAATGAATTTTGTCTCTAGATATACTGAATACTTTGATGGTGGGGAATGTGTACCTGCAATTGCTTTAAGACTTAAGAAGGTATTTTAAAGAAATGCTACCAATTTTTCCAGTGTGACTCTCACTATTTGCTGTAATTTGTTTTCTTTGAATTGGTTGGAAAGCCTCGACCAGAATATACTAGGGTCTCAATCCATAAGTATGTAGAAGTGGAACACACTGATCTGTAATCCATGTTGTTGCTCCAATGGACCCCCCTCATGGATTGACCATGCCATAAGAATCTACCTGCCGAGGCAGTTCTACCTCAGTACCTCCTAAATGATGGCTTGAAAATAGATTCTTAAGAAATAAGTACAACCGTCCACATTTTGTAGGATCTTATACCCCATTGAGCCACCACTTATTCCAAAACCAATTGGTGATAGGAAATGATACAATAATGGTTTTATGGTGAGGGCAAGGGCTCGACCACAATTATGACCTCTCAGGAGCGAGGGTGGACGTTGACCTCAACAATCCCTCCCTCAACGGCACACCCGCCACGACTCCTGCTGCGCAACTCGCAAAAAGCGTGTCCCATGACTCGAACACTCGACATACCAGGCTTTGATACAACTTGTAGGATCTTATACCCCATTGAGCTACCACTTATCTCAAAGCCAATTGGTGATAGGAAACGATACAACGATGGTTTTATGGTGAGGGCTTGGGCTCGACCACAATTATGACCGCTCAGGAGTGAGGGTGGACGTTGACTTCAACACATTTGTTGCACGTCAGTCCCAAGATTGAACAAAAATCTTCTACTTCGATTTACTATTGTGGAATGTCCCACCCATGGCAGCCCAATCTTATCAGGATATTGAATTATGATCTCAAAACATATGGTAATGCATAGCCTTTGGTTGAGAATGTTTCTTGACACCTTATGCATGTTTGATAATCATTTTAACGATTTAGATTTGTTAACCATTTCCATTATAAACACTAACAGTGTACTTCCTCTTTGATCCGAGTCAGTATTTATATGTTTAGTATAGACTTAATTTTCTTGCAGACAAACTAACTTGCAGTTTTCATTTAATTTTTTAGGTTAAGATACCCTTAGAAGTTCATGAAAATAACAAGATAGTGGTTGATTTACCAGTCCTCTTTGTTGCCAATCTTGCTTAAAATTGGAGTTTGCAAGAATGGCTCCTGATACCAGTATATGCAAGGAAGTGCCCAAATTCCACTCCATACATTCAGATTACAGTAAATCAAATGCAAATACAGAAGTACAAAAGGTGCCATCAACAAAATCTGCCACTGCTTCAGTTGGAAGGCCTGGAATTTCTTCAAGTAATGGTGTGCATGAGCTACTTGATTGCCACATTTGCATGAGCATGATGTACCCTCCCATTCACCAGGTTTGATCCCACTCCTCCCTCATGGTTTTTCATCTGTTTTAACTGCACGTTTTGTGCATGCAATACTGATTATGTTTTTGAAAGGAACTACCATGTTAGCAATAGATTTCAAAACCTGAAGATTTGTGGAGGGATATCAGTATTGTATTTCTTGTCACTTTATTCTGACTTTTTACCATATACATTTTGATTGTTTCTGGTTCCCCTGAAAGGTCTGATGCCAGGACAAATAAGTAAAGGAAAATATTTGTGTGTTTGGGAACCCCATCTGTGACTGGTTTGAATATTTGGCCAAACAAATGAATGCAACCGTTCCACTTAGTGTTCTGGGCAAACCAAAATCAGAAGTCGTGTAGGTTGGATACAGGTTTACCTACTTTTTCCCCCTAAGACTATCTGGATATTGCAATTAAAAACTGGTTAAAGGTTAAGGCCCCGTTCTTTTATTAGAATTTCTTACAAGAATTCAGGCTGTCTGGGAATTCAGAATTCCTGTCAGGAATTCTGTGTTTCATTACCAGAATTCCTGGGCATTTGAAATCCCAAAAAACTCAGCATTTGAAAAACTACTTTAACAAGGAGGATTTGGAAATCTCACTTGGTACAGGAAATTCGGGAGAGGGACGATGGCATTCCGGGAGCTCAAGCAAGAATTCAGGCCATGAATGAAACAACGAATTTAGAATTTCAGAATTTGGCAGCATTTCAAATACTAGCATTTGAAATTCCCAGACAACCACCAGACATGAATTCTATGAATTCTAGTAAAAGAACGGGGCCTAAGTCTTAATTGTCAAAGTGAGCAATGCTTTTTCAATTTTTTTTAATTAATAATAATAACCAATTAACCATCACATATTATTTTCATTGTGGGGAGGAAGGAGGATGTTTTGAAGTGGAGAGGAGCATGCTATATAAATACAATCTGAGTTCTGACAATACACTAGTTATGCATACCTTATTTCATGTCTTGCGATTGATTTTTCACTTTGCAACAACAAGAGGAACTTTCGTATCTTGATTTGCATTACTACGATGTTCATGTATAACCAATTTAATGCTCTGATTAATGTGCTACTTTCTTACTGCAGTGTCCAAATGGCCATACCCTATGTTCAGAATGCAAGCTTAGAGTGCACAATCGTTGTCCAACTTGTCGCCATGAACTTGGCAACATAAGGTGCTTGGCTTTAGAGAGAGTGGCTGAATCGCTGGAACTCCATTGCAAATATCAGAGCTTGGGCTGCTATGATATGTTTCCATATTCCGGTAAGCTCAATCATGAACAAGAATGTCGGTTCCGCCCATACAACTGCCCTTATGCTGGGTCTGAATGCTCTGTCATGGGCGACATCCCGACACTCGTTACTCACCTCAAGGATGACCACAAGGTAGATATGCATGATGGATGCACTTTCAACCACAGATATGTCAAATCCAACCTGGAGGAGGTTGAAAATGCCACATGGATGCTGACGGTACGCTCCTTTTTTTCATTTCATCTTAAGTGGATGGTCAACATACATTTGAGATGCACTTACTGTTTCTTCATTTAAGTTTCATTTTGAAGAGCATTTTCCTGGAAAAGGAAGTGCCAACCCAAGGTTTTAAGATATGTTAATCAAATCGAAGGCGAAGTGGCAATATGATATGTAACAGTAGTGGCCTTCACGGCTTCACCAATATTTACTCTGAAAAAAATGAAAAATTTCAACAGGAGGGAGCCTGAACTGGGTATGCATCAGTTTTATGAGTTCTAGTTCTCCCCTCAGCCCTGCTTAAAGATAAGCTCTGTTACCCACAACTTAACATGTTACTTCTGACTGCTTCTTTACTGGCATTTGTCCCTCTTCTCCTAGTAACCTGATCCCAACTAGAGTGACTGTTATGCTTTTTTGCCAGAAGCCATGGTTCAAATACTGGTTTGCTTTTGTGAATTACCACTACACCACCCCATTTATGAAGATTTTCCATACAAAATACATCGGAAATAGAAATATTTTATCCTTGAATGGCCAAAAATGTCATGAAATGTTGGTAAATCACTGCCCTTATATTTTAGTCACGTGCTTAATGCCATGATCACAGAGGAAGCATGTGTGTAACATGATGAGAAAAAACTAAAATCAACAGCATCTGCCTGTCTGCCTAGAGAAGCTGGTAGTGGACACAAAAGTCCTCTTGAGGAGGTAGGTTGCAAGGTTTTGATCCCTGGTTGGAACAAGGAGGATAATGCTATGTTCAATCTGTGCTTGGAGTTGATCAATGCTCGACAGAGACAAAGGGCACCCTCCAGATGTCAAGGAGAAAGGGTGATGAGCAAGAGCAACTCTCAGCCAAGTTGGAGATTATCTTAGTTCTCATGTGAACGGTGTCCTATTAAAGATAGGTTATGAGTCTTTTTTTTTTTTTTTTTTAAATTTAATGTAATCCTGGAGGAACTTCGACGAGAGAGAATGGTGGAAGTTGGAGAGAGAGTTTTTGATGTGAGAGTTTGGACATGGAATGGCCTAACAGTTCTCTTCCTATGAGATGCTGGACAGGTCTCTCTTCTAGTTCTTCTTCCTCTTTGACATTATAGAAAATCTCCTTCACTTTTAGCCCATACTACATAGTGATGAACCTCCCTCCCTCCCTTCCCCCTCTCTAGACCATTGATTGGATGCCCAGAAAAGTTTTGAGTTCTGGAAGGCGCCATTCAATCGCTCTCTTCTCCCCCTGTTTTCTTCTGTTGTAGGATACATTTGTATGGCTAGGAATTTTGACCTGGAAGATATTGTGGGCATCCCACATCCACTGGCATGGGCATAAAATCAATGGTCTGGGTCAGAGTCTGATGCATCACAATCCTATGATTCCTTCTTTTCCAGTTGTTTGTGAAATGCACTGGCATGGCATGGCTAGTTATTGTTGTTTGTGGATTCCAGTTCCCATAAACATTGTCTTGACACCATTTCTTGAAACCTGTGCAGGTGTTCAACTGTTTTGGCAAACAGTTCTGTTTGCACTTTGAGACTTTCCGCCTCGGAATGGCACCAGTGTACATGGCCTTCCTGCGTTTCATGGGGGATGACAATGAGGCAAAGAAATTCAGTTACACTCTTGAAGTGGGAGCAGATAGGCGAAAGCTGACATGGCAAGGAGTCCCAAGAAGTATCCGTCTTAGTCACCAGAAAGTCCGCGACAGTCAAGATGGGCTGATCATACACAAGAATCTCGCGATCTTCTTCTCCGGGGGTGATGGAAGAGAACTGAAATTGAGACTGACGGGCCGCATATGGAAAGAACAATGAGGGATGCACTTGGAAAGATTGTGAAACCTAAAACTGGTTCACCTGTTTTTTGTTGTGCCATTGAGGCTATCTCAAGAATGAAATAATGGTTCATCTGTAACTCTGGGTAGCTATAAATTACCTGGATTTTGAAGGCAATTGCTTCAAGTTCGCACTTGCCAACATGAATTTCCAATCCATTTCACTTTAACTTGTTTTTCCCCCTCACATACTTTGATTATGTGGTATGGAAAACCTTTTTTTATTTTTTATCTTTTTGTGATCATTGACAGGATCACCAATTCACCATCTCACTTTTCAGGTAACAGATCAATGGAATGCAACGGACATTATTTGTCTTTGACAGTAAATGGAATTAGAAGATACTCATGAACCATTTCCATCTCACATATGTATGACTGCTTGACTGAAGCAGAAAGCAGCTTTAATAAAGAAAATGGAGATTGAGAAGGTATGGTTACACTCGGACAGAAACACTAAGGCATCAATTATGGGCTAAAATTATTGGACAGTAATATCAAATTTCTTTAGCGAATCATTCCTCCCAAAACCTCAGCTGATAGTTGACCCAGTTGTCAGTTCGATCATGTTTGTGAATTGGCAGGCATTTGACACTGATCCTCTTAAAAGTGACAAATAGTAACAAAAAATAAAGAGTGATAAGACGTTTTTAAAACATTAGAGAATGTGAAGAGAACACTACCAGACATTCACTGTCATCAATTCAGTGAATTCTGGTTAACAGAACTTTGAGTATTTATAGAGTATACTTCACTACTATATCTACAAGGGAATTGATTCATGTATAGTAGTTTCCATTTTATGCTCAACAGTAGTTGATAGGTGGCAGAGAGCAACAGTTGATTGGTTGCAGAGAAACTCCTTATTTCAAGTGACCAGTTTCTATTTGAATGGGTCTTTGTTTGACTGAGCTTCTGCAGTTGTTTCCTGAGGTGGGTTGTTGCACATTGGCCCATGACGTGACCTGGATCCATTACCTTTAACAGATCCTACTGTTGTAGCAAGCTCCCCAATTTGACCCAGCCCTTCATGCTTCTGTCACCTCACCCAACTCGGTTGAGGCCTCATGAAGAGAGAATAAAATATAGGAGGTTATGATAATCTTTTATTTTTAGTTGTTTGATAGGGGAATCTTTTAGACTTTTTCGGTAAAAAAAAAAGATATTTTTTTTGCCATTGAGTGGAGAAAGGACATTAATTTTTTACTTTTTCTTGAAAAATAAAGTGTGAATTTTGAATGTATGTACTTTTATATGACCCGCTTTTTTTCTTGTCAGGATGATGGAGGTTTTATTTCACTTTAACTTTATTTGTAAATTGCCAAACAAGCGGGGATCACATTCATTTTGACCGGTCTAAATTATCTTTATATGGGACCCACAATCCAGATTGTGCATGGTGAAATCTTCCAATGAATTTGAAGATGGCTCGAATCCCAATTACATTAAAATTCAGTGACAGCGTTCATACAAGATAGAGCCAAAATGAATTTATTACGAGTCCTAAAGATCTAGACCCACATTGACAACCAGCCAGATTGGTGGGTGGAGAGAATCTAGTCCAACAAGGGCGTGGGAGTTCAACCTACCCGCCATGTGGTTGATATCCACCCTTTGAGACCCTCCTATCCCATGCATAAGTAGCAGTTGGATCGAGTGGTGCATTTTCCCCTGCAAACACTGCTTTTGGAACTTGCAACAGTGCTCAAGTCCTCCATAAGCTTAGCTTCAGAAAATGGATAGGGTCTGTGAAGAGGATCCGTTGCTGCCCGAACGAGTTCAAGACGAGAAGCAAAGTGTAATTGCTCGTCTCTACGCAGCTAGGGCCAATTTCTTCGATCGATTTCAAGGAGTATGGAAAGGGAACTACGAGACAATACAGCTATCAGATCGGGATTTCTCTAAATCCAAAGGTAAGGCGATTGATTGATTTCCTCCATCAACTTTCTCATAGATCTTCTAGTTCTAATTTTCTTCTTCAAAAAATCAAGTTAGGACTATTTGTTTGCGTTAGAACACATAAGAATTAAATACGGAATGGTTAAAAATAAAGACTACAGTGAATCTCCAAGAATGAAGATCTGTCTCTTTTGCGAAAAGTAGAAATCAATTGGATTCAATGCTTTTTTTTTTTTTTTTTTATATTCACTTTTGACCTTCATATTCAAGTATACTGGCATTTAAGTTTTTTTAATGAAAAACTTGGGTGATCAATCTGCATTAGGATACTAATTATTGAGTACTTTGTGTTGTGTTTAGTTAGTACGACGAATCTTACCTGTGTTCTTTGAAAATGAAATGAAATGTAAGGTGAAGGAAAGGTCCTTGTCCTTTTCAAGGGCCATACCACATTAAAGCAAGTGGTTAGGTATTTAATACCTGTAGCTGCATAACAGCCCATGATTCCTAATATGCATGTGAGCATGTATGTCTTCCTAAACTAGAAAAAAGGTAGAGAGATCTTAAAAAAACATAGAGGAAGGAGGGGAAGAAGGAAGTTTGATTACCTACACTAAGATCACTGGCGTTGGGTGACCTGCCTGCAATATCTCAACTCAATTGCATGGTTAGGTTTTTATATATATATATATATATATATATTTTTGTGATTAAATCAATGTACCATTAAGCATCATGGTAATTTTGGCAATAATAACAAATTAATATAAAAAGATTAAAATATTAGAAAGATGAATTTTTTTTTTTTAAACCCACCAAGGGGACTGAGACTTAAATGAGAACTATGCGGGAAGAAAGTCCACATAAGTGGAGAGGAAAGCCGTCACACGAGAAGAGGTGACGCATTGAGAGTTCAAACCCTGGGAGTTAGGTGGGAACTGCCACTCTTTACCACTCGTGTAGGTAGCCGTTTTCTATTAAAAAGACTATTAAAACCTCTAAAGAAGATCATGGAAGAAAGGCAATTAAGTGTTAGTGAACCATAAAAGAAAGAGATTGCAGGGACTTCCTCTTTGGATACAATGAAAAAGGGAATAGGTGTATATTAGCGGTACCTTCTTCTTTGCTTGGGCATGGAAGAAATGGTTATCCATCTTAGTCTTAAACTAGTCTAATCACGGTTTGAGAGGTCATTCTTAGCGCATGACCTTCCAATGCCATATGTCGATCCTAGGCATTGTTGGTGGGAATGAGACCCATTACACTTGGTGTTTTGTTGTTCTCATGATTGTGGTGATATAGATGGGTTCATGAAAAAATTTAGAAATGTTAAAAGCAGTAAAAGTCTGTAGTTACTAAGGGCACGCGAGGGTTTTTTTTTTTTGCTCGGTTGGCCTACTGGCCAAGTTATAGGAAGTAAAGGGCTCACACCATAGTTCGAAATTTGGTGGGTGCTATGGAGGTGTCTTATCCACAAGGCCAGCCCTTAATTCCTAGGGTACGCCAGTCTGGATCCCCTGTTTCGCCCTATCAAATCATGCTAATAGTATATAAATCTTTCTTTTCTTTTTTCATTTTAAAGAGGGTGCATTAGCTGGATTTTACACAGTTCGCATAATTCGATAGGGCGAAATAATATTTGCCCTCTTTTCAAAAACAGGGATCTGGATCCAGGGCGTGTTTGGACATGCCCTTTTTATGTGGAAATGGAAAGGTAAGACCTCCAGATATTCTCTTTTTGTTGTTCGGTGCAAATAGACTCTCCATAATATTTTTTTAAAATTTTTGTGGGATCTTTCCTGGAGACATAATAAATACCAGTTCGACCTCCCCTGTTAGAAAAATAAAAAACATTTCTACAAAAGTAGACCCATGTTTTCTCTCCATAACTTTACACAAACAAGCCCTAAAGAGGCGTAGTGACACCACGACGCTACTAAGTAAGAATCTCTTTAAAACGGGCTATTTACGGTCAAAATTGAGTAGTTGGTTTCCAACTACGCGTCCAAATGTTGCAAGTCTGATTTCTAATACCGTCTCGTTCCTTAATATGTGATAATGTGATCACTTAACTTTAAAAAAGATCCTCTTTAAGATAGAAAATTTCAGTCTTTTTAGAATAGATAATTAGAAAAGAAAAATTACTTATCAAATTGACAAGTTACAACAAGAAAAGAAATTTATGAGACCATGCCGACAGAAAAAATATGAGTGGTGATTATGGACTTAGATATTTAATTCTATCAATTGGTTTTGATTTCAAATGGCCAAGGATGCCAAGTTTTTTAAGATTTTATAGTGGCCTCAATACCTGACATTCATCCGTCAAAGGATGAAGTTTAGCAAATTTTAACAGAGCCATTTGTGCAATATCATAGGGTTATGTGATATCGCATGCATCACATGCACTATGTAATATCGGACATCCATAAGATATCACATTTTTGTTTTCTTATATGAATAACTCGGTGGAAAATATTTGAACACTGATTATTTTAAAAAATGTCAAGCCTAAGAGTAGTCATTTGGTCGAAATCCCCCTCCCCTAACCTTTTTTTTTTATCATAATTTTGAGGGAAGTATTTTTTTTTTCTTTGTCAAGGAGATAATGATATCCTTCTCTCGAGTCTTGGGTCCAACAAGCCCTCGCTGACTGACATGTCTAACCCCAAGTGTCTTTTGGAGAGTGTTCGGCCACTTCACAATGCAGGTGAGGCTATGTTCCAAAGAAAGCATTTGTTCTCTTCCTACTTTTATACCGACCGCAAACTGGGGAAATCTGTTTGTTTTCTCTTATTATGAGCTGATCAAACTCTTGTCGTCTCGTGAATCCTGATCCATCACGAGGCCAACTGTTGCACTCCTCATAGAAAGAAACATTCAATTTCAATTTCAAGGCTCACTCAGTATCGTGTTATAAAGTCTCCAATACACAACGTTAATATTTAAGGCCTACAGTCTCTTACGTATGGAATTAATTCAGACGGTGGTCCCTAAGCATGTGATATCAAATTTTTTATGACTCATTTGCCCTTCTAACCATTTAAATGGACGATAGTCCCTAAGCATGTGACATCAATTTTTTTTATAACTCATTTGCCATTCTAACCACTTAAATGGGTGTCATGCAATTTATATATGGGTTTTAGCTCTAACTCACCATCTTTCCCGGATTATATTTCCAATTTAAATATAGTAAGATGAGTTTTTGATCAAATTTTAAGTTTTAAATTAGAGAGAACGACAATTGATGGAATTTTGCCTAGAGTGGCTTGCTTGGTGCTGCTTTTTTTTTTTTTTTTTTGTATCATCTTCCTTCCTTTTGGTGCTTTTGGCTGTCAACATACATATACAACTCAGATAACTTTGATATCAAATTCATTACAGTCAAAAGCAAAGTCAAATAAAATCATAACAAATTTATTTAAATTCACTTCAAACACATATAATTTCATATTAGATTATGATAAATTTTTATCAAAGCTAGATAAATTCAAACTAAATCTAGTCATACCAAACCAAATATAGTTAGATAATCTCATATCGAAGTGACATAACTTGTTTTCAAACTGGCTATGATTTCAAATACAAATAAATTCATATAAACTCACGCCAAAGTTAGATAAGTTCCCATCAAAGTTAGATAAATTCACGGCAAACTCAGATAAATTCACTTACTTCGTATCAAACTCAGATTAATTCCAAGCAAACACAAATAAATTCATATCAAACTTAGAAAAATTCATACCAAACACAGTTAACATCATGCCAAAGTTAGATAACATTATGTCAAAGTCAGATAACACATGTAGAACACTTGTTTTCAAACTAGCTATGATTTCAAACACAGATAAATTCATATAAACTCATGCCAAAGTTAGATAAGTTTCCATCAAGGTTAGATAAATTCACAGCAAACTCAGATTAATTCACTTAATTCATATCAAACTCAGATTAATTCAAAGCAAAACACAATTAAATTCATATCAAACTTAGAAAAATTCATACCAAACACAGTTAACATCATGCCAAAGTTAGATAACATTATGTCAAAGTCAGATAACATATGTAGAACACTTGTTTTCAAACTAGCTATGATTTCAAACACAGATAAATTCATATAAACTCATGCTAAAGTTAGATAAGTTTCCATCAAAGTTAGATAAATTCACAGCAAACTCAGATGAATTCACTTAATTCGTATCAAACTCAGATTAATTCAAAGCAAAACACAATTAAATTCATATCAAACATAGAAAAATTCATACCAAACACAGATAACATCATGTCAAAGCCAGATAACATTATGCCAAAGTCAGATAATACATACAAAATACTTGTTTTCAAACTGACTATGATTTCAAACACAGATAAATTTATATAAAGTCATATAAACTCACGCCAAAGTTAAATAAGTTCCCATCAAAATTAGATAAATTCACAGCAAACTCAGATAAATTCACTTAATTCGTATCAAACTCAGATTAATTCAAAGAAACACAAATAAATTCATATCAAACTTAGAAAAATTCATATCAAACACAGATAACATTATGCCAAAGTCAGATAACATTATACCAAAGTCAAATAACACATACAAAGCTTAGATAAATTCACAACAAACTCAAAATATCTCATTTAAAACTAATTTGAATACATTTTAAAGTCAAATAAAATCATGTGAAATCCAATTAATTTCATACAAACTCATTATTTCATAAGAAACTCAGATAAACTCAGTAAAAACTCAGAGAAAATCGCTTCAAAGTCACATAACTTCATTTGAAATCTTGTTTAATTTATAACAAACGTTGTTAAATTGAAATCAAACTCAGAAAAATCATGTAATATACATATAAATTCATTTAAAGTCTTGTTTAATTGATCATAGACTAAGATAACTTCACATAAAGCTTAGATAAATACATGTCAAAGTCAAATAATTTCATATCAAGCTCGGATAAATTCAAACCAAAACTTAGATAAACTTATATCAAACTCAATTAAGTTTAAGTCAAGAGGATTCGGTTGCTCGAGGTCACCGATGAGTTGATTTTGCTTCTTTCTGTAGTTTCTTTCATCTTCGCTTTCAGAATATTTATTTTGCTTGGATTTCAGAGTGTATGACGGAATATTTTAAAGCGGTGCGTGTTTGGTAACGTATACAGTATATAAACAGAGGGTGTTTTTGTCTTTTTGACTCATTTAATGTTAAAAGGGGACCGATGCCTCTATAAGAAAATGACTTGGACTTGAAACATATTGTTGAGACCTGCCGCCAAATGCCCCTAAATATTTCAAGGCTGTTAATTTAAGGTTTAGGTTGATTTGAGGGGGGATGATTTTTGGGCTGACTTTTATGCAGGATACCTTTTCGTCTAATTCTTTTATTTAGTTTCTTATTCGGTTAGAGTCATGAATATTTTGTTTCAAAGAAAAAAGGAAATCCATGTACTATAAGGAAAATAGCTTGTTTAAAATTCTGAATAGGCCTATTTTAAAAACCTCATATCTCATATATATATATATATATATATAATATAATATAATATAAAAATCACTTCATTAACATTTAAGAACTCTCTTCTCTTTAGGTAGAATTCTAAAAAATTTATGTGTGCTTGAAGGTGCCTTCGCTTGGCCTATTCTTCTACTAATTCAGTTGATTTATTAAAAATTTCAGCTGCTCAAAAGAAACATCATAATGAGATTTCTATAAATTTTACTCTAACAAGAGTTAGCCCCTATTTGAAGTGGACCTAATTAGCTAACTTTGGCATTTGGATAAATGCATAACATAATATCAATAAATTTAAATATTGTAAGATTTCATTATCATAGAAAAAACAGTGTCTTATTATTATATTGTGTCACTTATAATGTTTGGCAATTTTCACAAATTTTAATATACCTTTAAAATATTTGAAAATTTATAAAAAATACTCGCAGATAATATACCAAACAAGAAATGGAGATAAAGTAATCAATTGACTCAATGCATGACCCACTAATTAGTAATCACAAGTGTTAATTAATAATCATGGTAAGACTCATTTATTGTTAAATAAAAGAGCTTTTTGTATATACCCCACTAAGGTTTATACGATTTGTAAATAGGCCCCTGATGTTTTAGTATTTGCAAATAGGCCCTTGCATTTTCATTTTAATACCTTATGTGTCCTCAAAATCAATAGTCTTTCAAGTTCCAATCACCTAGGGATTTAGAGCAAAATGACACTTTTGTCCATTTCTTTTATCCTTATATGCATTATTTCAAAAGCTTGTGCTCAATTTATTTTTTAAAGCATGTAACATTAACAATTGCACTTAGTGGGAGAGAATAACCCTGCATAAATTTTTTTTTTTTTTAAATCAATACATGGCTCATTTCATTAAATCCAAATTGATCATGATGACAATCAACACCTATACTTATAACTGATTATGATTTATCTAATCTATATATGATCACCGTTGGATTGATGAAAGTTTTAAAATACATGATTATACTTCATATGTAGGGGGTGTAAAGGAAATATTGGGGGAATGGGTAAATGTAAAAAAAAAATATTATTTTTTACAATTTGCGAGGGGTGGTGTTTGGCTCTATGTAAAAGAAATACTGGGAGAATGGGCAAATGAATATATATATATATATATATTAATTTTTAGGATTTGCGGGTGGGGGCTGGAAATTTTAAACTTTTCTCAGATATGGGTTGGGGCTTTAGTCCCCTGACCCTTTTACATGGGTCCACCCTTGGTCATGTACATGAGAGAGTTATTGAGATAAACCATTGAGACTTGAGAAAAAAATAGTATTTTTGTAAATAATAATGTACTCATTTTTATGTAATGGATGGAAGGGCAAACCTGTCATTTATATAAGAATTCTACAAAAACTTTATGGTGACTGCCCATTCTTGTTAAGAATATTGATTTTGGGGACATGGAAGGTATTAAAAAGAAAAAGCAAGGGCCTATTTGCAAAAACTTAAACTCAGGGGCTTATTTACAAATCCTACAAATCTTAAGGGGGTATATATAAAAAGCTCTAAATAAAATTATAGGATGAAGTGTTAAAACCATGAGATCCAATGTATTTTAATTGAGCTGATTTTACCAAATGTTGGTAACCATAGTGTAATATATCTAATCGTTATTATCACAAATGGCACTATCTATTTTTTTATTTTTAGAACCTTATCTAATGTCAGAGATCATCGAAGAATCTATTTATGAGAAGTCATTGTGGGATTCATTTGAAGTTGGTAGTCAGCTATCAAATAGTGGGGTCCATTTAATGACGGCAAATTGAAAATTACAATCACACAATTCAATCTTGTTAATCAGCATAGGACGTGGCTAGTTTTGATAGCTTGAGACCCACCTATTGTTGTTGTTTTTTTATATAGACCAGTCAAGGGGGCTAGAACCCAAGAGAGAGCTCGCACACAAGGAAAAGTAGTCCACTCGAGCGGGAAGAAGGCCCACACAAGCGGGAAGAAAGCCCACATAAGTGGAAAAGGAGTCTGCACAAGCGGGAAGAGATGACGTACCCTCGGTTTGAACCCCAGGCAGTCAGATAAGAACTAATGTTCTTTACTACTTGGGTAAAGAGCCGTTTTTGACCCACCTAATGTTGCTAATCACAATGAATACGTGTGGGACCAAAATATTAGTAGTAGTCAGCCCGCACCATATTGATAAATTTGCAGACCAGAATACCAAATGACTCTTCTCAGTTGTAAAAAAACACTTGGACAACGACCATCCACTTGAGAAGGTAAGGCCTAGTCCATGGACGGTACCCTTAATTACCCTTAAATTAAAGAAGCCAGTAGCCATCCTAATTCCTAATTAATCAATTTCTGGGCCATAAAACTATAGAAAATTCGTCAGTCACGTCTCAATCCTGATGCCATTACAACGTTGATGTTTCATTCACACATTATGTCGATCTTATCCCACTTGCTCAGCTATTGTAGAGGATCTCTTGTCCTTTCAATTACAAAAGATCTTGTGGTTGAAAGTTCTCCAGTCTTTGAATGTTTACCGGATAAAAATACTTAACTCTTTCATTCCCACCTCTATTTGTAGACCCAAACTGAGAGATTTTGATTTAAAATTATAGAAAATTGTGTGGCTCACATGTCACATGTCCTACGTCATATCAAGCAGGCCATGGGCCAGTAGAAAATACAATCCAACTTATGATAACACTTAATATGTCCCACAAATAACACCCCAATAGGATCAATGAATGTGAGTTTGGCAAAGTGTGACTGGACTTTTCTATATAAAATAAGAGAGCCCTAGGGTTGGATACTCTATACCATATTCTCATACGTTTGACAGACATGAAGAGATTCACACAACTTTCCAATCACCCATATTGAAGGTTCGGGTATGAGATCTCTAGATTAGTTAACTCATCAGCCCAATTGTGTGTAATGAAGTGGAAATAAATAACAAAAGACGGAAGCACACACCACAAAGACACAAGATATAACATGAAAAATCCTAACCAAGTGAAAAGTCACGGATCTGAATTGGATCAACAATCAAATATTAAGAATTTTGCGAAGATAATCTTCTACTAGAAAAGTAAAGGAAGTTGCTCTTTAGATGATCTCTTCGGCACAAGACTTCAATAAAAAAAATTCTAGAGAAGTATTCTCTCAATTAGATCTCCAACTCAAAACTTTGAGAGGTGAAATACCTCTGTAGGGTAGTCATTGAGTCCTTTAAATAGCCTTTAGGACGTGCTTAAGGTTGCCTAAGTTGATTACGACTAAAACAAGCAGTTTGAGCACAATTAGAATCAAATTTCTAATTTTCATAGGATTCTGCCGCCATGTCCACTCGAGGAAATGAAGAGCGGACCCCTTTTTTTTAGATTTGAAATTTCAACACTTTTATTTCCTTCCAAACGTTCCTCTTCCAATTCTATTAGACTTCTTTTTCTTCCTTTAGCATACTTCTAATTGTGTCTGATTTACCGCTTCTAATTTTGCAAGACTCTCTTCCTTTAATCATTCGAGTCTTCTAACTTCTAATTTTTGCAGTCTTCTAATTCCTAATCCTTCTGAAGAAACACAGTCCTTTTATAAAAATAAAAATTACAACTCAATGCACCCATAGTTTTATTCAATCCATGAATTAGCCAACACTCAATATCCTAACACATATAGATCTCTGACCACGTGTCGAATAATCCATATCCATAAGAAACATCATCATCTTCTGAATGAGATAACCATAGTAGATTAGTAACTATACGTAGTATAATATTACAGAACATGGGAATGAACATAATGATCCTAAAATTCCTAGTTCCTTCGTGACATTGTTATTTATTCCTGCTGTGGGCGCCCCCTCAAATCCAACAATACTACTGTTAATTTAATATGTAACAACACGCAAAGGGAGTGTGGAGCCATTTTTCTTATTTCTCAAAAGATTCCTGAGATGCTAAGTGACAAAGATACATGATAAAACCACCAAGACAAAATAATCAAGTTGTATGATTTGCAAAGCGCCAAAGCAAGTTGTTGTGTCTAGATCGGATTTAATATGAATACTCTGTGGAATCTTCTCTACTAAGCTTTTTGTTTGGTTCTCTCTGTTCCATTTTATTACATTTTTGTGTTTTGGGGAGAAGTTTGGAAGTTCTCCTTGTTCTTTTATGACACAGTCTTCCATTTGTTTAAGTACTGTTGACTAAAACGGTGAGTAGATTGCAGATTTGCATACAGGCAAGCAACTACCACTACCACCTTGAGTTGACACTGACTGCAATTTAAAACTATTTTGCTTGACACTATTGTCCACTGCATTATTGCTATAGTCAGCTTCATCTCTAGAACACCATCACCATCAGGCCACGTCTATGATAACATATAAACTTTTACAAGATTATTCAAATCTCTAACAATCCAATCTTATCTCTATAATCACTAGATGTGTACTTATCTAGCCATTTAAATTTGAAGGCCCTAGCAAAATATTAAATCATTTGAACATGGTGACATTAGCAGACTCCTAATACACAAAAAGCCAATTCTCATTCCCCCTGCCATGTTTCCACTAAGGCCCCAAATACATCACTGAAAAACACCCTTGCCAAGCTTCACTAGCCAGGGGTACTTATTTATCTGACTAACCCCAGTCCAGCCCATATTTGGCTGGCTTTGTGCTAACATATTTTGGGCCCATGGGCTGGTTCAGACCTGCCCGTCAGGCTCAATAGCTTTCTAGCCTAGATATGTATGCAGAAAGGCCCAACCAAACCTGACATATTTTGGACCAAGGGTTGGAATTAGAAATTTTTTGGGGCTTGTGGCTTGACCCAGCCAACAAACACCCTACCATGCTGCCCTGTGAAGTCTGTGGATTGAAAAGGGTCTCACTGTGGTCTAATAACATACTATTACTGCCCATATGTCTCAACAGTGAGTCTCATAACTACTGTGGATCTGGATTGATTTAACTCTGCACACCCACATGAGTGTATGGCAGCTAACGGAGGTGCATAAGTTAAAGCCTCAGAGGATCCAGATTACAGCTATCGACATCTGTCTTGTCCACTCGTTTCATCCTGGTCCTGATAGCTCCTTGTGTAATTTCTACGGAGCCGTTTGCAGTCATTTATGTACCGCCAAAACCGCCAAAAACCACCCATCAATCAGTTTTCCACATATAAAACTACCCATACCCTTTATAAAACAGAGAGTAGAAACTATACATGTGAGAAAACTTCGGCCGGCTGTTCACAGATTGTTTGTATTTTTGTGTGTATGGTTTTAGATGCAGAATTTAAGAGAACCCAGATCTTAGATTCTCGTCTCGGTGTCTTCTCTTTTGCTTCGGTCTTCTATCTTTCTGGATTTCTTTCTTTGGAAATATGGAACATGGGTCTGAAAGTAATAAGCCCTTGCTTGATAAATCTCAACGACGGATGAATAAAACGCGTTCTCACAGTTTTATGAGACGTGAGTTCATTGGGAAGTTGCCGGATAAGGTGAGATGTGGGATCGTCGATCCTGAGAAGCCTTCTAACATCGTTCTGACAAAATCCAAAGGATTAACTGAAGGTAAGATTTCGCACTGTTGAATGATTCAGCTTTTGTTTGTTTTGGCGTTTTTTTGTTTTTCTTCTTCTCTTCTTTCTGGTTTGGTGGATTAGGCTTGGATCAATATCTTCAAAGTTGAGAACCCATGTTCCCTTTTTTTGGCATGTAAGTTCATGCAGGAAGAACGGTGCCTTTTGTGATCTGCTTGTGTTGCACAATACAAATTGTGGTCCAGGTTCTAATTATGATTTTCAAGTAGGTTATGACATAGTTCTTAGCCAGGAGCGGACCTATGTGACTGCCCCAGGTCATATTTTTTTTTTCTGGTAAACAAATCAGCATAGAGTTGGGACCTTGGGCTGGGCCGTTGGAGAGATTTGGGACACGATTTAGTGCAATCGCCTCAGGTTGGAATTGAAATCCTCGTAGGGGTCTTGGAGCATGCCCCATATGTCAAACTTATTGCTTCACATATGTTTAAAGATAGTCCCACGTATGTAAAACTTTGTTGGTAAAAAAAAAGAAGAAAAGACAACGTTGCGGCAACTCATCGCTCCCTCTTCTTCGACCTCTATTTTCAAAACCTCTGATCGCCGATTGTAAATCGAGCTCCTCGTTGCGAATCCTTATGTGCTGTGTAGACTATTGCATTTTCATCTGTCAACACATATTTTGAATAATCCTTCGTAATCACTCTATATCTAAATCTGAACGCTTTTAATCTCCAATTTCTATTTCCAAATCCTGAATCCCTAAATCCTAATCCAAACCTTAAGCCCTAAACCACCAAATCTGAGTGTATCCATAAAAATCCAAAGAAGACCAAATTCATTCCTGATATCCTGTCTTCTTACCCCCACTATGATTCAAAGACTGAATCTCGTTCCCACTATCCAAAGGTTGGAGGCTTTGAGAAAGTGAAAGAAATGGAAAGGATGGGTGTCCTCAAAATATTCTTATATTTAGTTTTTCTCACACACCCACTTACCTTGAATTTGCAGCTACGTCCATTGGGCATTGATTTTGAAATATAAATCTAGTGAAACATGATAATGTGAGTTTGAATATCTAAAATCGAGGTTAGAATTATTTTTTTATCCATATTTAGCTTTTGGGTACTTCTAATTAACATCCTAACGTCTTCATTGCCCAATCTTAAGCATGCATCTAGTTGAGTCCCACGAGTTGGACATTTTCTAAAGAAAAACATATAGGTGCTATTTGGTAATGTAAAAAAGTCTGGTAAAGTCTAGCAAAAGTTTTTTTTTTTTAAATGTTGAGTCTATTAAAATTTTAGTCCCACCCAAATGAAAATCCTGGATCCGCCACTGTTCATAGCTGTGTGGTTTTTTTTATGAGTTGCCTGTGTTTGTACGCTGCATGAAGACACTTTTTTAACTACCTTTGCAACGGATGAACTCCTTGGCACGTAAACTTAGATTGATTTGTTGTTTGTATAACCACATCATGAGTCACTAAAGGAAACTGTGCATATCTTTGCATGTTTCAGATTTCTGGGTGAAATGATTCTGTAGTTGTTTATCAACTGTTTGAGATAAGCAGAGGCTGGTGGAGCAGCATACAGCAGAAATCTATCATTTGTTGGGAAGTCCCACATCCTACGTCACCCAAGTCTTGGTTTTGGGTTGGACATGGCTTCTTAAGCTTTTGGGTTGGTACATGGTATCAGAGCTGGTATCTAACTATCTATTGTTGTTTATGGGTAGCCTGACAGGCTCGTCCATGAAATCTGTTGTGCCTACATGTGAGGAGGAACAACGTTGGGAAGTCCCACATCCTACATCGCCCAAGTCCTGGGCTGGGCAGGACTTCATATACCTGTTTGGGCCTTCAACCTATATCAGCTTAAGCTTTTGGGTTGGTACATGGTATCTCACATCACTCAATTCTTAATGGTTTTCTAAAATTTCCAATTTCTAGTGCATGCCTTAATTAATGCATGTAGATACATACAAGGCGAGATAGTGAGGGTGCAGTGCTATTTGTTGAGTTGTTGCCAATGAGCTTGGTATTTTATTTGCAAGATTTTACTTACTGCTTTCTTCCTCAATCATTTCTGTAAGTCCCTCTGCCTGCATACTCTTTGATTGAATGTTATTATTAGTAATGGAGATGCCAGGGAGAAGTAACAACTGATGATGCCATCAGCATTTGAGCATATTTGCAGCCATTATGCATTTTGAGTAAGCAGAATGTTACAATTATTCTTCAGAGACATCTGATGAAATTGAATTGATAGAGAATGTACTGGCACTTCCCCTGTGCAAGGATAATAGTCATAATACTAACTAGTCATCTGTCTTTCGCCAAATGCAACTTTCCCTAATCTTCTACCTTTCTAAGTAGCCAGTCAGTTTGCAAAACACTTGATTATTAACACAATTAAGAAAAAAATGTCGAGAGGTTGATTTGTGATGCAAATTAAACTCAAGCAAAAAATAATAATAAAATAAATTTAATTCCTTAATTTTCTGTCAAGGTCCTTTGTCATTCCTTAATTCAATGTATTTATTGTTTCTTATAGGAGAGAAAGAATATTATGAAAGACAATTTGCTACTTTAAGATCCTTTGAGGAAGTCGACTCCTTACATATGTCCAATGGTTCCGATGAGGATGATCAAGACCGCGAAGAGCGACGACAGCAAGAACGTGCAATGCAGATTTCTAACATTGCAAATATTGTTTTGCTGGCATTTAAGGTGATTCATCGTTCTTATTCCTTTGTCATGGTCAAGAAAATTCTAGAAATGATTTGGAGAGCTCTTAAATCTTTCATATGATTGCTTGCAATTTCCTTCTCTTATCATTTTTCCTTGTCTAACTAACACTTTTTCTGCAAAGTGCAGATCTATGCAACAATAAGGAGTGGATCTATAGCAATTGCTGCTTCAACACTTGATTCCTTATTGGATCTTATGGCAGGTGGCATTCTCTGGTTTACACATTTGTCAATGAAGAATATAAACATTTATAAGTATCCAATTGGCAAACTGAGAGTACAACCAGTTGGTATAATCATTTTTGCTGCTGTAATGGCTACTTTAGGTATGTTTCTATATGCTGCTCTTGTTGTGTGATTCTTGAATCGAACACTCCTGCAAGGAGAATTAAGCATCGGTGTATTTTATAAAATAACATTATGGTTCCTCTCATGTTTTCTTTTTCAGGGTTTCAAGTACTGATCCAGGCGGTGGAGCAATTGATTAAAGACGAGGCTTCTGCCAAGATGACCATAGAGCAATTGATCTGGTTATTTTCAATTATGTTGACCGCCACTGTAGTAAAACTTGCTCTTTGGATTTACTGCAGAAAATCAAGAAATGAGATTGTCCGTGCATATGCAAAGGTTTTTCCCACTTATCATGTAGATTTTAAAATGTCCGAGTTCCAGTCCAGTGTGCCATCAAGTATCATTTGGTAAACCGTCTGAATGTTATAAATACTAAGATCGGGGATGTGTAAATAATTAAACCAACTGGTATGTCCCCATCATGGATGAACCAATGGTTTTAAATTGCAGACATTTGTTATAAGTTATAACAGTCAGATATCATCATCATCAGTTATCCCATCTTTAAGACAATTAGATATCTCACCTAAAACTAGTTGATTGATTCCTAAATTGCACCAATCAAGGATATTTAGGTTCATAACATCCAGTGAATGGTCACTTGTTGCACATTGGGTTCTGACTTCTGAGGTATTCCTTATTCTCATTCATGATTCTGATGACACTAATGTGTATAAGAAAGTTTATTTTCCAATCCTGACACAGGATCACTATTTCGATGTGGTGACGAACGTTGTTGGCTTAGCTGCCGCCGTTCTTGGCGATTACCTCTATTGGTGGATTGACCCTGCTGGTGCTATTTTGCTTGCGGTTTATACAATTTCTAATTGGTCTGGAACTGTTATGGAAAATGCAGGTATCTAGGTTCCTTTTAATGCATTTCCCCCCATTCTTCACAAGTTTTCATTTGATTATAAGAAAATGTGTGAAAAAGAAACTTCCTCATGATGTGTTCTTTGCAATTGGATATCTGTAATGAGTTTCTTCATTCATGAACGAGCACTTCCATTTTCTAATGTACAAAGTGATTGAATGATGACCTCTGAAATTGTCTTGGTCTTCATTTCATGATATGGTAACCATAATTACACAAACAGATCTGAAGGTTTCTCCTAATACTGCTTGTCCTTTTGAACTCCAATTTTTATTTCTAACTATTCCAATGTCTGATTTATCTAACTACTAAGATCTTTATGCAGCTTCACTCGTAGGACAATCAGCCCCACCTGAAATGCTGCAGAAATTTACATACCTTGTTATAAGGCATCATGCGAAAATCAAGCGTGTTGACACAGTTCGTGCCTACACCTTTGGTGTTCTTTATTTTGTAGAGGTTAGTTAATCAACACTATTTATTATTCTTATTGGGAAATTTGTCAACTGGCCTTTCCAGGCACAGGCACATGTGCCCCCCTGCCAGTTTTGTGTGGTGACATCCAGTTTGTTCATCAAATGGCCCCAGCAGGTCATCACACTCAGGGGTGTTCAGGGGCTGGATTGGGCTGGGCTGAGGCATATCCAAGCCTGACCCTGCTTGAGAAATGTAGGCCCATATCCTGCCGAAGGCCGACACAAGCCTAATCGCCCAGCCCAAGCCCAGCCCGCCTGAAATATGTCAGATCCAAGCCGCCCATTTAGTCAATCGGGCTGGGACCATTTATTACTTGTTCGGGCTTTCTATCACTTATTCGAGCAAATAAGTTACTAAACTACGAGCTTTAGTTGTCTGGGCTGGGCCGGGCTTTGTGTTTCTATCACTTTCCAAGAGCAACCCAAATTTTAGATCCAGGCCAGACCTGGATGCTAAAAACTAAGGTTGAACAGGGCCAAAGCGGACTAGGCATGGGTCAGGCTCAGGCTGGCCCTGCCCATGAGCACAGTTAACCACACTGATGTCCTATCTCAAAAATCAGCTGATAACTCATCAGGCGTGTTACTTTCAACTAAATAAATGGACTATGAAAAAGTAAAGCAAGAAAAAAAAAAAAAGGTAGTCTGTCAGTAACACAGCAGACCATTTAATAAGTCATATGGACCATTTCTGGGCCCATGAAGCTGCATGGCAGGCCACCTGCAACCTACATCAGATAGGCACATACCAGTTTGGCATGAGTTGTATAATATTCAAGATCGAGTGACAGAGAACATGGCTTTGATTGAGAGAGAGAGAGAGAGAGAGAGAGAGAGAGAGAGAGATGGCTGAGAAAGGCTGATCAAGATGGCTGAGATAAGACTTCAATCATGATGTTGATGACGGTAATGATGATGAGGTATAAATATTAAAAGCGCCATATTTAATGAAAACAGACCTTCATACATCTGCACTGAGATATTTCATTACAAGGAAAGTAACAAAATGACATTATTCATACTTGTTTTCAGCTTTTTATTAATTTAGCAGCATAATGTAATGAAACAGGTTGACATTGAACTTCCAGAAGATTTGCCATTAAAAGAAGCTCATGCCATTGGAGAGTCCTTGCAAATAAAGATAGAGGAACTTCCTGAAGTTGAGCGTGCTTTTGTTCATCTTGACTTTGAGTGTGATCATAAGCCAGAGCACTCTGTTCTCAATAGGCTGCCCAACAGTCAGCCTTGACATGGACTTGAGACCTTTGAGCATTTGTTTTCTTTCCCATCTTCAGTTGACATCCCTGCATCAAGTCAACAGTGTTGAGCGTTTGAAACCCAACTGTGGTGTGATAAAACAGAACAGGTGATTTACCTACAGCTCACATGACCATCCAAGTCATATGTGCTTTTCACATGGTTTTTCAAGTGATGTGGCTACAAATATGAATGATGTGGCTACCAACAGAACTTTTGTTGCTCATTGCCAGCACAGCTTTTGTGGACATCAACTGTCACTACTTGAGGTGAGTGCATCGAGTTCTCCTTTGATAGGTAGGTTATGTTTTTTTTTCTCTCTCCTAAAGTACCTTTCTTGATACTGTGGACAAGAATTTCCATAAAAACATGAAATGATTTGAGAAAAAAAAAAAGTTAAGGTAGTGAGAAAATGTTTACTTGCACTAAGAGTGTTCCTATTTTTATCTTTATTTTATTTTTTATGGATTCATTTGTGATCCATTGGTGAATGGTGAGAATCCTGGGTAGAAATACAGCCACATCTGATTTTTTATTTTCTGGGATTGTCTCCATCATGAGAGAGAGAGAGAGAGAGAGGAGTTTATATGGCTGCATGATCTGCACCATTCATTCATCTAGGTCTACCTCACATGGTCAATGAATAAGGAAGTATCCAACGAGACAATCTGTGATTTTAAACCTTTACCTAAACCTGTCTTATCAATCTTTTGCTAGGTTGCTCTATTGGCCAGGAGTGATTTTACAACCTAAATACCCAGGGATAGATCTTTGGACATGTGTGTGATACTGAGGTGCCAACACCACTCAACCAGGAGTGGTTGAGTGGTGTTGGCTCTGTCTATCCCTATTTATTTAACAGTGACATCAATCACTGGCTCAAGTTGAAATCCACTTGGTTCCACCTTCACTTACGGGTTCATATGCATGGATTTCACTCTTAAATTTTTTGCCAATGCACTGATAATAATCAAAATATTGGAGATTATATCTCGTTCAACTTGAACCTCAACTCAGGACAGAATCACTCAACTTTGAGGAACCCATGATTTAGTCATTCAGAATGACCTGCCTAAGCTGTACACCTAGTCATCTCCATTGTTGATTTGGTAGTTAACCTTTTGATGGGATTACAGGCCCAAGGTCACAAAACCGATCATCTTAGTACAAAGGAACAGAAAAAGGACAATTAGAGAAACAGAATAGTAGTCTTGTGGGCCAAAGGGTTCTGGTCACCCTACAATTTTTACTGTACTTTTTCTACCATACAGATGAGAATATCATGTTGTGGGGCTTTTTGGCCACCAACGAAAAGTTCTCTTGGTTGGACAGATTGGTACCTGCCAACAAATTGGCTTCACTTATTGAGCATGAGCGAACCAGTGTTGTGTCTTTCATCCAGTTTCATTGCATCCAAACGGATGTATTCTAATCAATTCTCAAGGAATTACTAAGAGAAGAGACGAACATAGCTAGTGCAGCCAAAATTACCTGCCTTTGGACAGACCCATAGGTTCATACACAAGCATCAAAGTCAAATACAAGCATTCTGCCATCCACAACGATTCCTTTGAAGTATGTTATAGCAAAATTATCACCAGGTTTTAGCAAATAAATAAATAAAAAATCTCGCCAAGTGAAGTCCCAATTAAGGCCGGTGTGGGATTTTCAATTCCGTCGTCTACAAGAGCAGGAATTCTTGGATACCTTCAGAAAATCCCCCATGGCAGGAGAAAATTCAACTTATATTATTATATGTACTTTGAACAATTTTCTTCTGAGGATACTTCTACTGGTACTTTGTTGAAAACCTCCTGTGCAGAGCCTACCCATACAATCTATACAACACCATCATGTTTGCAGCCCGGTCCCTTGTAAATTGGCATCAGATCCCAATTTGACACTCATCAAAGGTGCATGTATTGATTGATAATAATGAAAGTGCACACAAAGATACCCTCGAATTGAAGGCTCTTAAAATCACTGGCCATGATGAGGGCTTCAATCCCCCTGAATGGCATCAACCCATGCATGCCCCACTTCATGAGGGACATCCCTGTGGTTATTTATTATATACTAATACATAATAACACACTAATCCTGGTGTAACTTAATAAAAATTCTGGTTAAAATCCAAAGGATGGACCTGAATATCAATCTGGCTTAAGCCCATTTAGGGATTTTGATCTTAAATGAATATGCAAGGGTAGCTCCTTGGAACTAAGTTGATGTCCAAGCCCACTTCATAGTAAACTGGACGGTCCTATTCTTATGCCACAGGTGATGACAACCGCAGTGGTAGATGAGCGAGTCCGGATCACCTATCACAGTTGTTATATTTTCAGTGAGAGTAGACCAATAACAGTCTGCCTCTTTCATCTGATTTAAACTTTTTTAAATTTTAAAATCACTTAAATTTTTAGATGACGTGGCGGACTATTATTGTTTCACTCACGGTGGAGGAACAACAACTATGAAAGGTGATCCGGACTCTGACCTTATGTGGTTTCAATTTGCTCCGAGAATCAAGCTGTGTGGGAGTTTTAGTTTTTTGCCTTTAATCTAGGGTGTTTCAAGATTTGTGGACAGTAGGGATTGAAAATTATGTACGGTCTTTTATACAAGAATCCCATAAGTGAAAATAAGGCATGATCTCAATCACTCCCTGTGATGGCTCTCATTTTGATCCCTTCCAATATATCTATTGCCCTTCGGAGGAAAATAGGCTACCAGTTAGTCACAACTTCTAGAAGTTATGTACTACTTATGTGGGGCTTGTGCAAAATATTTCTCCTTTTTTGTTTTTGGTTTGGGGTGTGGGGGGAATCAACATTTGAATATTAAACATATATTGTTAATTTTTTAGTATTTTTTATAAGTTTGATTTCAGAGTGTTTTTCCGATTAATAAATGAGAAAAAAAAATCAAAATTTGAAAGTTCCCTTTCATAATAACTTCACTGCTAATAAACCAGGAACATTATTTGTGACGATGGTTCTAATTACTGATATGATCATTACATTGATACAGCTGAGATCCACCGTTTATAGTCGCTGGCCATCTAAATTTCATGTTTTGCATGCAAATTTTTGGTGTCTAAAGAATTAAGTAATAATCCATTGTATCCAAACACACCTTACAAAGATACTTGTACTTAAGACTCAGGTTACTCAAACCAAATCATTGGATTAAACTCTCCCCATTGAGCTATTACATGCTTGTCATTTGAGTATGGTTTTGATTTCTCACAGTAGTCTTGCATCACAGTCAGTGTGGAATTTTAAATCTCCACCTTTAAGTAAAAAAGTTTAGTAATCCCAAGGGGCAGCTCAAGTGGCATAGGATCTCGGTTTGCACCGAATGTTGTAGATTCGAAACTGCACTACTACACTAGGGATACATGCGAATTTACCCGGCTTTCCTCTCGGTCCGGAGGGATTAGTTCAGCTCAAAGGGGTAGCTTAGTTGGCTTAAGATCACGGTTTGCACCGGATATTGTAGGTTTGAAACTGCACTATCACACTGAGGATACATGGGAGTTTACCCGGCTTTTCTCTCGGCCGGGAGGGATTAGTCCAGCTCAAAGGGTTGGAAACCCTCCGATAGCCAAAAAATATAATAATAAAAAAAATTAAAAAAGTTCAGTTTATGAATAAAGACACTTTTGTGTGGTTAAAAAGTTCATACCCGGATTCTTCCTCTAAAATAATATAGAAGGTCATTAAAAATGTCCTTTCCTTTTTCAATCGAGGCTGTGGTGGGCTAGGGTAGGACAACCAACTGCCAACATTAAAAATTGGCTGATACGCATCAGATTTTCAATGACCCATTTGTAGTATTCATGTGATACACAGCCCAGTTTGGGGCTTTTATATTGCTAAAAGTTTAAAGGCAGAAATCAAACCTCCTAAATTTTTCCTAGTCCGAAATTCAAATCAATCAAAATAAGAATCCTTCCAAATCTTAATGCATGAGATATCTGCAAAATTTTATTGTTGATGTAACCTATTTTAGTCATTAGTGCCAACAGTCACAAGGCCCACAAGCCATGGGCCCACTTAAGCATGTAAATCATAGGAGGCCTAGGAGTAGGGAAGGTGAGCAATGGGTGTGACCAGGTTAGATTGATCATAAGGGGACAATGGGCCCTACATGCTAAGGGTAGGGCCCATTATCGATATTTTCTAGTAACAAGGAATACCCATAAAACTTCTTTTGACTGACACAACATTTGCTTCCTTGGTTTTAAACCATATGGCCACCTGTGATCAATTCAGTTCCTCACACAGTGGCAGACCAGGATTTTTATTTAGGTGGGGCAAAAATTTCACTAGCCTTAACATTAAATTTTTTTTTTTTTTGCCATACTTTGCTAGACTTTTTTACATTAATAAATAGCTCATATATGTTTTTCTTTGGAAAAAGTCCAACTTATGGAACTCAACTAAATGCATGAAGTTATTGAAGATTGGGCAATGAAGGGGTTATGATGTTAATTAGAAGTACAAAAAACCTTTAGATAGATAAAAAAATAAAAAAATGATTTTAACCTTGATTTTAGATATTCAAACTCACAGTATCATGTTTTATATGTCAAAATCAACTTGAGTTGGTCTGTTAGAAAAACTGAATACAAACATTTTGAGGACACCCATCATTTCCCTTTCTTTTTCTTTTTCTTTTTTTTCACTTTCTCAAGGCCTCCAACCTTTGGATAATGAGAATGAAATTCCATCTTTTAATCATAGTGAGGGAACGAAGACATAATAATGGAATGGATTTGGTCATCTTTGGATTTTCATAGATACGCTCAGATTGGGTGATTTAGGGCTTATGATTTGGATTAGAATTTGGGGATCCAAGGCTTGGAATTAAAATTAGAGACTAAGCGCTCAGATTTAGGTATAGAGTGATTAAGAAGGATTATACTATATTTGTTGTTACAAATGAAGATGCAATAGTCTACACAGTACAAAGGGATCGACAACGAAGAGCTCGATTGACAATTGGTGTAAAGAGGTTTCGAAAGAAGAGGTCGAAAAAGAGGGAGCGATGTGTTGCTGCAACGTTGTCTTTTTTTTTTTTTTTTTTCTTTTTCTTTTTTAACCAATGAAACTTTACATATGTGAAGCGACAAGTTTAGACATGTGGGGCATACTCTAAGGCCCCATTCAACTGTATGGGGATTTCAATTCCGACCTGGGGCAATTGCCCCGAATCGCGCCCCAAATCACTCTAACATAGGGCCACCTCCGCTCCAAGGCCCCAACTCTACGGGGATTTCAATTCCGACCTCAGTCGGCCACCCCAGGTCACCACAACATAGGTTTGCCCCTGCCCCCACAAATGCCAACTTTCAGCTGGCATTTGGTACTAATTTGACTCTAACATGAATATAAGTCATTGCTACCTTTTAAAGAAATAAACTTGTACAACATGTAGCCCATTCAACTTTGAGGCATTAAAATCAAGGTCTGAGATCACTTGATCAAAACTGAATCTATATGATCCATCTTTACTGATTAGCCTTATTCAATGATATTAATTTCTGATAAATTAATTGAATAATTATTAGGCTACATTTATTTTAAGATTCTGGTATTCTAATTTACAAGTTAAAAAATGCTTAAGAATAAGTACAAGTTTGCTCTGAAGTGTTGAAAATGATAAGAAATATATGTTTGGTTGAAAATTATAAGGATTGATAGGCAGACAAAATGGGGTAGATAATCCCTAGAAGTAGAAATCTTGAGATTTCTTTATTTTCAAATCTTTTAAAATTTATTACATTCTTTTATAAGTCATATTGATATGAGAGAAACCATACTGATATCAAAGAAACATCAATGAAATCAATTTACAACACAAGATCTTTCTAGATTGGCCTGATTGATTTGATCTTGATTGATTGCCAATATCTTTCTTAATTGACTTCACTGATTGGATTCTAACTGGCTTGATTGATTCTCAATATTTTTCTTGATTGGGGTTTGATTGGTTGGATCTTAACTGACTTGATTGATTATGTAATTTCATAATCAATGATGTTTCCTTAATAACTATAGCAGATAAATATTCGCTTTTCAAAAACCAACACAAAGTGAATACATATATTTGGGCTGCATTTGTCTGTCCTGGAGCAAAAATTGAAAAAGTAATGCTGAGGATTTACAAATGAACATGAAATAGTCTATCCGAGGATCGGAATTGATTACCCAGCCATTACCCTATAAATTAAATCCTTTGAAACGTTAATATGCATCTCAATCTTATATGCTTCACCGCTCATGTTTTTAAATTTAATTTTCCTGCTTTGAACCTCACTTTACGGTGAATTCTTAGAAAACAAGGAGCCCTTATTTTGTTCTAATTATACTTTTTAATAGGTACTCCGTTTGGATGTCCCATTCAATTATAGCAAAAATATCCATTTAGTAAAAAGCTATACGACAAAGTTGTCATATTGTAAAAGTAGTACATGCATATTTGTCATGAAATATAAGTACTATAGGCCAATTTAACATCTTATAAAAGTTTTATGGGTAAATTTACAAAAAAAGGCAAAAAGTATCTAATTACTATAGACGTTCATGTCTATTTCAAAACATTATTTTGCTTTTTTTCAATTTGAAAAAGATGCAAAAGGTCTTAAGTTAGTTAAATTAGACATCCACATATATTTTGTCAAACAATATAAAGCACTCAAATGCCAGTTTTATTCAGTTAAGTCAAAAAGGTCCAAAAAGTAAACTTACCCTTGTATTATTCTCTTGACTTTACTTTGTGTGCCTTTCACACTAACAGGTATAACCGAGTTAGGATCACCTATCATATTTGTTATTCCTTCACCGTGAGAGGACTAACAATACTCCGCTACGTCATCCAAAAATTTAGATGATTTTGGAGTTTAAAAAATTTAAATCAGATGAAAGAAAATCTCCTAAATTTTTGGATGACATAGCGGAGTATTATTGGTCCACTCACGAAAAAAGTATAACATATATGATAGGTGATCTGGACTCACAGGTAACCTTATCCAATAATTATAGCATAACAGGCCACAAAATAGTCAAAATACCTGGTCCTGCTAACGAATGGAGAATTTTCAACTGATAAGAAGATCCATGCCATCCAATTTATCTCATTGAATATCTACATCTGACCCTTTCCAAATTTACTATTTATTTGTAGTGTTTCGAAGCAAGGAAAGACACAAGTCTGCACTGTCCACTTGTATACATGTCAATATGGAGAGGCAACGGAGATAATGAATCATTGAAAGATCTTTGTAAGACTGTTTAAAACAAATGAGAACTCATTCTATCGTTTTATTACAATTTCGAAGGGTCCCAAGTTTTGCAAATTTTTATCCATTGGATAGAGTTATCAATTTGTATGATTAGTTCCGTGATTTACAAAAATTAAAATGAGTGTTAGATTTGAAAAGGTTCCAACTTATGGTGCAGAAAGGGTGAAGAATAATTCAAACAGTGGAGATGAAATGGAAAAGAAATGAGTGAAGTTCTAAATGAGGTTTCTGTGAAGATCCATAGCTTTTTCAAAGACACAAAAGTGTGATATAAGTTTGCTTTCTTTTTTAAGAGAGCCATTCAAAATATGGTTTTGCATTGTTCCCCGGCCATAGCTCACGTGGTTAGGAACACAATAACTACGTGAGTATATGAGTTCAAGTCCTTTAAAAACCAATGAAAGTAAAAAGGAAAATGAAAATGAAAAAAAAAAGTGTTAAAGAGTTTGGATTGATCAAGGAGGGGCATCCAACAAAAGCATATCGGTATCAATATGGGCCCCTGGGTACCCAAAAGGACCTGTGACACAAAAACCTGGATTTTGGTCCAATATTTGATTCAATTTTATCTTTGATCTAGCTAGATTCAATGAGCCACAAAATAGGTTTATTAAGTGTAAAACTTGGGATTTGAAGACTAAATTTACTAGACTCTCAAATGATGAGAGGTTGTTTAACAAATATACACTTCCATTTAAAACAGATTCAAATAGATCTTTGAGTAGTTTAGACTATTATTTGGAGATAATCTATGTCCCTTTTTCAATAGGGTAACCTTTTTAAATCAATGTGCAAAAGCAATTACACAGTTTTTTTTTTCTTGATAAATTTTTCCTCCTCGAATGCGTGAGTCTATAGGAGATCCAACCCCTTCTTAGCTAATATACCAAAAAAAAAGTTAGCTTGTATTACATTTTTAACATCACAACTTAGCCTTTTTAATTGAGAATCTGATATTAGATATAACTAAAACAGCTCCATTTCAAATAAATCTTAAATTGACTCAGCTTTATTTCTAATAAATGAGTAATTCTATCTAAGCCACATAGACTTTAAACACCTTTTTTAAATACACAACTAGTTGGTTTCATATTTAGATCCTCAACTTATCTGACAAATAATAATCTAAGACTGAAATTTGGATCCTTATGTAAAATTTTAAAAACCCTATATTGATAATTCCTAATTACTTTACTTTTGAATCGGAGTCATATCTAAGATGTAGAATGGCAAGATATTTTCTCCTTCTACTATGTTGGATCGAAGATAGTAGACATGAGGGAATGCGTGAAATTCGGGTGTGGGTGGGTGTTTGGGCCGTTTAGCCTTTTGGGGCTGTGCAAATGACCTTTCCTACAGAACAGTATGGGCAGGAGAAAAAAATTCGTGGAATAAAATCTCAAAAGCCTACGTAGGAATAGGAATGTAAATGGGTTCTCAATACTCTGATTATTCAGAGGTTTCGATTCGTTAAAAATCGGGTCTGAGTCATTCTTTAAACTTTGATAAGTAAATGGGTCCGGATCCGGTTCTACCTTGGTTCAAACCCGTAGACCCGAGACTCAACATATTACCTCAATTTTTGAAAAATTCTCATAAAAATCATGTTTTTTATCATTGTCTATCTAGACCCGGACTCGGATCCAGACCCGTCTCATATATGGTTCTGGTTCCGATTCCGGAGCCAAGAAACTGGTTCCGGATCCAATTTCACCTTTTCCTTAACGGTTCCGGTTTCGGGTCCACCATGGACTCGGACCGGAAATGACCTGTTTACAACCCTAAGCCCATGTAACCCCCAATATTTTGTTTTTCGATAAAGAAAGATTTTCCCTTGTGCTCGGCAGTTTTATGGGTCGAACTCTGGTTGTCATGGGACAGCGGATGAAATTCATGGAAGGGGTCCAGCATTTGAGGACCGTGCAAACAGAGGCGATTTATAGTGCGCAGGAGAAATTTTTGGATGGAACAACCTCCCAAAGGTTGAAAGTTGACAAAACCCAGTGGGGTCACCCCATAACCCTAACCATTCACTCCATCTCCAAATACTATTATTGATTGATTACTAAATTTTTTCCTATTTCGCTTACATTGTGCAAGACTTTTTTTTTTTTTTTTTCGCGCGCTATTAGAGGATTCATAACCTTTTGGGTTGGACTATTTCCTTCGGATCCAGAGAAAAGCCGCAACTTTTAGTTCTTGAAGAGGAAAAAACCGGAGATTAATATCAAAATCTCTAACTTCAGGAGAGAGAGGAACCGTGGTCTGAGCACTCGACCAATCCGTTTGGGTTACATTGTGCGAGACTCACACCGCGGGAGTCTCCCCTCTCTTCTCCAACCTCCTCCAGTCCTCCTCATTGTATATACCAAATCTGCCCTCATCATCTAAATATTGTTACACAAGGACGTATTTCATTTCACCCCCTCTTTTAATCCCGTGTATGCGCACTCCGCCCCATCGAAAGAGCTTTGCATATAGATTGATACAAAGGGTCTCTCTCTATCTCCCCCCCTCTACACCCAAAAAAAAAAAACCCTAAAACCGCATCGAATTCTCGTTTTTCCAATCCAATCCCTCTTTCGATCTAACACAGACTCGAACCAGATCGATCAGAATCCAATCATCGAAGGCTCGAACCAGATCGAAATCGCATCGGATTCGATCTCTTTCTCAATCCGGAAACGCGTTGACGAACGCGGATGGAGAGCTCGAGATACGGATCCCTGAGAGGTTGAAGAAGATGCCGGGGATCGCGCAGAGAAATGTTCAATACGTCAATGCTTCTCTTTCATCCGCCGGGCCGATCTCGGTGAACGGGATCTGGTCTAAGAATCGTGGTGGGAATCTCACCTTCGATCAGCTCCAGAAGGTAGATTTATTTGTATTTCACTGATGCCGATCGAAATCTCTGTGGATTGTGATTCATTTGTGTTATTGTGAATTGAGATATATTGATTAGCTGTTTTTGCATCTTGGATTGATTGATGGCTGTTTGGATGTGTGTATTGATTCATCCGATAAGGTTTGTGATTCATTTTTTGTTGTTGTATGTGATTAGTTTTTGTAAATTCTTTCTTTCGCTGATTGAGATTTATTCAGAGCTTAGAGCTGGTATTTGCATGGAGAGTTGTGGATAAAATTGAGTCAGAGATAGGCTGGGAATTTGTTATTTGATTGTGTAGTTGGTGGCGATTGATAATATGTAAAAGTGAAAGGATTTCAAGCACAACTGTGTTTCATGATTCCCATCTTACTGTGAATGGTTGGTTTGAGACTGTGTTTTGATACAGAATTACTGAGTGTTAGTGGAGTCGGTGTTTCCATTATAGTTTTCTAGTGGAATGTATTACAAGTGAATGACACTTAGTAAGTAATTTATATTGCAATGTTGGGATTATGATGCACCGATACTTCAAAATGGGCAACATATCTTGTCGTTGTCTTGTCTGATACTTAACTTTTTATGTGTAAAATCCATATCCCCTAATACTTAACTTTTTTTTGTGTAAAATCCGTGTTGTGTCCCTGCCTTATCCATGCCGTATTTGGTCATCATAGTGTTGGCCTATCGAATTTATTGTTTGCATTGATTTTTATTGCCTATGCAGTCTGATGAGGTACCATGTACTGTCAAAATATTGCATATCAGAATTCATACACTTCTTAACAACTATAGTAAGAAATTATTCCAAAACGTTTTGTTACATATGGCTGTTGTATTAAATTTATTGTGACACATATCACTAGGCTTCCTGCCAATGGTATGATATGCCATACGCTATGTTAAATGCGAATGAATGCATATATTTCTTATTCATGCTACTTTTTTAAGTAGACAATTCATGGAAGATCTTGCATAAATGACATATTCAAGGTTTTGTTTTTTTTAATTATCATTTTTAAAAGTTTGTGTGCATGTTTGCGGTGGATGAAAATATTTCTAATCAACTTGTGTTGTCATATCTGAATTAGTTCTGGAGTGGGCTATCACCACAGGCCCGGCAGGAGCTCCTACGAATTGATAAGCAGACGCTTTTTGAGCAAGCACGCAAAAACCTTTACTGCTCTAGATGCAATGGATTGCTGCTTGAAGGTTTTTCACAAATTGTCTTGTATGGGAGGTCGTTGTTGCAGGAAGGTGTTGGAGTGCAGTACCCTGGCAAGATGGGAGCCTCAAGAAATCAGATTGAAAATGGATTGGATATAATGCCATCCACATGTCAAGATGATGTTCAAGATCCATCTGTACATCCTTGGGGAGGGTTGGCTGCAACCAGGGATGGGATGCTTACGCTGTTAGACTGCTTTCTCAATGGCACATCACTCAAGGCTCTTCAAAATGTATGCAAGTACCCTGATAGATTTACCTGAATTACTGTTTTGGTGTTGACCTCATTCTTTTATTTTAACACACTTATTTACTCAGGTCTTTGACAGTGCACGTGTAAGGGAACGGGAACGTGAGTTACTTTATCCTGATGCTTGTGGTGGGGGTGGTCGAGGTTGGATAAGCCAAGGAATAGCTAACTATGGAAGAGGACATGGAACCAGAGAAACATGTGCTTTGCACACTGCAAGGCTTTCTTGTGATACTTTGGTGGATTTTTGGTCTGCGCTAGGTGATGAAACTCGGCAATCTCTTTTACGAATGAAAGAGGAGGATTTTATCGAGAGGCTTATGTACAGGTGTGTTCTACTAGCCACTTATGTACTTAAAAGCATATCTCTGCATAGGAAGATATATTTTTTGGTTATTATTCTAAGTGCAAAAAAGATTAGCTTATTGGTTATTGGTAATGTAGTTGATTTATCTAATTACCATGATGCGAAGAGCTTACAAGAGGAAAATATTCTTGATGTACGGATGTTGCCAGTGACGTGGTAAACACTAAAGACTGCCTTTGAAATGTCCTACTTGGATTGCCACAAGTTTGGAAAGATGCACTCTTCATGTTTGAAAATGCTTCAGCGGTATGATAATTTTAGTTTCATACTATATTAGATAACTCTGAGTGATCTGGCGTTGGAAGAGTAAGTGGTAAAGTATAAAAGAGTGTTATCTTTTCCTGATGGAAGTAATTCTTAACCCTATAGTTAATTATCTTTTCCTGATGGAAGTTAGACTTATAGTTAATCATACCAATTGTTAGGAGTAAATATTTGTCACTGGCAGAGAGTAATATTGATAAGGAGCGTAGATACCATCTCCCACTTCTTGAACACAATGGAAGCTCAAATTACCTGGCAGAGCTACATTGATTAAAAATTATTTTGTGTACTTGAGATTGTCAACCATGTAACAAATGTTTTTAAATGACCTGCATATGGAGCACAGATGCCATCTCCCACTTCTTGCACACAATGGAAGTTTAAATTACCTGGCGGAGCTACATTGATTAAAAATTATTTTGTTACGTATACTTGAGATTTTCAACCATGTAACAAAAGATTTTAAATGACCTGCATATGAAGTAATAAAGTGTTACGAGTTCAAGAAACTAGGGAATGACTGACTAATAAAAACATGGAATGATGTATTGGGAAAATGATGTAGTGTGGCTGCTTTCTAACCCAACTTGGACGTCCACCATGGTAAATCTAGGTTCCAAGGGATTTAAATATCCATTAATTTGATTAGATAGCCATATTGTTGAAGAAAATATTGTTGTGCTGTTTGCTTTATTTAATGAAAGTAACCACTAAAAAAAAAAAAATTATTGTTGAAGAACATCGAAAAAAATAAATGCACAGTAGCAAGTGCCACGCATTTGGGTTGGGGTCGGAAACTAGATATCCTTCTTCATTATGGGATGCCTCTCATTATGTCAATTGAACCCTATCATTTGTTGCATGCACAAGGCACTCCCTTGTCGCCAAATTTCCCCTAAGTAGATCCTTGATTCATTATGCCTGAATATGATCTCATAGCGCTCTTTTTCTGCCGTCTTTCCAAAATAGGGGCCCATTTATATGCTTTAGGAACTATTGAAAGTCCATGGGTCACTAAATAACAGAAATTGATGCTCTTAGGCACTCCGAAAGCCCTTTCAGAAGTCTCTTCTTCATTCAACTCATTCCATTTAACTAGAATATGAAACTTCTGGCATGCTCATTAAATCTTCTATCCCATTGTTTAAAACAAGCGATCTTTTTTTTGAATGATTAAAACAAGCGATTTTGAAACCAGTTTTAGATTAGTTCTTCTGAAGGAAGCCTTCTTAAATACAATTTTTCGTTTTCTCTTAAGTATTTTTTCCCTGATTTTCTCAGTCCCCTTCAATTGTTGCCATCATGCTAGTTTAACTCTCTTTTCTTCCTGGGTCTCTTCAAAATTGAAGATGCTTTCAACAGTGTCCAACCATTCAAGAAATTCTTGTCTCTCGTGCTACCATTATATTTTGATAGATCTAATTTGATACTGTAGTCCCTACTCCCCATCTCCTTGGAAATTACATCAGTTTGGATTTTTGTCTACACGGGAATTCCTTCCTCTTAAGTCCATACTCTATCTGTCATGCATTGACCCACTGCATGCTTGATGAGAGGAGTTTGGAAGTGAAGAGAGTCACAACCTACAAATCTCCTTCGTTATTATGGACTCCGCAAATTCTGCAGCTCTCTATTTGACTGTGTTGGTGAAATGGGTTCGCATTTTCTCCCTCGGATCTAAGCATATTGTTGTCATCAGAAAGATTATTTATTTTAGTTGTTAGACAACCGAGTTTTTGGGCAATGTTTTGCACTTGTTTTTCTGACACCACGTGATTGGTGGAAGGATCCCTGTAAGCACCTTCAAGTACACATATGTAATTTTGGTTCTAGCCCAAGAAATTAGAATGTCTAAATTTATTGATGAATGATTCTCAACATACATGTGAGTTCATTATATAGGCATCTAGAAATCCAAGAAAGTAATTTCCTTACTGTAGATGAATTTCCTTTCCTTAGAACAAAACATTCATTGAATCTAGACTCTAATAAAATAGGAAAACCAAAGCAAAGGGAAATATTTAAGAAGATAATTATCTAATAGATGTATCAAAGGACACATTGATTTATTGCCTTGTGGGACCTGTTGACTTTGCACACAGCTGGATTGGGCCTATTAGGCAAGCCGTGGGCCTGGGCTAGAGCCAATGTATGATGGCCTAGCCCATGAGTCTTGGGATGCATCATTTGTTGAGTGCAAAAATTCTCACAGGCTCCACACTCCTGATAGATGGATGACATAAGGGTTTGATGACGATAATGATGGTGATTGTGATAAATGATGCAGTTTCAACCAAACTAATTCCATGGTATTTATGTGATTCCTTATTTGTTTTTCATTCTTCTTGGTTCTTACCACAAAAATTGGATTCCTTTTTTTCAAATGGTTGGAGTTTGTTTACTTAGCAGTATTTTAATGGCACTGCAATGTTTTCATTGATTTGAGGACGTGAATAATTAAAAACAGATCTATGAATATATGCTTATCTAAGGGTTTAAACGTTTAGTATTGCTTGTATTTCTCCATGAAATGTGGCAGGAGTATAATATGTTCTGTGAAAGAAGAATCTAGTGCTGGAATAAATTGTTTTTGTAATAACTATCCTGATTATCTTTGCTTCAGGCAATTGAAGTACAGGATGTTTCTATTCAGAATAACCACTCAATTGAACCCATGATGGTGAAAATTAAACTACATGCTTTCATCTCTCCCTCCCTCCCTCTCTCTCATGCACACGCATACACACAACACACACATGCGCACCCACACACTACATTTACACCACACCCCCGCGCACCCATACTACATTTACATGTGATTAGGACAAACGTTGTACAATATGAAAATTAGGACCATTGGATCAACTTGCTTGAACCTTGAAAACTGAATTTTCATGTTGAAAGTAGCTTGGCAAATCCCCATTTCATTTTATGAACTGCTAGAGTGGAAAGATTTAATGAATTTTTGGAATCAGTGAGGAACTTTGTTACCAAAAAAAAAAAACAAACCTCATCCTGCAATGCTGCTGAGAAATCAAAGACCCTATGTAGACTACAATCAGTTGAATGTCATATAAGTAGTCTAGTTAGTTTGGTCTTTTTCTGATAGGTCACCCATTTGGAGCTATGATGCCCAGATACGGATATGAATACGGACACTGATACGGGGATACGACTCTTCACTTTTGAAAATCTAGGACATGGATACGGATACGGGTGTCCTAAATTCCTAATATGAATCTTTATACCAATGAAATTATCATTGTTTTCGTCCCTTTCTAACATTTTTTTATGGTGAGAAGTAGAAGTATTAGAAGAACTATATGAAATAAAGGACTTTACAAATAGGATATGTTAAACTTGTTCCCTAGAAGTATCGGTGCAGTATCAGGTACCAATACAAGTATTGTATCTGTCCGATACTGATACGTTGGGCTTACACAAGTATTCGGGTAATAGATTTGGAGGTTTGTTTTGTAGAACTACTAATCTGGCTTCAAGTGGCTGATATAGGGTGCTCTTGACTTCCATGACTGGACCATTCAACATTGTTCTTAAGCTCTCTCTTATGCTGTTTTAACAGTTTAAGCATCAATGTTCATTTTACAGGTTTGACAGCAAGAGGTTTTGCAGAGATTGCAGAAGGAATGTTATTCGTGAGTTCAAGGAGCTGAAGGAACTAAAGCGTATGCGCAGGGAACCTCGCTGTTCTAATTGGTTCTGTGTCGCAGATACATCTTTTCAATATGAGGTGTGTTATTGCCATCATTTCTTGACTCATTCCAATTTTCCACTGCATATTGGAGTTTCTTTCTGTTTCCTTTCCCCCCTGGATCTTGATATTTATATACCATGTATGACATGTAGGTACTTCCTAGATCTGTTGCTTAATTTTGCAGTTATCTATCCATCATCTTGCATATAAAAGTCCTAAATGTTTTAAGTTTTGGCTAGTTGGCCTTGCTTGTTTTCTAGTGAGGTTTGATAGGAAATGTAGAAGACATACTGCAGACATTTCTTTTGTCACTGTTCCTTTAATGATGATGTTTTCAGGTATCTAAAGAAACTGTCCTAGCTGATTGGCACCAGTCCTTCACCGAATCAGATGGAACATACCATCACTTTGAATGGGCTATTGGAACAGGAGAAGGAAAGTCTGATATTTTGGAGTTTGAAGATGTTGGTATGAACGGCAGTGTTGAAGTGAATGGCCTTGATCTAGGTGGTGTGACTTCATGCTTTATTACATTGAGGGCTTGGAAACTAGATGGCCGTTGCACGGAACTTACTGTAAAAGCCCATGCATTGAAGGGTCAACCATGTGTTCATCGCAGGCTTATTGTAGGGGATGGGTTTGTCACAATAACGAAAGGAGACAGTATAAGAAGGTTCTTTGAGCATGCCGAAGAAGCTGAGGAAGAAGAGGTAATTTCAGCACAACAAAGTCCATACACTATTTTTGTAGACCGCAAGATTTTTTATATGGGTTTCTTTAACGTCAATGATATTAAAGCTTCCTTTACCTTATACCCAAGATGGGCTTTCTTATATAAATTCTTGTTGACGTACTGGTGCAGGATGATGATTCCTTTGACAAGGATGGAAATGAGCTTGATGGAGATGGTTCTCGTCCCCAAAAGCATGCAAAGAGTCCTGAACTCGCTCGAGAATTTCTTCTTGATGCTGCAACTGTTATTTTCAAAGAGCAGGCATGTTTTTGTGCTTTTACCAGTCCCCATTACTTATCATCCATCATGTTCTGCCAATGATAATTCTAATTTTTTTTAATGGCCCCACGATAATTCTTATTAAAATATTGTATTCATCAAAACATTATAGATTTTAATAGGACCTTGAGAATCTTACCAATGATGCATGAATCTGATTGCCTCTGCTCCATTTCCAGAATCAAAACTTGATTAACCATAAACATGTTGATTTCTTTATTTTCTTCAGCATCCTTAAAACTTGGCATAAAAAAAGGATAATCAGCATTGACAAACAAATCCATGCTGCTGATTACATTAATGAAAAAGGAAAGGATAGAGGAGAAAATATTAGTTAAATGACCAGTTTTTGGGCAATATTTTCATCCAGGTAGGTAGGTAGGTTTTCATTTAATTACTCAAAGCAGAACCCCTTACATGTATTTATGATTTTATGTAGACTTTCATCATTCAAATTCTTAATTAACTGCTATGAACTCTTTGTTTTCAAAGGCAAGCCTTGTTAACTAAGTTGAACTCCCCACAATATGAATTAAATATCATCATTAGCAGAAGCCTTCTTCCATTAATTTCATCATCATTGTAGCCTCCTTCCATCAATCTCAACAACATGCATTAATGCCCTAACTAATGAGGACAATTACTAAAACTTCCCCCAACCAAAGTTGAAATGTCTAAACTGCTCCTAGATTCCAACAAAGAGGAAATTTCAAAAATTAGAACTTATTATGTATCTCTTCCGTAAGCACTACATCAAAGTTTAATTCAAAATCCAAGTTCGGTTCAGTATGATAGAACTCATTTTTTTTAGCAAAATATTTCTCTTAGGGAACATATCGTGATAGTCCCCTACCATTTGAATAATTTAATAAATGATCCTATGAATCCAAATATCAAGTACATACCTCTAGCTTTTAAATGCATGTCAAAATCTTTTGTTCCATCAACTTTCCCTGAAGCTGTGACTTTTTATACAAATGATTTCACCGATCTTCTCCAGTGTGCCCATATTCCTCAACTCACCTCTCTTCTCTCATCCATAATATTCAACAACGCTCCGTTTACTTGACCCAAGTTCTTCTTATATCTTATCCAGTTTCCCCTGTCATTGTGGATATACGGAGACTTCGTTGACATGGGTTTAGACAGACATTGGATGAAGCTTTGTTGACAGAAAATGGGTAATGGCAAGGTTTCTTGACAATTTATTATATTTAAGATTCAGTAGATAGGTGGGGCTATTGGTCTAGCTAGTTGGTAGTGGGTGTGGGCATGGGCATGGCTTTGAGATGGTGGATAATACCATTATAGGTTTAGCTGATGATGGCAATTGGTTTAGAGGTTATCAAATTGTTGAACAAATCCCATTTTAATCCTCTTTTAAACTCAAATTCATTTTTGCCATCCCAGTTTCCTTTCCCATTCAAATCTTTACTCATTCATACCCCGAACAATGCCAGAATTATTTTTTTTTTTGTCTTCTTCTTTTTTATTGGCAACATGTAAACTTTATTAAAGAAGGGAAGAGTACAAAACACAACACGAGATTACAAAAGATGAGATGTGGCTATAATAGAACTATACACTATGACCTCAACAAGGAGAAATGAAAGAAAGAACAACTAGGAGATAGAAACACTGGAGACTACACTGCAAGCTTCTTTCAAACCGTCAACAACTACATTTGTAGAATGAAGAACATGATGGAAGATAATCCTTACAGAAGAAGATATTTAGACTAGATAAATTGAAACTTCCCAAGGCCCGCAAACCACAACTTTGATGTCCTTGAGATTGCATTGGATGAGTCGTTTTCTAAAATCAATGGCACTTGGAAGGAACTTGCATACACAACCTCAACGCTTCTAGAATTGCCACAATTTCAGCTTCTTTTAAAATTTTGTCGCCAATATTCTTGGAAAATGAGAGGAAAGTTTGACTCTCAAAATTACAAAGAAATCCACCAATACCTTCAAGCCTTGGCTTACCACTAGCAACCCCGCCTGCATTGAATTTTAGTGCCCCGAAGGAGGAGACCACCTCTACCATTTATTCTCCTTCAAAGTTCTACCACCCAAGCATGCCCCTCCCAATTATGAAGAACAATATCCAAATTTAGATTTTGTCATTCTTTTCTAATGGCCATTTACCTATCTTAACGTATACAAAATTCGAAAAATCTTCTAAAGGCATCCCCAACCCTTTTAAGATCCTATTATTCCTCTCTTTCTAAATGGACAAAAGAAGAGCAGAGGGAGTGAGCCTCCAATAGTAAAAATCGGTCTTGGCCCAGCAGGGTGGGGTTTAGTGGGACTTGGCTAAGTCAGGTTGAGCCCTATTTTTTTATTTTTATTTTTTTGTGCAGAGAGGGTTGGAGGAGTGGGAAAATAAGGAGATTGAGAGGTGGGTTTTTAGATTGGGACTTGGGAGAACGGTTTTCATAATAATAATAATAATCATGGTGGGTGTGCGTGTGAGAGAGAGTGTGTGAGGTATGAACCGACTTGGTCATGGCAGAGTTCAAGTTTTAAAGATCTGCTGGGTCCTTGGGATGAGACAATGATGACGAAGAAATCATAAGCCTTTTGGAAAGACCAAACCATGACATACCTTTTCATAGTATGGTTCCCACAAGAGAAATCACAATGAAGGAAAAAAAAAAAAAAAAATCTATTGACTAAGTTCCTTTTTGCACAAATGTATATTTCTGAGATATACCTAAAGAGAGACCGAAAGATGTTAAGAGTTTAGAATCCCATTACACCCTACCTTTCGATTGCAATTGGGGAAAGGGCCTAAATCCCAGAATCCAATATTTTTTGTTCTTCCAAATTTCATTCACCCTAGCGATTCCTTAGCCTAAGAAAAAAGCCCTAGAAGCCGGGGAAATGAAGATGAAACTTGGAAGATGAAGATGAAGGCTTGATAATGAAGATGGGAACTAGAAGAAGGGCAAGCACACTTGGAGATGAAGTTGGAAGATGTAGTGAAAGTTGAGGAGTTATTAAGCTTGATGGAAGCCCAACCAAAAATATGACCCCAGTTCTTGGATCATATGAGTAAGACTGTCATGGTTGGAGAAGATGGGTACATTGCAGGTGCTTTTTGTAATGTTGTCATTGACAGAATGGGTGATTTTGATATTCATTGAAAAGACTGGAGGGACTCTTTAAATATACAATTTTATCGGACTTTAAAAAAAAAAAAATCATTGAAAAATGGAAGGTGGGTTTGGATGCTTGAAGATTAAGTTGGAAGATGTAGAGAAGTGGAGTGAAGGTTGATGGAACTCCGAGCACAAATGGAACCCATTACTTAGATGAGTTGTGAAAGATTGATATGGTTGGAGACGATGGCTAGCAACATCTTTTTTGCATTTTTTATGCTGTTAGGGCAAGTAGATAGTGGATGGAATAGACAATGTTTATATTCATTAAAATACTAGAGGAGTCATTTTAAGTATTCAATTTTTTTAATGAGCAATGAAAATTATATATTAGTATATAAGTTCATACAAAAATGCAAATCACACGTACAAGAATAAGAGCGATATAACTATTGAAACCAATAGGAGAAACCAAAACAAAAACTACAATAAAGGAGCCATCAATGGAAAAATCGTCCACTAATTGTTTAGCCAGACTACCCGCCATTCCATTCGCGAGCCACCCCACTTGATGAATCTCCACCTAAATAGATGATGCCAATGCCTAGTCTCAATCAAGTAGACCTAAAACTTCCAAGGATTTGAGATCGATAGAACTCACCCACATTATAACATTCATAGAATCACTTTTCACAATTAACCGATCTTGGAACAATGCACTAAAAAACCCGCAAAGCTTCCAAGATAGCCATAACTTCAGCTTCATTCAAATCCTTAACCCTAATATGCTCAGAGAATGTGAACAAAATTCCCCACTATTTTTATGAAGAACTCCTCCAGTGCTTGTCGAACATGGCTTTTCTCTGGCTGCCCCATCCACATTGAAATTTAAAGACTCAAAAGGAGGTGAATGCCAAGAAACCACAATCCTCTCCTTAATTGGGCCGCACAACATGCAAGGCTCCTAATTGTACTTCATGTGGTTTAACTTCACATAAGCAAATTCCTTTGTCAACAAAAAAGTCATTTTTCCCACCCTTAAAACCGCCACCAAGAGCAGAGTCAAAAATGGAACATGAACCCACTAAAAATCTTAACATTCCTTGCTTAATAAATAGGCCACATAACCACAAAGAGAATACACCTCCATTGTGGCAAACTACAACCATGAAGCAGACCCATACGCCATGCACTAACCAAATTCTGTTTTGAACTCGGAAAACACCAAAATTGCCCATATCTTTGGAAAAATGGTACCAAAGCTTTGAAGCAGCACCCACCTGGGAGTTGCATAAGGTGTAGGTTTGCTCCCCGCCGCTTGTGGTCGAAACTGCCCCAGATTTGCCCGGTGTGTGTTTGTGGGTTTAGATGGTGCCACCTGGGGGGTTTGTCCTATTGTGGTCAAAATGTTCTCCAACAAGACGCCCCTTCTAAGATTATCTGGCATTAATACTCTGCCCCCCACTGCCAACGAGCACGATGCCTCTACCTGTAGAGGAGCCAAGCCCGACCACACCCTAGCCCACATGGAAGGACATGGCTGCGAACCTTCCATGGCCATATAGGACTTTTTATATATAAAAAGAAAGAGACATGGACTTTTTATCAATTTTTTTCCTCATCATAGTCTTTTCAGTGAGTCGCCAAATGTCAGTTTTAGTGATAGTATGTTTTAGTAAATTTCTTGCTTTCAATTTCATTTGTAACCTTATAAATATAAACAGCAACCATTAACAGATGGTATCTTTCTCAGGTAGAAAAGGCATTTAGAGAAGGAACGGCCCGGCAAAATGCACATAGTATATTTGTTTGTCTTGCCCTCAAATTGCTGGAAGAGCGTGTACAAGTCGCATGCAAAGAAATAATCACATTGGAAAAGCAGGTACTCCTAATGCACTCATGTTTTAGGTTACATATTACATTGAGATATTATATGATGCTTGTTTGAGAGAAATAAAGTTAATTTTTGAACCTGGAATATCTATCTAGTGGTTCCCTTCTTGGATGGACGATAATATTTCCCTTATTTGATGATTGTATCTATCAATTGGTGGCCTTCAAATGGACAATTAAGCCACTGATCCACATTTAGTGAATGGTAAAATAAGACGATCATTTGGAGGAGAGATGTGTTGTGCTATCTTGACTCCAGAATAGTGCCTGTCATTTAAACAGCTTGGATCCCAAAGTTGGTTTCATGTGAAATGTGAAGCCTTGAGCAAACGGTGCAATTGGACATCATATATTTACTCATTCACAAATATTAAAAATAAAATAAAATATTTACTCATTCATGGAAGGTGGTGATTCATTCTCATTTCCTTATGAACGCCTTTGGTTGTGTATATGTCTCTACAGATCAAGCTTCTTGAAGAAGAAGAGAAAGAAAAGCTTGAAGAAGAGGTGCGCAAGGAGAGAAGGAGAGCGAAGGAAAGAGAAAAGAAGCTCAGAAGAAAAGAAAAGCTAAAAGGAAAAGAGAGGGACAAAGACAAAAACTTTGTCGAACCAAAGCAACTTCCTATTGACTCAGATGTATCCCTGAAAGAAGAATCATCCTTCAGTACTCAAGAGGAGCCATCCAAAACTTCCCAATCTGGCGATTTAATTAATGAGGCAGAAGTTATCATGGAATCGACCTCTCTCTCTTCTCATATTGTAGATGAGCAATCCTCAAATGAGTGCATCAATTTTGAAAAACAAACCTTAAAAGATGAAAATTTATGGCATTCATGTAATGTTGATGGAGAGATCAATGCAAGGGATGGAAATGGTTGTTTTACCATCGAGCAATCAAAATCATCCCGACAGAAATTGAGGTTCAGGAAAGATTCTCCACAAGATCAGGATTCCCAATGGTGTGATCGACGTCGATCCATAACTGGTAATGAGAGTGGTGCTCATGTTGGTGAATCAGAGTCAAAGTTTGATGGTTACAAGACAATTTCTTCCAGGTGTAACAATGGGCTGCATAGGCAGTCTAGAATCAATACTGTGAAGTCCCATACCAGAAACTGTGGTCCGAAGTTTGGTGAAAAGTTTCACTTTACCAATAATAGAATACATGACAGGTCTGACTTCGATTCCTGCAGCTGTAACCTGAAGAAATCAGGCAGGGATTTCAGAACTGTGAGTATGGAGTCTGTGCTGGATAGGCCATTCAATCGCAGTGGCAACTACAACCATGGGTGTTATGCACCAGATGCTTATGGAATCCCTAAAGGAAAGCTTGTTGCAGGTAGCACTCCTTTGGGCAGAGATGCCAAGAACACCAAGAAAGTGTGGGAACCAATGGAAACAAGGAAGCGATGTCCCAGGAGCAACTCGGACCCTGACATCACCTCGGGGCCTTCTACTTGCAAGGTTGATGCATATGATGGAGGAACGTATGGTGGAAATGTAAACAGATGCCAACAGCCCCATAATTTTCTTGAATCATTTGATGGACAGTACTCGTCTGAACATTCAGGTAATCTGGGCCAGGATGATACTTCGAAGAGTTGCCAAAGTCCTGTGGATGGAACAAAGACATCAAGCACTTCTAGTTCTGATAACTGTTCATCGAGTCTTAGCGAGGGAGACAGTTGCACTGGCTCTTCAGGTGCTCAAAATGCAGAATCTCTATCAACGACAGATTCGGAAGACACGAGCATTCAATCAGAAGGTAGAGAAATTTCAACATGTGGTGAAAGCATGTTGCATTGTTTAACAGATGTTAATGCAGATGAGAAGACTAAGATAAATGGACAGGATTCTCTAACATGTGGGACGACAAATGGGTTTCCAACATCTAGAGACACTGCTCATTATTCAGTGGGTAAGACTACCAAAGATAACCATGAATATGGGAGAATATCAATCAATGTGAGTTCTCAGCAACATCACATATTACCAATGCAAAATCAAAGTGTGCATTTGCCAGTCTTCCCTGCGCCTTCACCAATGGGTTATTATCATCAAACTGCTGCTTCTTGGGCATCAGCTCCTACCAATGGTTTGGTGCCATTTCCTCACCCAAATCAATATCTGTACACTGGTCCGCTTGGTTATGGTCTGTCAACGAACCAGGCATCACACTACTGCATGCAGTATGGTGGGCTACAACCTCTAACGACTCCTGTCCTTAATGCTGGTCATCTTTCATCATATCACAGATCCGGCATTGCCAACACTGCAAACCCAGAAGACCAAGTGAAGGTTTCAAAGCAAGGAGTATTGCAACAAGCTGCTTGCATACGGGGTTCTGAAAAGCCATCTACGACTAGACAGCTCCCACAGAAAGAACTGTCATCTGTAAAAGATGGAAGATTTGTGAACCCTGTTAGACCTCATAATGAAGATTCAACATTTTCACTGTTTCATTTTGGTGGGCCCATGGCAGTGGCCACAGGGAATTGTTTGAATCAAGTACCTTTGAAAGATGATGTTGCTGGAGATTTATCTTCAAAATCTTCCATAGCTCCTGCTCAAGGTGATCTTGGTTGCACTAAAAAGGACACCACCGTCGAAGAATACAGCTTGTTCGCAGCAAATGGTGGTTCGAGATTTTCATTCTTCTGACATAATAATATTGGAAAGGGGCAAGGTGGGTGTTGGGGAGATTTCGATCCCACTCTCTCCAGTTATGAAGGTTTGAGAGTTTGTAGTTTCAGTAGACAATCACCTTTTTTGAGATTTCTCATTTTAAAGTCTATATTAGTTGATTGCCATTCCAATTGTTTCTTTATTTTTTTTTTCCCTTGATTGTAGAGAAGAAAAATTGCGAGTGGTATAATGCCTCTATGATGAGGTGAGTTTTACAATTAATGCAGTATTTAATGTCTCTTTTATGTGTTTCTCTTGGAAGATACCAGTTGCAGTTACTGTATGAGAAAACATAGATATGCCAATGCAAATATTGAATTGGGAGGGTTCTGGTTCTCATTTTTTATCTCATCATTGTATGCTAAAATCAATAAAATTGAGAATGCGAACATATTTAATGAGAGCTGCACTTGCACATGGCTTTGCTGGCGTCTTGATTTGCTGGGCCCTGATTTATGTTGTACAGTGGCGTCTGGGCCTATTCGAACCAACTGGGCTGGTTCAGTGTTTCAGACTGTTGACCTTAATGTGAAGATCCTAGCTGCTCTCTGTTCCCTGGAGTGTTGCTTTATATGTTTGTCTGCATGCTAAATCTTGGAGTTAGATTCTCTCCAATCTGAATGAGTTCTCAGGGCCTTTCCCCCACCAAATAGCCTATTAGATCCCAGTTGTTAACATATGAAGCTATTTCCTGATGCATCAGAAGTAGTTTGAACACTATATAAATAATGCATCCTGGTATCCCTGTTTGGTTGTGGTATTTTGTTGCTTTTTGAACAACTTCTTCACAGCAAAATGCTAATAATATTTTTGTGAGTGAAATCTTAAGCTCGTCTATCAGTTGTCTTGCCTTCCCATATAATAGCAGTTGGTACTTGCAAGACTTTTCCACTCAAGTCTTCACTCGGTTTTCTTCATTTGATATTAACATATCCCTGAAGCCTCAGATGCCTGTTGCAGATTCGTGCATGCTACAAGCATGTTTGTTCCATCTGACCCAATTCAATCCAATAACGACCAATTTACTCAAGGAAAGAACTTTTTGCTAAACAAAATATCATGAGGCTTTCTTCAAGAAAAGTAGCACTCAGCCCCCAGGTACGAGGGACAAGGCGATGATGATAATGATGATGAAAGCACCAATTTCAGATGTCCAAATTACGATGTCCAAATCACAGAGTGGCCCTTGTCAAATGTACAGCAATTGGTTAAGATTCTTAATCATAAAACATTGATCATCCAACAGGAGATGGGTCCATGCTTGGTTTCACTGGATTACCGGCTTGTATCATCAAAAGGAGCATGGTTCTTCTAACTGTACTGCTGATCAATCTAATTGCGTGCCCACTCTGAATTGAAGTGAAAGGTGGAGTGCCAGACCAAGAGTAATTTGGCCTGATCAGTCATAATTTAGGATAAATTCCACTTTGCAACAGCCATTAGAAAAGTCTCAGTATAGTCAGATGCAAGCAGTACAGGAGCCAATACACAGTAAGACGTGGATGGTTTGATTCTTCGCATATGTGGGCCATCCAGCAGGGCTTTTGACAGTAGTTTCATGCTAAAAATAAATACTGAAGAAAAGAAACTAAGAGAAATCCTTTTAGATATTAAAGCCTTACAATATATTCAAAGTAGTAAAGAATCGCTGACTTGTGTGAATGGGACTTGGAATTTCTAAGTTATCTTTCACTGAAAAGCCATGAAACGATGAAAGCAGTTTAGGAATACCATGCACAAGGGAATAAAGCAACTAAAAGGATCCGATGTTTTAGAGATAGGGGAGCTATGTGTAAGATGCTCATCAAGCTTTAAAACCTTAGACTCAGGGCTGATTCTGCTCTCTTGAGTCGAGTTGAGTCAGCCGAGTCGCATGTGACTTGGTCGAGTCGCGCCGAGTCGCCCTTGAGCCGCAAAAACCTTTCAAAGAAGCCCTTTATAATGGGACTATGCCTTGAACTCAAACACGAACTCAGCTGAGTTTTAAACTATGACGCTCACTGTTATTCTGTATTGCACCATTAGAGAGTTACTAAAGTACTAAAATCAAACTCAATGAGTCATCAAGACTCAATGGGTGAATGGCATCAGATTAGATTGGTAAGAGCCGATGGATCAGATAGAAATCCTGGATTCTTTGTGGTCCCATTGGTTGGATGGTCCATATCTATACTTAGAAATGCCTAATCTGTGTGTAAGATCCAGCCGTTCATCAAGGACGTCTCACTGGGAATTATGTTTTTAGACAAGTAAAGCAATACAAAAGTTATAAAGAAAAAGAAAAAAAAAACAATGTAAAAGAAAGGGAATGAGGTGACAGTAGAAGAGAACAGAGTGTTTGTCTGTCCAACCACATAATAAAATAACAAAAGAAAACAAAAAGAAGGCTCAGTGACTAAAGGGGATTCTCTTCTCTTTTGAATTGAAAGCATTTACCATACCAATCAACATAAGCAGTAGATTCTCTTCTCAAACTGACAAACTCCCTGATTTTACTCCTACTTTTTCCATTCACTGGACAGGTCCTCACTTTGCACGTGCGTTCACTAATATGAACTTGGTAGGACAGACTGCTGCTCTGCGATTGATCGTTTCACCTGTGGGGTACACTGGGCCCACCTATGATCATGAAATGGCACCCCTTATACTATACCAGAGGCACAAAAAAATTTTGAACCTCATTACTTCACTCTGGAACTTTGACTGAGGCACATAAATCTATAGTTAATAATAATGATCAAGTGGTCTCCATTTTTTGAACATCCATATGCCATACAGACTTTTCCATGGCCCCAAAAGGCCAAGCTGTTAATGGGTGTCCATTTGTTTGTTCCACATTAAGTTTCAAAGATGTTGTATATGCTAGGGGTTAGAAGTGAAGGAATAAAGATAAATCATTGAAATATCAGCCTTTGATAGGAGATGGTATCACAAACTTAGAAAATTGATGGCCCCTCCTACATATCTATCCTTGTAGCATTAATGGGTGACATTTGTAACTTGATTGTTCAAAATCTTCTAGTTCTTGAGCAGCACTAAGGAAACGGTGGGGGTCCAAGCCAGCTGATGAGGAGCCTAGCTTTCACCCACTTGCATTGGAAAGCAGAATTCAAATCCTACATGCCCCTGTAAGCAAACACTACTGGGGTCACTTGACATCAGAAGATGAGCTGTAGATGCATCGTGCACTTACTAGAGAGAGGAAAAGCGTGAAAATTATCACCTGACTGCAAAAAGAGGAAAGTGAAGAAAATGGATGCAGTTTTCTCTACTTGTGCCTTACCTACCCGATATGTGAATCCGTCTCTATATTGTAAAGGAGTGGACTTGGGAAGATATAAAATTTCTCTAGTGTTCATTCACCTACAAAGAAAGCCATCCAGGTTTTTATCCATGGTACAATTTTGAATTGGGCACATTTTTATTTTCCACTAATCCATTACTTGGATCAGGTTTGTGCAACCGCTTTGCTGCGAAAGTAAAAAGGAAAAGAGGGTCATTTTTCTGGCCATGAATAGGTGAAAATATGAACTTGATAGAGAGCATTAGAGATGAATCTAATACAAATATGTTTTCTTTAATGTACTGCAAGTATGTCCCATCTAAAATTTTGAGAAATTTAAAAGCTGGATATGCCAAAGTTTAGAAAATTCTTTACACTGAAATAAATAAACTCAAGAGGCTAGACTTTAGAAAACTCAGAAAACTAACAAACAAACAAACAGGAATTCCCAAAGGATAGAAATCCTCACAGGAATTCCTACCAACAAACTCCCCAATGTCAAGGCTATCCCCACAACTTTCACTGTTGTCTTTGTTGAGGTTTTGTCTTGATAGGTGTGGTGAAGACAAAAACGAGTCGTCAGCCACTAAAACTTCGGCAGCCCGTGCAACACACGTGATGCTGGATATTGGGTAAGAGAGCCAACAAAAGTACAGAAGCAGATAGATAGATGTAGCTGGATGCATGAAAATATGGGCCTAAATGTCTGTTTAAGTTTGTAAGAGAACGGAAACCGAGGAAAAGAAAAGCCACTTATTTCTTATTACTGACGAATTGACACAAACAGAATCGTATCTTCTTTACTTCTCTGCTCGAAATGGGAAAAAGCATTTGGTGGTTGGTTTTGGAGGGCGAAAAGGCTACTTGTCCCGGATTCTGGACAGAATCCGGGACAAACTGTGGGGTCCGTTGGAATCCAACGGACCCCAGGGTGCAGTTTGTCTTTCTGTCCAGAATCCGGGACAAGTAGCAGGACCCTTTGGAGGGTGACTGTAATGGCTTGAAAAGCAATGATTGTCCCTTAATTGGATAGAAAAGAAAACAGGGAAAAAAAACTGAAGAAGACATCGCCAAAAGCAGCATTATAACAATATCTTTGCTCTTAAACTTATCTCTGTCTCTTGTAATTGGTTCTTTACTAGGGGACCTCATTATTACCACATTACAAGGAGAATAAACTGCTGCTCTTTGGTTTTATGCTCCAAAATCTACTCTAAAGCCTTCCTCTTAAACTACTTTCTTACTTTCTTTTTTTAAACAGAGCATATCTGGAATCTGTGAAGCCCACTATCCATTGAACACAGGAAGCATACCCAATCTGAGAATGTTAAATGTACAGTTGAGATAGAAATTCCCTATTTCATTTACTCTTTCATAAATAATAGATAAGATATGAGACTTTCATGTGTTTGGGGGTTAAAAAAAATACGTGGTTCAACAATGCGTCTGTGTCTAAAGTAGAATACTTTTCCGTCTTGATCACTCTATTTGGGAGCCAAGGTTGAACAAGTTATGTGAGAATATATCACTTTCTCTTCTTCTGAAGAAAGGGTCCTATCCAATTATCAAAATACTTCTAAGCTAAGACTTGATTCCTGGCTAATCCAATCGACGAGTCCAATTAACAAGAACATATGCTATCAAACCAATGTGACAAAGTCTAAATGATGGGACCTTTGTACATGACAAGACTACATAACTTCGCTGTAGCTGGTGGGGCCACCGAGCCCTCCAGCCATGCATCGTGTGCTCTGCCTAGAATATTGTTGTTTAAAGAACACAATCCCAATGATCTTTTAGAGATGACACCGGGAATATTTTTGCAGTAAAGTCTGGAATGGTAAGTTTGTTAGACGTAGGTGTTCCATAAGATTACATATTTAATAATGATCGATGCAGCTTATTTTAAGTCAATTGATCTTAGATAAGCTTGTTTTTTTAGTTTTTATTTGAATAAATCTAATTTGGGATTCACTTTTAGAAAGTCCAATCCATTAAGACTAGTCTTGTTTGACTAATCACTGGGCGAATTAAAAAAAATCGACACCTAATAAGATTTATTAGATAAATATTTAATTGAAGAAGTATATAAGAAACAACTAGGAGGGCTTGAAAAATAACGAAATCTAATTTGTAGAAAGCTTCACTGCTTGTAGATTTCATTTTTCAAAGTTAAGTTTATATAACAAATTCAACTGAAGGAATTGTTGGGCCCATTAAACTTTCTTTACTAACCATTTCTATCAAAATCTTTGAGGTGTTGGTAGAGGTATAGATATATGCTTTTCAACACGCCCCTCGGGTGAAGTTCACTCTTCAATATTCCCCCTCAAGTGGAACCCAATAGGTGTACTTCTGGCATCACATTTTTTTTCCAAAGCTGAGTCTTTTCTTTTGAAATTTAAACTTGCAACTAAGAGGCATTGATAACATATTAAATTTCATTAGCTATATCATTCCTACCAAATTCAAGGCATTAGAAGAGGCGGAAATAAATACTTTTCAATACTCCTCGAGGTGGTGCCCATTCCTCATCACGGTCAATGCCCTAAATCATGATTTCTAAAGATGATCACAACTTTGATTGGAGTCGAATTTTTAGCTTATAGATTAAACATGGTGGGTGGGTTTGTTCCTACGATCAGTTTAGATTGTAGATGAGGGACCCGCTGATGAGTTTATATCCCGACATCATCCAGATTCTTCAAACCATGAGTGGTTAGCTTCCAACTACATGAGTTGAGTTAGGTTGAGCTTCTACTTGCCACCCAACCCATCAACCTGCACAAAACCCAACTTGCTTTACTTTTACCTGTCACTCTGACTCGCATAAATTTAGAATTCAAGATGATAGTATTGTTAGAGAACGACCACTTATCAGTGACAGCAGTTCTCACCAATCTGCCCAAGATTCAAATTTTGAGTACGCTACTTCTTTCCACTTGTGTGGGCTATTTTTCCGCTTTTGCTGACTGCCTTCTCATGTGTGTATGAGCTCTCTTTTGTAACCCAAAATATGACATTATTAACTTATTCATAAATGGGTCTACCTAAAATTAAGGCAACATCTTATCAAAACCGCGCCAAACCCAACTCGACCCAACTCATTGCCAACCCCACCAAGCTCCAGAACTCGATAGGACATCAATTTACATAGGACAATTCCTGCTACAAGATATCAAAGTGAGATTTGTCACTTGAAATAGAGCTTTGTCATTATCCAAATGCAAGGCTACTTTAGCAAAAAAACTATTAGAAAGGATGAGCCTTTGAGTGGGTGATAAATGTTGTTGAAATGCGAAGATTCCATAACCTTGTGTGGCCCACTCTTCTTTATATCAATTGTTCTGCTACAGGCTAGCAAAGTCTCCTTTTAACTCAATTCCATGCCTGTTTGTCATAGGAGTGCTCCACAGCTAGGGCTTTCAGATGGAAAAGACTGATCAGCACAATCGATTCTGCAACAAATCTGAGTGTGTGGCCTTAGTTTGGTTGTCATGCATTCATATCTTGTTGACTGGTAGTTGTACCAGTTTTGTGGGGCATCTCATACACACCATGATATGGTGTATGCTATGTTTTGTGAATGTGATCACTATCAATCTGGGCTAATCATTCTTAACATGAACAACTTCATGGAGCAAATTAAATAATCCTGACCATCCCTCAATTTATTGAAAAAAATGGACGGTCAATACTATTTGAAACAGAAAGGTTCCATTGAAAAGATTTGGATGGCCCACCTCTGATTGCTCACTACTTGAAGAATCCCAACTGATCAGTAACCCCCCCCTTAAACAAAGGATTTTAGAACGTACTAAGAGAAGAAACACACCAAAATAATTAATCTACAACAGCAGTCAGTGAATTTTAGAAGTCTAACCATTCTATGACTACTGGCTGAAGCATCGGTAAAGCACCGAATCTGGAGCGTTGGATATTGACATTCTGCACTGTGTTTTTTTTTTTTTTTTTTTGGGACCTTTATTCTTGAATCATCTGGAGCGTTGGATATTGACATTCTGCAGAGTGTTTTTTTGGGACCTTTATTCTTGATTCCCCTTAAGAATTCCCCTTAAAACCATGCTTTTTCACATGGCTGACCTACTTCTCTCATCTCTCTAGCCATTACCCCTTTCACAGCTTTTCATTCCAACAACAACATGCACCATTTTCCAATCCCTTACATATGAAAACAAGCAAATAAAGAAATAAAAAAGCGACTGAGAAAAGGAATTCCATGTAAAGATAATAGAAATCCATTGTGAAAAAACAACCCTACACTTTCTTAAAAGACATTCCCATATCAAATAACAACATCCAAATGTTAATTTACATGTATAAACTAGAAGAATGTTGGGGGTGCAGTGGAAGCCTACGATTGGCACACAATCACAATCCACACAATTAGATCTAATCAATCACACACAAAAAAGAAAACACAACAAGTATCTTCCCTCTCAAAGCTCAGATTATAAATTACATCCATATTTATAGCATTAAAGTCCCAAGAAAGTTCAACAAACGAGAGGACCAGCTACTCTGCATCTCTTTGTGAGTCTAAGACCCAATATCCATCATTTACCAATAAAAAAAATAAAAAAATGACCCAGTATCCATACTCTCATGATCCATGTTTGATAGTTGGTTAAATCCCACAAGCAAGCAATGAGTGGAGCCTCATTTGTTTTGAGCAAGAGAGGGCTTAAAACAAACAACAGCGAAAGCAAAAGGCGACAAAAGAAAAGCACAAACAAAAGCAGAAGCCCGTGAAGCCATGCATGCGTGGGTGACCCATGAAAAAAGGAAGAAACGTCCCCTCACCTTTGCCTTTTCCTTTCTTTACTGTTGTTCACCGCCCTTTTGTCTCCGCAACCACACTACACTTAAACCATTTCTGTATCAATCCTCTTCTCTTCTACTCTTTCTCGTTCTCTTTATATGTATATATACTGAGTTGTATACTTGCAAAACGTCATAACAAGACAAAGCTAAAAACAAGCTCTTCAATTCAGACAAGAAGAAGAATAATAGAGATCATATTATAGAGTGAGAAAAAGAGAGATCAGATGATGGAGATATTATCTCAGATGTGGTCTTTTCTGGGGCTACTCACAGTCCTCCAAAACGTCTTGCCTTCACAGCTACTAACATGCCTCCACTTGCTCTGGGAATCGGTGCAGGACTCACTGAGTCCATACTCCTACTTCGAGATCCCTGAGTTCAACGGCTACTGCGGCGTCGACGTCAATGACCTCTACCGGCATGTCACCCTCTACCTAAACTCCCTTGATCCCGCCGCCACCTGCCGCCGCCTCACCCTCACCCGCCCCAAGAACTCCACCCGCATCTCCTTCACCGTTGCCCCCAACCACTCGCTGGAGGATAACTTCTCCGGCCACCGCCTCTGGTGGACCCACCACGTCGACACCGTCCAGGACTCTCTCGAAGAGAAGCGTAGCTTCTGCCTCAAGATGCCCAAGCGTGACCGCCACCGCCTCCTCCAGGCCTATCTCGCCTCCATCTCCACCCGGGCGGAGGAGTTCGAGCGCGTCTCACGTGAGCGCCGCCTCTACACCAACACAGGCCACGGTGCTTATGAGTCCGGCTGGGCGTCCGTTCCCTTCTGTCACCCCTCCACCTTTGACACCCTTGCGCTCGAGCCCTCCCTTAAGGAGGAGATAACCGCCGATCTCACCGCCTTCGCCAATGGGAGAGAATTCTACCACCGGGTCGGGCGATCATGGAAGCGCGGCTACTTGTTGTACGGTCCACCGGGCTCCGGCAAGTCCAGCCTAATTGCCGCCATGGCCAATTTCCTACGCTATGACGTCTACGACCTAGAGCTAACCAAGGTATTCATAACTTTTAAATACTACATTTTCAATTAAAAGACTCTCACCCGTAGAATATAATTAAATTTCTTCCCCTAACCAATCCTATCAAAACCCGCAAGGCACGTAAATAGTTTTTCAATAAATACAATTCAATATATATATATATATATATCTGAAAAAAAAAAATTAAGACTAAGAATTAATTATTACTCATTTGAAATTAGTCTTAATTTAAAAAAAAAAAAAAAATTCCAAAGCTTACAATCTCTTAACTAATTCTTAATCCAACAGGTATCCGACAATTCGGAGCTCCGTGCACTACTAATCCAGACAACAAACCGATCGATGATCGTAATCGAAGACATCGATTGTTCGCTTGATCTAACGGGCGATCGAGCGGTGAAGAAAGCAGGGAGGGGATCCAACGGTGAGGATTGCGGTAGGGACGAGGAGGAGGGGCGAGTGACGCTGTCCGGGCTGCTCAACTTCACCGACGGCCTTTGGTCGTGCTGTGGGGAGGAGAGGATCATTGTCTTCACCACCAACCACAGGGACAGCATCGACCCTGCTCTACTAAGATACGGGCGCATGGACATGCACGTGCGGCTGGGCACGTGCGGGTACCATGCATTCAAATCGCTGGCGGGAAACTATCTCGGGGTGGAGGAGCACCCGCTGTTCGACGTGGTGGAGAGCAGCATGAGGGCAGGTGGGGCCCTCACGCCGGCAGAGGTCGGAGAGATCTTGTTGAGGAATAGGAGGGACGCTGACGTGGCCATCAGGGCTGTGATCTCGGCCCTACAGAGGAGCATCTTGGAGGGGGGAGGAGGTGGGCCAGGGGGTGTTGGAGATCTGACGGATGTGAGCAGGGAGTCTGATGATACGGGGAGATCGGACGGTGGGGATGAGAGATTGTGGTTGGATTCGCCGGGAGGGAAGAGGAGGAAGGTGGGGTCCAGTTGGGAGAAGAAGGTGAGGTCGTTGGTGAGATTGAAAGGACTGACCAAGTCGGATTCGGGAAGGAGAGGGGTGTAACTGTGGGTCCCACTTTTAAATGGGTGTGGCCCCTGATTTGGAATCTTACTGCTGGGGCCCTTTTGTGAGGGACTGTATGGTAAAGATGGCGATGGAAAGACAATTTTGTAATTGTATTATTTGTAGCTAGGTGGTTTCATCAAAATTCAAATCAGTAGCTCTGATGGTGAGAACTTCTCCTCCACATGTGGAATCTGTCTTGCGTGCATTGTAGCGCTGACAGTGAGAGACTTAATCAGCGTGCGTGCGAGTTCGTATGGGTAATTGAAAAAAAAAAAAAAAGTGCAAGAATCTGCCTGAACTCACACCTTCTCTCTGCCTCGTCTCCAACATTGACTGGTAATGGATGTATAATCCTAATATGAGGTGAGGGCTGTGGGTTGTACTTGAATCCAACCTCAATATTGGGCTGTGCTTGAACCAGCTTTCTTGTACCCGCCCTGTCCACAAAGCCTAGCATCTCACTACACTAATGTTGGCAAGGACCTCATACCTCACTAATATGGGTCAGAAACTTTGACTGACTAATGCTGGCTTACTGGCCAAAATTATGGCCCAATGGCCCAACAAAACACAAGAATAGTACTTGACCAAGATTTAGCATCTTTTAGCACTACTAGCTGTCCGATTCAAGACAATGGATTTTATTCTTTTAAGTGAATTTTTTTTTCTTAATCATGCATTGAGAGCATTTGATCTAAATTCTAATGGCCGAGAATGCTGAGTTGAGCGGGTTTTCTTTTTTCTTCTTCTTCTTCTTTTTAATTTTTTATCGAGTGTTCTTGGCGCCAATGGAATGATTCCCATTTCCACAAGTCAGCTGACTACAATTAGATCGCAGTTTCTGACTATCTTGAATTAGCTCGCAATGGCTAAAGCTTCTATGATCGGACCTTGGACCAACTTAATTTTTACAGCCTCATTATATTTTTACTCATACTTTGATTTTTATTTAATTTTCTTTTGGGCATTGGCCTTATTTTTATCTAGTCAATAAGGCCACAGTATCAAGAATCTTACCTCGAATTTTCCTATGAAAACTTATAAAATTACCGACAAATCACAATTCCCATGTAGTTGGATTAGGATTTCTCTGTGGGCTGCTCTGTTTTCAATGTCTTGTACTAAATCCCTCACTAGTTTATAGAGTGGCTGTCTTCCTCATTCAGAAGATAATTGCTTTTATTAAGATAAACCAATGGACTTTCACTGTGGTCTTTTAGATTCCTTCCATTTTTGAGTCTTTGAATTGTCTGCAAGCTCAAGTTTTTGTGCAGAGTTACTGGTACTATGAAAAGGAGACTAGTTGCAGCCTCCCTTCCCTTCTTCCTCTGAAAAAAATTTGAATTCGTGGCACGCTTGTAGGACTCACCAATGCATCAATTAACAAGAGGACTTGTTGGTCGACTACTACTCGATATTTTAAATAAGAAGGAAAAAAGGAAAGAAGAAATTTCAATTGGATTCAAATTTGTTAAAGTAGGCCCACCTACAATGAATGGAAACTTTTTAAAACCCTCATACATCTTGTGTTTCATTTTCTTTATTAAATTCAGTAGACGTTATGATACTGTTGAGGTCAACATCCACTTTTGCTTCTGAGTGGTAATAATTGTGGTCGAGCCCTTGCCCTCACTATAAAATTATTATTGTGCCGTTTCCTATCACCAATTGATTTTGGGATAAGTGGTAGTTCAATGAGATGTAAGATCCTGAAGATGCATTTGATCTAAGGCAATTAAATGGATGGATGAAATCGATATCCTACCTCTATCTAATGATTGCGATCAGTTGTGGGCCTTATGGCTTTAGGTTGGGTTACTAACTATGTTAAATCTATGTGATATTTTGGGCCAACAAGCATCAAACATACCAAATGTCCAATTTTCCTGAGAACCTATAGCAGTAGGGGATCCCGGGCATGTACTACATACACACACAACATGGTACACATTAATTTTCCTTCTAATTTGAATTTTGGGGACTTTCGTGTTCTCTACTAGCTAACAATATTGCCAAGGTGTGTAAGGAAGAGACTTGTGGCGTAGGGCTTCACTTCACATATGAATGTTGGATGTCTAGTTAGCCATTTTGACATTTTTGACTTCATCTTTTGCACATTCGGACCTCATAAGTGGACTGGGCTTAGTAATCTTTTGGGTGCCCCGGATCCCCTTGTGCTGGAAACCGAGAAATCCTATAACTAAGCTTACAGATCCAGTAGTCAGACCATAACTTGTATAATCCAAAGAGCTCAAAATCCGGCTCTGAGCCAAATTACGCTATACATGTGGGAGTAGATAACAACCATAAGATTGATCGTGTGTAAAACACACGATGCTGTTTATTCTATTTACGTCCTAAATATAATATTAGGATGGGCCCAACTCTTAAGTAACCAGTATTGTGGGATGCTAGCGAGGTTAGCTCTTTCAATCAATGAAGGAAACAAATTATTTTGACAGTGAGTATGAAGTGAAATTCTTGCATGATAATCAGAGAACAGATTCTCAAAATGGACATTCCTTTCTATGCAATGATCAACAACTAGTTCAAGATAGAAAACAAGTGGTCATGGAAGTAAAGACTGGTAAGAGATCATAAAAATGAGAAAGATCAAAACAATCCCAACACCCCATGGAGAGCTCCCGACCCTGTGAAATGACTCTCTTTCACATGGGACCCGAGAAGGTGCAGTGCTGGATAGCCAGTGTACAGCCAATATCAGCACCAAAGGCCCCACCATGATGGCCAATTTGCTCTGATCGGCGATGCTCTCGATGAAGGATCCGTATCGAATGTAACATGAGAGGCCCACTAGCAAGAACAATGTGAGGAGGAAGAAACATAGGTGGATGGGAGGGGCTTGATAAGGCCTGTTTGGATGGTAGTAACTGGTGGCCATGATCTCTTCTTTCTTCTCTGCAAAAAGAGCTTTGAGGTAATGAAGCAAGACTGAGGAGCAGCAGATGGGAGAGTGGGGAGATTGTAGTCCTTTAAATAACCCTAAAGCTTGTGTTTATTTGTTAATAGTATTACGAGGATTTTACATGAAAAATCCCGACATATAGCAATTTATCCTGAAAGGTCATCGCAAATTGTATAGCACTAAAGAGGTCCGTCAGGCTTTATTTCATTTTTTCTTCAACTTTGATAAGAGCGATGCTAGCGTCGCTCGTCAATGTCTAGCGTCGCTCATCAGAGCATCTCCTAATGTCTAGAGTGCTCGTAACTGACGAGGGCGACGCTAGTGCGCTCGTCGGAGGAGCATCTCCTAACGTCTAGCATCGCCTAATGCAGGAGGATGACGCTGTAAAAATTTTGAAACAATAAATGGTGTCCCTTTTCTGGTCATCCAAACAGACCCTTTGAAAGAGTTTTGAAAATGCTTTATTTTTTATTTTTTATTTGTAAGTGTTTAGGAATTTATACTTGAAACAATCAGATTTATGCATTTAACTATTCGATTCGGAGCTAGCAGAGCCCGGGTGTAGGCGTTGTGGTGAAGAGATGGGTAATATTAGATTTTTAGAGGGATTTTAGAGTCGGACCTGCTTTTTCAGGCTTCGGTTTTTTAGTTTCCTTTTTCATTTTCTTTGAAAGGTCTTAAGACTCAGGTCTCACATAGATGGTGTGGAGGAGAGGGAGAAGCAAACATTAGGCGATGCTAGATATTAGGAGATGCTCTGACGAGCAACACTAGCGTCGCCCTCGTTAGACGCAATCACGTAGGACATTAGAAGATGCTCTGACGAGTAACGTTAGCGTCGCCCTCATCAGACACGTGTCGCTCCTATCAAAGTGAAAAAAAAAGAAGAAAATAAGGCTTGATAGACCTCATTAGTGCTATACAATTTGCGATGACCTTTCGAGATAAATTGCTATATTTTGAGATTTTTTTCGTAAAATCCTCTAGTATTATTATAGTTTTGATGCATATGTATATATGCTAGTGAGTGGGATTCTAACATGGGATACTTCCAAGATGAAAGAGTTTAATATAAAAGTTGCATCGTACTGGTTAAAAACTGCCAACCACATGCTGCAACATGCAACCGACCATGGGTCTGGGTCCCTGTACGGGCCCTTAGCGGATACTAACTTTTTCTGTATTTTCAACTGTTGAGACGAACAATACTGTAACACTACACATGAAATAGAGACTCCAAAGCCTTGGAACTAGAGCAGAATAAAATAGGGCAGGTGGCAGCATGTAGATGCCTGGATTGAAACAACAAGAGGGGGTTTTTGTGAGGGGTGTGGGGTGTTGAAGGTTGGTAGGGGTGCTCGTGGGCCTCCTATTCTGGCCGATTTAGCTATTTGGGCCAGATATTCGGGGCCTGATCCATCCCCTTTTGGGGCTAAATGTATGGCCAAGGGGCCAGGACCAGAGAATTTGTAAAATGGTCTAGACCGATTTCTGTTGGATATGTCGGGTCAGGTCAACCTTTCATAGTTTGTAGGTCCAGTCCGTTCGAGCGCCATGCCAAATAATTGGGCTTGAGTCCAACCCACAGCCCAGAAACACAGTCCAAATCCAGCTCAATGCAGGCTGGGATCTGTTCAGGCTCAGGATGGCCTAGACACTAGCATCCGGTTTAGGAGTTATAACCATCTTCAAAGTCAAGATCTGCTGGTGATGCTACATGCGAGATCAAAGGCCCAAAACAGAATAGTCAACACCCATGTCATCATCACGAGTCATTTGGTCCTTGTTATAAAAAAAATGTGTTTTCAAAATGATTACTCTCTAAATCCCTCTTGTATCTAAGAGGCATAGTCTGGTTAGTGGATGTCTTCACAATAAAAAAACACCCACGGTAACAAATCAAACAAAAAGAACTCTAAAAAAAAAAAAACAGAAAAAAGAAAAGAAAAAAGAAAAACAGTCCGGGCATCTGGTCCAGACTCTGGCTCATGTGAGAAATGGGGTTGGTCTGATTTGAGTATTCAACCACTTTATTCAAATAGGACTGCCTCATTTGTACCAGTTAAGAATGCATTGCTTTGATCTGTCTTCAAGGCTTAAAGATATGCAAGTAGATATTCCTACACTACTAACATTTCTCACCCGTCCGAGCACGCTTAACTCTATAGTTTTTATGGTTTTCTAGGGCCGTATGGTTTTAAAACGCATTATGTTGAATTAAGATGGGGTTGAATTTATAAGCTCGGATTAGGACTTGGGTATTTCAATTGTAAGACTTGGACAGAGCCTCATGGTGGTACCGAAGCACTCCATCTGTACCCTTGTGGATTCCCCTTTATTAGCTCACAGGGCCACTTGATCTGGTCTTGCCTCAAGGGATTACCCATGCGGATTGAAGTCTCACATATAGCTTAAAGGGCACGTTTTTGCGTAACCCATTTCCATGACAAAGTACCGATTTTCCACAGCAAGGAGGTTTTCTATGCATTTGGCATGGGAAAAGTCCACAGAAATGTATTTCCGCCATCTCAAACTTTCCTTCACATGCCTAGAATTCAGATTCCCATGGGTAGTATCTGGCTTCCATTTCTTCATCCAATTACCATGGACTTTGTGACGTGACAATTTTCACGTCCCACATAAAAGGCTTGTACACAAATGTGCCCTAAAGGGGTTTTTTCTAGACCAAAATGCATAAGATGATCAGACGCTTGTAGAAATCTATTAAGCATATACGGAACTCATACATTAGAGCCTATACGGCCATACGCCGAGTTGTAAACTAGGCCGAGCCGCCCAGGCACGGCATGGCCCTACACGTTTTTTTTCGAGTCGTGCCTCGGCACAACCTGTTGACTACTTGATCGTCCCGGCATGGCCAATGACAAGAACCTTATTAGGCCAGGGGGCCTGCGCCGTGGCACGACACGACACGACACGACACGACCCATAGTGTTGGTTGTGATGTGTTGGACTGCGGCACGGCCCCACACGGCCAGCACGATATTTATATAAAATGAATACTATTTTATGTTATATATAAATGAATATAAAACTTTAAATAATTAAGTTTATTCTTTTTTATTTGTAAACTTACATCAATGCTTGTGTATTTATTTAAGTAATTTCAACTTTATTTCAAACTGAAAATCCTAAAAGCATAAAGTCTCTTATAATTTATATAAAAAATAAATAAAAAAGAAATAAATAAAAATTACGATAGGCATGTGGGTAGGACCGTGGGCGGCACAGCCCAGCACAGAACGACCTAAACCATACCGTGGGTTGTATTGGGCTGAACCCCAGCCGATTCACGGGCCGGCACAACACGCCCCAGTTTGCACCTCTAGGCCTATACCCAACTTCTCATGAGTTGGACTGTTTTGATGATTGAATCAAGGGACCATTGTTTCCTTAACGTAGTTTTGTCATAAAACACAGGTTCCTGGCCCATTCACACATAGAACTTTAAGAATTCCACATGAATGTTCCTGTAAGACATGGACCCAAATGAATCTGAACTCAATACCTCAAGACTCAAGAGTCTAAAACTGTGGACCTAGTTGTAAATTAAACCCAAAATCAATGCCCATACCAAAATTTTGTGAGTCAGATGTTGGGAAATAGGGTAAAAGCTTATCCAACGACAACTCAGACCCATGGCCTGAAGTATCCATTGGTTATGGCTTGAAATCATCATGTATTTTCAGAACCAACCTTGTCCCAATTATGTCAGATTCTGCTGGATGAATTATGTTTTGCCATTCACATCAACCCTAGGACAAATTCCCAGAAAAGGGGATGCCCCATCATGGTATTTTATAATCGTCCAGATGTGACAAAAGTTCCAGCCGATTGTCAATCTGATCCAAACCTCCTAGCATCCTAGTTTGGGCTAGATTATGGGTTAAAATGATGGAAGCATTAACTTTTTTAAATGTGAATTGATCTATGTTGATAAACGCTTTCTCGTAATTTAAACTTCAGATACAAGTATCCAAGTCACTCGTCAATTAGAGTAAATATCTGCCCGTAGAATGATATTTGAAAAATAGATGAAATTTCTACTTTTATATGAATTAATTCATTGGTGTTTATCACTCTGAATTACATGAAAATTAGTTTTAGTGGAGATTCTGGAGCCTTGTGATATGAATAGCTTGATTTAAGTAAACATGGAGCCCACTTGTACAAGGCTATTTTGAGCAAAGACATTGGTGTATATAAATATGAGATAATTAGCGAAAGGTCCCTCATATAGGACTTGTAAGGCCTCCAGTCCATCAACTTTTCATCTAAGGCCTGTAGTCTATGCAACCTGGACATATTTCGGTGAGAGGTCCATAGACACGTCACCTCATGGAGAAAAGTCCCTAGACACGTCACCTCATATATTTTAATGATTGATTTGCCCTTTTAACTGATTAGGCATAAAATTTTAAATTTTGAAATTTTAAATCTTCCATTCTCCCTCTTCTTCTTTTATCCGGATTTCTGCACGTGGATCTTCATTGCAGGAACATGAGAGAGATCGGTTTCGATCTCGAGAGGGCCACACTGATTGGATTTGTGCAGCAATCAGAAGTTGCAGAAGCTAGGCAGACAAGTCTGGGATTGGTTTTGAAGGCTGCAGACCACCAGAGTAGATCTGGGGTCCATCGCCATCGCCGGAGAGGGGTACTTGATTCCGGATTGCAGACCGGATTTGAAGCACAGAGGGCTGCCATCGTCGCTGAAACTGGAAAAAGAACGGAGAAGATTCTTGGGTTTGCCGCACTTCCCTTCACCGGAGAAGGAGCGGACTGCCGTGACGATCATCACCGAAGACTCCGTCGTTTACTGCCGCAGCTGTTGTACCGTGGTCGGAGAAGAAAAAAGCAACGTTTTCATCATTTTTTGTTACAGAAACCTAAGGAAGAAAAACCAGTTCTATTTAAGGGGAAGAAGACCGATTTGGGTTTGGTTCTGGTTGTGTTCAGGTCGGTTTGGGCGGGTTGGTTACAGGTCAGGTTCGACCTGACCCGCTTCAGAAGTCCACCCCCATTCCAGTCAAAGTTAAATTTATCTGAGTTCCGTATTTTTTGTCATATTTATTTGAGTTTTGGACAAATCTATTTGAGTTTTTGACTATCTATCTGAATTCTGGAACAAATTTATTTGAGTTCTGGACAAATTTATCTGAGTTCTGGACAAATCTATTTGAGTTTTTTGCTATCTATCTAACTTCTGGAACAAATTTATCTGAGTTATGGACAAATTTAACTGAGTTCTGGATAAATCTATCCAAGTTTCTAGCTATTGATCAGAGTTTTTGGCAAATTTATTTGAGTTTTTGAAAAATATAGGTGAGTTTCTAACAATTTTTTCTCCATTTTTAAAAAAATTAACTGAGTTTTTGAACGAATCTTTCTGTGTTTTTGAAAATTTTATTTGTATTTTCTTACATCTATTTGTGTTTTTGAATTTTATTTGTCTCTTTTGAAATTTATTTGTATTTTTTGAAATAAATTTAATTGAGTTTTTGACAAACAATACTTGAGTTTTTTGCAACATTGTTCACTAATTTGAAAATTTGGGTTATCTTAGTTTTGGCAAATGTATTTGCGTTTTTTAAATCTTATTTACGTCTTTTGAAATTTATTTGAGCCTTTTGAAATTTATTTATATATTTTTAAAATTTATTTGGATCTTTTGAAATTTATTTTGGATCGTTTGAAATTGACTTTCATGTTTTGAAATTTATTTATATCTTTTGAAATTTATTTGTGTCTTTTTTAAATTTATCTGCTTTCTTTTAAAATTTATTGCTTTTTTTGAAATTTATTTACTTTATTTTAAAATTTATTTGTGTGTTTTTAGAATTTATTTGAAAATCTCATTAATGAGATTCCATTTATTATGGCTCATTAAATGGTAGTTAACTATTATTAATAGGATATCCCACTAATCATGGGATATGATTTAAAGAAAGGATAAATTAGACATATCAGGTTAGAAATTTGTTAGCGGATCTTTGGCTGCATGACTTTTTTATGTGGACTGTTTGCAACAAAATCATACTCCGAGGGACCTCTCGCCGAATCCCCCTAAAAACATTGTTGTTTGCATGAAAACTCTTTTACAGACTATTTTGAGCAAAGACTCATGCTGAATCTTCATATGTGGGAATGCCTATATATGGACATTTCGATCGGACTGTGAAAAGACTGGGACCCTTGAATTAAAGGCGTCGGCCATGACATTTGAAAAACTGGTTCCCTAACTCAATACTTTGAGGATGTAGACAGTTGAAACGGTGCTATTCACCAATCTGGACCTAACGGAAGCTGGAGATATAGAAAAGTCTATCAATTCTTTTGGACTAGAATGTTCTTCATCTACTTCTCGACCATTGATTGAATGATTTTTCGAGGGGTGTCAATGAGTTGGGTCAGGCCAGATTGATGATGATACAGCATACTCAACATCGACCTGACTTGAGCACAACACGTTCATTAATCAAGTTGGAAATGTGAATCCAAACCGAATACTGATGCACTAGAGGTCTAGTTGGTCCAAACGTCTGGTTCAAGCTTGTCTGTGGAATCAAGATAGGACAAATTGAAACATCATTTTATGTTGACTAGTTCCAAAAATGACCCATCTATTAACAAGGATGAAATGTCAATTTAAACCCCACCCCACCCAAGCATATGAAAGGAGGAAAGAAGGGAAAAAAAAAAAAAAAGTTTGAATCCAAAAACTGAGCTATTGGATGGAGTTCGAATTGGATTGTGGGCCCTGTCAGTAATTGTGACATTAAATTTGAGGGTGTTTTGGGCCTAAAACAGATACAAAATCAGGTTGGGACTTGAGAGTGAACACTCCCCCAGTCCCCACCCCTCTATAAGTTCGGTTTCATTTATTGATGAGGACTATGAATGAATTAGACCGTTCAAGCGAGCAAGACTTTATTTGTACAAATACTAGAACCAGAAATTAGAGGTCCTGTTGTTGTGTTGGGCTTGTGGCCCCGGGCGCACGTTAGCGAAAGAGACGAGTCCCCTCCCCTGCAAGTCCTTTCCTCGTTTGCAACGTTAAAATACCACAACTGCATCATCTCTTAAATTCGGTGGTCCTAAAAGTCTTTTGTACTCTGTCCTTGGGTGTTTCCTTGCCCCTCCACCACCACTCTCACCTCATTACATTCTCCTTTTAATAGCTCCTTTCTTTCTTAAAACACCCCAGAACCCAACTGTCTCCTCACTGCTCATTCATTCACTTTTAGTAATAATGGCCGCTCTCTTCTTTTTCTTCCTTTTTTTGAGAAAGATTCCTTAACCTGTAAGAAGACTTGGATATATAAATGCTTTTATTTGCCAAATATAATGGACTTTTTTTTTTTTTTTTTTTTTTCATGTGTTGCACCCACAGAATTCGGCATAACTGTGTTGGTACCTATTTTGGAGTGAAATTTGGGAAGATCCAATGTAAGTGGTAGAACAGTTATTTTTGAGCAATTCAGACATTAATATATGTTCCCTGCTAATAAATTAGGGGTATCTTCAAATCTTCCATGATTCTGGGAATCAAAGGATCTGGATTAATAATCCAAACAAGGGCCGCGATAAGTCGAATTGGTTGGGCTAAACACTATATATGAGTAATGTATGTAGGCTTAAGCTGAGTCTGACTGATTTAATCAGCATATTGAAGATTATCAGCCTAGACCCAATTTGAAAGTTAAAAGCGTAAACCCAAAAACCCTTATTTAAGCAACAAGTTTAATGGATTACGGTGTAATTTAGGTTGGATCAACTTTGGAGACTGATTGACAAGTTGAATAATCAAAATGGACCCAATTCATACTCGACCCATTTATTAATTGATTCAAAAATGTCAAACCCAAACTCATCCCAAAAATAAGAAAGGGGTGAACTAAACCTTGAATTTCAAGGCTGAGTTAAGGTCAAGTTGGTTGGTAGGGTCATGAATTGTCAACCAATCCACTTGTAGCCCAAGCGGCGACAAATCTCTTATCCATAGATAGGATCGGTGATTGATCTCCATGTCCGTTGGAGAGGGACTTAAATAGAGTGTGTGGTTGTATAAGTATGCTCGAAAGGGAATAAATAAATAATTGCCACCCCTACTCGTAACGGTCCCGGAAAGAAAATATCATCCTCTTAATTTCTTATCCTCATATAGATCAGGGAATCCTAAGTTGTAAATGCATTTTTGTCTTGGCTGATGTCCCCATTGTCAGACTCAACCAACTACTTGCTCCCTTTCCCTTTCAACACACGCATTACCTTACACGCCCACTTGCTCACTTTCTATTCAGTGGTCATTTTTTTTTTTTTTTTTTTTGTCATCTGTCCAAGTTTCATCTGTACAAGGTCCCCTTAAATGATGTCTTACTACAACCTATCTATATCTATGGAACTTATGCCACATTTAATACAGAAGAGATACCAAAGGTACATCAACCGTGTTCATTAAGTTTGCTAGCTTGAAGTATGCTATCTATCTCCTTTTTACAGGTATAAAGAACAATGACGTGAAAGGGTAAATAACTATGTAAGGCTCAGCTATTATGATGAGCGTTGTGAAACTTGACCCGAGTTGAGTCAATAAAAAGTTCCAGTAATTTGAGTGAGTTGGACTGAGTTTTAGGTTTACCTGCCTTGACGGACTTGGTGGTGAATTATTTGAATGGAATTTTTTCGAGTTTTGAAGCATTGGTTATTAGCTAAATGACAAATAAAACATCAGTTGATCTATCTATGTTGTGTGCATGAATGCATCAATATTGCTTTTGCAAGGTTGGCACAACGAGATATCAGCCATTTTGTTTTTTCTAAATAGATTGGTAAAGTAGTTTAGTTTCTATGATTATTACAAGACAATATCAGCCCTTTGCATTCTCTAATAAAAATTTAGTAAGGTAGTTCACTTTCTAATTACCACTTGCAAAATTTATAATTACCCATTCCTGTAAGGTAAAGAAAGTGCAAATTCAGGGTCTAGTTCATCTCTAGTGGGGTATACACCTTCTGATACATTGCATGTTTTACACACACACACACACATAACACGTGCATACAGGGCCTAGTTCCCTGGATCCAGATGGGGGAGTACAATGGTTCCTCAAAATATTCTAAAGACTGACTGCATATAATAAGTGTTTATTAGCCCTGGTCCCATCCATTCCATAAACAAAGGGTATTGAAAAAGAAACATTGTCTTCTTTGTGTTCTCCTAAACAAAAATAGTAAACTCCATCAAACCTGAAAATTCTTTCATGCATGGAAATTGTATCAATCCAACTGTCCAAGGAGTGAATGATCATTTTGAAAGGTAACACTTTACCCACAGGAAAAAAGGAGTTTGCTTCTTTTCCTATTTCCAAGAAAAGAAAATTCTTGCTTGCAGTCATAGACTTATCTCAGCATAACTAACCAAGAAAAACTAAACAAGCAAAGGGAAATGAGAGCAGAAAAATGGAAGAAGATGATGAATGGAGTAGTGGAAGAAAGAGGAGACTAAAAGAATATAAATGAGGGAATCACTCATTGGTTTATGAGATACTTGATACTTTGCTTGCTGTGAATTGAAATAAGGGTTTTCATGTCTCTTAATATATAAGACCTTTCATCTCTGTCAAAATCCATTGATGACACATTTGCCTGAAACTGTGTTCAGTATCATCCCTGTCTTAATCTTTTCGGGCGTTGGGAACATCTCTTTTTGATTTTTTCTGTAACAAGAAAAGGAAGAAGAGAAGTCCATGTATGGTATATATATATATGAACATAATTGCAAGCAAAAATATTGAGCCGAACTAATCAACCGTGCTCTATGCACTCCATTGTGCGTCTTACATGATATACATGGCACCCAATGTAAAGTCCCACATTACTCATTTGAGTTTTCGGAGATGGATTATTTGTGCGGACTCCTCCTTATTTAGTATTACGCGTTTTTGGTACCCCAATGGGGGTGAAACAAAGCCGTGCGGGTAGTTTGTTTCGGTTATTGAATTTGTGTACTACAAAAGGGATCTCTTTACTCTAGGCTTTACTCTATATTGGAACAGTGACTATCAAGTGATCACCAGCTTAACCGTACCATTCTCTTTTATTATTGCATTAGTGTATTAATTCAGTAGGTGTTGTCCATCAACTAACAATTTTGGTTATTAAATTTGTGTACTTTTGATGGATGGTCCAGATAAAAAGACTAGAAGTCAATATTCAATGCAGCCGGGAATTAATTTGAAAGCTTTAGATTCATGTGAATAAGAGTTGATACTGTGGCGATGAATATCGGAATCAAGTTTTTGAATAGAAAACATTGATAAAATAGGAATACTGTGGCGATGAATATCGGAATTTCTCTAGCATGAGACATCATGTAAGTTTTTTGTGGAAAGCTTCAATGGAATCTTACCCTAATTAATTTGGATTGAGCAACCAATGTTAATCGAGATTTTACCTATGCTTAATGAGTCTTTTGGCTTGGCCATCGTAACTAAGAAGTCTCTCTTAGTAAGATAATCCAGCACAACATCCATAGTCCTCCCAAAATTGTTTCATTCCTTTCAGTAAGATAATCCACCTCAACATTCATTGAAGGGAAAGAGTTGAATGGTTACAGCCTACAGGTCTCAGGCGTGAATGCTTGCCCTTTATACCGGTACTGAAGGGGGTGAAAAAGAAGTATTTTTATTAAGCTCAGTTTAATAGACTCAACCCAACAAAGTCTCTCGTGGTGTTGACTTCTGATAGAAAACTTAGAGATGAAAAGACTTGATCTAAAATGAAGGTCAAGAATCAATGGCCTCAGGAGTCAGGGCATAGAATACATACTATTGGAATTAGGATGGATTAATAGTCAAATGAGCTCCACCCAAAGATTATTGAAGAGAAAATAGTGAAGGATAAAATGCAGCAGTATAGTTGGAACTTGACTTTTCTAACTTTTGAATTACTAGGGTGATGGGTGTGTATCATTTTGCATCCTCCCATTATTCAAATTCCATTAAAGGGGAGGTTATTTGATGGTCGATTTTGGATATTAACTTTTAGTTCTTCATTTTTTACAACTTATACAAAGTCTTAGAATCCCTAAGTATCATTTAATTGCAAGGAAACAAACAACACTGAGTCTCATATAACTTGCCCCAGTGTAGATTACTTTTGCTACATTATTTTTTTTTTATTTTTTGTCAACTTTCTTTTCATTTTGGGATACACATATATTTCTTTTTATCTTAATCTCACCAATCTATCCCAAGCACGAATAATAAAGGAGGGTTGCCTTGGGAAGATTTACAGCTACTGCAAAACTTTTATCACAACCGAAACATGAATTCTATTAAAACAACACTTAGGACAAGGCTATGTTAATTGATAATAATCTTGATTTTGCCCCGAGGCATAGATTTCAATCATTGATACGATGGGCAATAGGTTTTAGTTTGTTGTTATATGGATTCTTAATTACAAAAATGTATGTCATGATCCATAAGGGTTAATATCCTCACTCATTGTCAAATTATTCCTGAAACCAAAATCATGTGGATCATCTAATGTAATGATCTATAGTGAACCTCTCCAAAGCATTGCAAACTAAATCAACGATGGGAGATGACTCTTTAACATTTCATTCTGCTTGATGGGTCATTCATTCTTAGAGGAGAAGGTTAATCCCAAATATAATAAAATTTGGAACATGATGTAGATGTCGCCGTTGAAAAAAGGGTATTGGGATTATAGGTTCAAGTATTGATATTCAACATTACAACTCTAGAAGACTAGAATGGTTAGCCAGCAACTGTCACTGCTGAGAATTATATATGTACGGCAGTGATTTAAGTGTCCTGTTGGCCCCAACTATGATAATTTATAATAGGATTTTAGTTGGGTTTCCGATTACATTTATGCTGACAATGTAACACACACGCGGCTCTTTCAATGCACATTTATATACAATCACATCTCAACATCCAAGCCATGCATAAGGTGGGGTCCTCATGTCCATTAGTCTGGCCCCAAAACCAGTCTCGTCCACACATCAGGTGGTCTGATGAATGCACATTGAATGTGGATGGTTGGCAAAAGCTTTTTAATGCATCAGCTGCCTTCATAGATGTGAAGCCCTTTTCTTTGAATTTGGCTATGTGATTGATCTACATGGCCGGCCACAAGGTATGCCGCATTACAAATTTGATGCTTTTCAAATGTCTTGGTAGGCTTTCTTAATCTGCACTCTCAAATCAAATAACTTGAAAAATCTTACCAAGAAAATATATATAAAAATTGTCAATATTTTATTAGTGATGATAATAAAAGAGAGAAGGAAATGATAAATGATAATTAAAAATAGAAGAGGAACAAAAAAAATCATCAGGAGGTGCCACAATGAAGAGCACATGCTTGTGGCACATTTTAACAGAAAGCCACAGCTATTTTTCTACGTTATTCCGAAAAACAGGTGATATGGACTCCTAAAATTTAAATAAGACAATTATAGATTATCATTCCCACTAATTCTTATTGTTGTTGTTAATCTTTTGATGTGAACCCAATCAATGGTGAAGTCGGAAAATTTTTCGTTGTGGGTCTGCAGTGGGAATAGGAAAAAAAACCTTCAAGGTGCATTAGGTATATTATATATATGGTAAGTACTTTTATACAAACAAGGAGATGCCTCACCACTGAGCTGCTATTAAATGAAATGCACCCCTTCCCAAACAATGGTTGCACACTAGCTTGCACCAAAATTTGGGGTGTGTTGCTTTTTTCATTAGTCATGTATAACTCTTCAGCTTTGAAAAACCTTTAAGCGTGGATTAGAGTTGAACGTATACAAAGTTATTGATTTTTTTTTTTTTTTTAATTTTGCTTTACAAGGACTTAAGTACTTACAAACCCATGAACACTAAATATCTGATATGCCCCAGTCTAGGGGCTGAGAAACAGCAAGGGATGAAAAGTACCATTATATCGATTAGAATATGATGATATTGTTATAGGTGGTTGTTGTTGTTATTGTAATCATGCCATTTTCTTTTACTGTTACTATGATGATATCAAAATCAATAGCACATGCAGACACCGACAGTTTAGCTTCTAATGAGACTATTTTGTCTTCAGCTCATGCAGCTGCTGGCCCACTTAATCAATGGCTCTAATCACATTAATTACCCGATTTTGTCATGTACAAGGGACGAGCAAGAAACTTCAACGGCATGGTAATTAAGGAATACTGAGATCGAAACGGCAACCTCGCCACGGCAAACTTTGGCAGCTTGAACGAAGCAGCTCACAAAATTAAACATCAAACTCGGACGAGTTGTTCACCGAGTTATTCTACTCAGCTTGATTTTCAATGATATAACTACCAAAACTAATTACAATGTTTTATAGAGTTTTTTTTTTTCTTCCTTTTTTTTACTTTACTAAAAAATACTCACAATCCCCATCCAAATCTGTAACCGACATAGGGCAAGGATTGATCCCCAGTCGTTTTTATGGATTGGGAAATGCCTCATCAAGTCACCTCACTATAGAGCTTTCAGTCCATTGACAAATTAATTTTTGTTGACAAAACATCATGTTTTTCACACACTAAATGAAAAATTAATGTGAAATTTTTATATAGCTATTCAATTTTCATTTCCCTAAATCACCATTCTTCTATCACCCGCATCCCTCTCTCTCTCTCACATAACCATCCCCTCCCCCAACAAGCAAAACCGAAAGAAAAAAAAAAAAAAAAAAAACCATAATTGATCTCTCAAATTCATCCTCTTTTGAAAAATTATTTAAAAAGCCTGTAATTGCTTACATTGAAATGTCTCAAATTAACTCTTTTATCTCACACTTTACAAGACATATGGCACTTTAAAATTGCTTCTTTTCTGTGTTTTTCTTCTTATTTTTCCACAAAGTGATGCATAATTTTGAAAATATAGTTCTGTTCTGAAACAACTATGCGAAAGTCCAAATGCAAAAGTCCATATGTTAGAAGAAGGTGGTACGTCTTAAGAATGTTACCACTGGAGACTTGAAAAAGAAAATTACATGGTAGTGAAAAAGGGGGGTATTTCTAATTATTCAGAAATTATAACGATGTTGTCCACAAGATTTGCCAACTACACATTCCATGGGCAGTTGATAGAGAACCCAAAAGAAAATAATAATAATAATAATAATAATAATAGAAATTGAGAAATGGAAGAAAAAGGAGAAGAAAAAAAAAAGGGGGTAATTTGATTAGAAAAATCTGAAAATCTCCATTTCTCTTGATTAAAATAAAAAATAAAATTACAGATGAAGATCCAAACTCACGTGCTCATGGACGCTGCTAGCCGTCGATTCGTACACTTGTCGGGTCTGGGACGGCATGCCCTCTCCTGCAAACAGCGGCAACGAACGATCGCGATTGAACGAGGGCTGGACGACCGGGATTCTCCAGAGCCCGGGGAGCGGGTTGCCGTTGATGGGCTGGGAGACGGAGACGTGTCCGCCGTACATCCGGCTGTTCCAGTAAGGGTGGAGCGGCGCAGCGGAGGACAGGGCCGTTTGGGGGGAGTGGGTCGGCGGCGCTGAGCCGAGCCGGTAGTTGAGGAGGCCGTAGACGTGTCCGGAATCGTAGATGCTATTGTGGGCGAGGGCGGACTGGAGGTGGGCTCGCTTGGCGTGCTGGCGCTCGCGCTTGTGTGCGTTCTGGTGGCCCCCTAAGGCCTGGGAGGTAGGGAAATTTCTGCAGCAATAGTGGCACTCGAACTTGCGTGCGCTCTCCCTCTCCTCCGCGCTGCTGCTTTCCTTTGCCTCTTCTCTCACGTTAGGCTCGGCCGAATCAGACTCGGACGTTGCACCCGCACCCGCTTCAGTGTTGTTGTTGTTGTTGTTATTATGATTGTGGTTGATGATAGTAGTAGCTGCAGCTGCAGTTGTGTCCTTGGGAGAGCCGAATTCGATGCCAAAGAGGCGTATGCCCTTCTCTCTAACGGGCGCAGGGCGTATGAAGGGGAGTTGGGAGAAGGAGTCCACACTCATGAAGTCGTGGGTCTCCTTCTCAAGTCTCTCCATGGGGGAATAGGATAAGAAGAGAGTGCGCGCGCAACACGTTGGAGAAACAAGTCCTGAGTTAGCTGAGGAGGGGGGAGGGAGAGAAAATATGGGGTGGGTTTCTATTTTTTTTATTTTTTTGGGTGGGTGGTGGGTGTGTGTGTGGGGCATACAAAGGTCTGAACTGTGGACAATTCATATGGAGTAAGGTCTGACAAGTGCGCCAGAGCAGATGAATGAGGCTTTTGGCTTCCTCTCTCCATGTACCTCCAAGAGGAGGAGCACAAACACAATACAAATTACATACCCTTTCCTTGCCATGCATGTATGTATTGTAGTAAGGCCTACCCGATTGGTGCACCTCGTGTGCAGATTAGTAAATGGCACCTGATCATGTTAAAATGATGATTGGGTTGATAAAAATGGAGGAACTTAGAAGTGAGTTAGTGAGCAGGGCCATCTAGGGATTTAGTCCTTTTATTCTCAAGAGGAGTAGCAAGGGAGGAGTAAAATTAGGTGATTAATTATATGATGGAACTTTATTTCATTATTATTTAAATGGAAAAAGGTGAAGTGGTGATGTAAAGTATTTACTTTATTGTTGTTTGGATGGAATAATAAAGATCATAACTAAAGTTTGGATGTGAAACCACTAGCCTTTTTTTACTCATTTTTTTGCATTGTTTTTTTGCTATAACTAAGAAGAGTAATAATTTGGAAAGAAGTAAATTTTGTGAAAGTGCTTGTTTATTTTAATCCCTTTATTTTTTATTTTATTCATGGTTTTACCCCCACTTCAATTATTATTATACTCCATTTAGAACATGTCCTTGTTTAGTTGTGAACCTTTTTATAGACCTTCCACTCATTGGGTTGTGGATTAGACCTCTGTTTAGTTCCACTCCGTTCAGAGCTCATGAAATGATCGATCCAAGTGCTTCCAGGATTAGTGGACGGTTTGGATGTATTCTATTATGTGTTTATCAACTGTTTGACTTTTTTAAAGTTGGTAAAGAGATCACAAAAAGGTGCCTGACGAGCACCATTTTTCTCAAAGCATACATATGCATGAGTCAACAACATGGTAGAGACTAGACGGGCAGAAGGGGGAGAGAGAGACCCACCAAGATGACGAAATCCTTTGGTGGGTCTCTCTCTCTCTCTCTTCAGGTACTGCTAGTTGGTGTTGGTTCTTTAAAGCTGTTGCGTTTCTTTTATATCTACAGGCAGGTTTTTGTGTAAGTGGTCCTGTTGCTCCTGTAATGTTCGGTGATTACATGAACGGGAAAGAGAAATCATCACAACACAGGTCAAGTAACAAGTACATTTGAGTTTTCCACATTTGTTTCTTTTCTGATAATGACACTCTAGTCCCTGCCCTTCTCCCAATCCAGTACTCCAATTTACCCTTCTCACTCCAATTTACCCTTCTCTTTTATAATGGTATGAAGTAAAAGAGAAGATTTACCAGGTGAGAATACTACCACAAGATTACTTTCAAAATACCTGGTATGTTATCGTAATTAATATTTCATACAATCTTTTTAAAGCTCGGCTGAAATTAACCGGAATCAGCCTATATAGCAGACCTCTAATGGTACTAGTCCAAAGATATATATGATCTAGATTCTATTAATAAACCTCTATTAATCACATTAGTATAAAGGAATGTGCCAACCTAAGTTTCTATTTGCATCTAACTGAGCCCAGAAACCATTAAAAGAAAATTCTCATTTTCCTAATATTATAAATTTTTCAGAAGAAAGATTCAAAACAAGCTATTTTTTTTTTTAATATAGAGAACTCACCACTGGCCTAACATCATTGTTCGAACAAAAATTACCTACGGTTTGTTGAGTATTGGGTTAAAGTGTAAACTGCAAGTTAACCGCTGCTTGTGTCAGCTCACTTCGTTTGGTTGGTTGGTAAGAAAACACTGATTAAGAAGGTCCAACTTTTTGTTGTCTAAGGTACATCTACTTATATATGGTTATGCCTTCAGGTGTTGGCAATTCTAGGATGTATCTAAAGCTGCAAATGAGAGCCAAAATTTGATAGTTGGTGTCTTGGTGATCTCATGGCTTGGAAACATTTCTACATAAGGATCAGAATCATGTGAGCTATGTGAACAACAGAGGCCTTAATTCAATAGGGTTATGAACAAAACTAAGATTAGCAACAAAAAAAGGGTCCACCGTCTGAATTATTCTATATATAGTTGGTGTTTAATTATCCGAGATTGGTAACTTAATCAGAGATGGCCCAGTTGGGTGTTAGTAGCAAGTAGATTGAGTTTAAGTGCATAAATTGCTAATTCAATTGAGAGGGAGAGATTGTGGGCCACACCATCGATTTATAAATTAGAAAGGGACTTAATTTGTCCTCCGTATAAAGGACTGAACACATTTGTCCACCCATCTTTTCCCATCTCTTTCTTCCACTTCAAGGAGTTTCTTTTTACCATAGTAACCCCAAATGGGCTTCCATTTGCAGCATTGGGGCTGGTGGATATGCCTAGTGTTTTCTTTATTTTACTGGGTGCTGCCTTTCTTTATCATCTCTCTCATATTACTCATTTTGAGGGTTTTGGAATTCAGGTGTCTGTTTCTTTGCATAGGTTCTAGCTGTTATAGTAATTTAATGATTTCGTAGGGGAGACTGGAATAAAGAAATGCCTTTTCCTGTTCACAGTTTTTTGCTTTATTCTTGCATGCTTGACCCGTTTTGCAATTATTCCTCCTCTTCAACTGTACACATCCTCATAATTTCTACCCCCTACACCTAAAAGAGATGTCGCTTTCCCTCTTCCATCTACCACTTGAGTTTGTTGCATTCAAGAACTCGTAATGGCTCTTACCCTGCTCTTCACTGCGCGCACCCATTCACCCAAGAGCCAGAGGCCCATTTCATATATACTGCCATGCCACAGTTCAATTATCCAAGAGAGTGCTAGTGTGCCTGTGGAAAGCTTGTACTCCTGCACCCCAAACCAAGCTTCAAGCCAAAAGCCGAGATGATTTGGGCATGCACTGAACATCACTTGGCAGCCAATGATCCTAGCCATTCCATTGGTGACCATCACATGGAGGATTAAATTCAACAAAAAAGCCTCTATTCTATTCAACTCATCATTCATGCTTTGGGGGTACAACAATCCTATTCAATTTACAAGTGGGATTAGGTTTTAGATCTAAGATTTCAAGCCATTAAATCAATAGGCCTTGGTCCTACTCTCGAGTATCTTAATTAGATTATGGAAGTTTAGGTGAAAAACTAGAGAATGTTAAAATCTCCAATTGATTGACAAATTGAAAATTGAATCAAAATAATGTAGTTTGTTATCTGCATAATGCGAGCAATAGAAGGTCTACCGTGATTAGGAAAGCAGTGAACTGGATTTTAGTTTTTATAGTTGTTGAGAAGGGGACTCCACCAGAGTGGGGATAATTAATAAGTATTTATGCTTCTTGTATTAATGCCTCGGGGTTTTAGTAGAAATTGTTAGCTAAGGAAACTTAATATGATATTATAGCCAATTAGTTGTGAGTTCGAATCCCAGTAACTCAGTTCCACCTAAGGGGGTGCAGAGTGAGAAGTGGGCTCCACCAGAGGGGGGTATTGAAAAGTGTCTATGCTGCGTCTAATAACGCCTTGAGGTTTTGGTCAGAATCCTTACCTAAGGAAACTTAATGATAATGAAATTGGTGACCCTGGTTTGAATTATCCAATAAACTGTACTTAAGGGGATTAGATGGAGCCTTGTTTTGGATTGGTTTTGAAGGATGTAAATGCATGCAATGTGTCCAGTAGGTGAGTTCATGTTTATTGGATACTTCTACTCTTGTCAGGTGATTATCAATGGCGTTCTTATTCTTCACTTAAGGCTCATTTTAAAGTACTGGCGTTGCACTCGTGTGCCCCACTAAGAAGCCCTATCGCCTACTTATGCAAACCCTAACTTCAACCACCCTTCATTTGATGCAAACCTTCTTTACCATTGAAGTCATCACCGTGGTGGGGATGCGGGACCATCGATCTTCAGAGCTTGGCTCCACCTGCGGCTAATTGTCATGTAGCCCCCCACCAAGTAAAAAGGCCACATCTGTGGAAGCCCTAATTCTTTCAGATGGGGCTAGCTTGGCTAAAACATGGCATCAATGCATCCTCCAGCTGCCGCATTGGCTCGCTCTGGGGAGGCGTCACTGTCTCCTTGTTCATCCCCACAACTTTCCCATTAGGTGGCATGAGCGCGACATTACTTTTGAACTCCTGTCGCGGGGCTAGAACATGCGCCGGTGCCCCATCCATGGTGGCCCCAACACAAGTTCAATGAGTGGAGGACATGGTAGCCATGACTCTTGAGATCTGATATAATCTAACCTAACTAGGCTCAAAAGCAGAATTCAATGTGAAATGAGGAGATATTTAAGAGGAACATGAGGGCAGGAAGCCACGCAAGTGGAAGAACCTAAGGAGATGGGGATGAGGCCTTGGACCACACTTGAGGAGGAAATCAACATAAATGGCATCACATGAAGAGGATGGTTTTCTACATGTAACCCTCATGTCAATGTGGATAGGTCCAAGTCTTTAAAGCCTGATGTTCTTCTCAAGGAATGGGATGATCATATTGTCGGAATGAAGGGCTAGGACCACCACAAGGAGCATCTCAAAGGTGACATGACAATGTTTCAAGAGGCCAATAAGAAAAGGTGATGGGTTCTTTTCAAATGATGCATATTATCAATGCAAGGAGAGAGCATCTTTGGGCTTGTAATATGCTTGGTCCTCCTTTTATGTTAGGCCTTGGATGGTCTGAAAACACCCTTTTGTTTTAATCATTGATCATTTGTCTCTTTTGCTATAACAAATCTCTACAAGTGGGAAATTGGTTGCTACATATCTTTCATGGTTGCAGTGACATGATCAAAATGCCAACACTAGGACATAGGATGGCAACCCTAATTGTATTGGAGGTTGCCATTACATCACAGTCAGTTTTGAAAATAACTCAACTACAACATTGGGTGGCTTGAGGGTTTCTTTATTTTGATGAATTTCTTCTATGGTGGAAATGTGGGGACTGAACCCATCAACTTAAAGTAGCAACCCTTTTGTCTCAACCCTTGCTAGGGATCTAGGTGCATGAGTTTTCTTCTTAAACCTTTAGTGCTTAAGAAGAAATTATTGGGTTTCTATCTTGTATTTTGGGTTAGGGTATTTTGGTCATTCTACCGAGGCTTACTTTTACAGCCCGACCCAACTCAGCATGAAACTATCCACTTTTGCCAACGTGCGCGAGGATTTCCTAGGAGGCCACCCATCTTATTATTGCTCCCGTCTGAGCATACTTAACTCCACAGTTCTTACACTTTTTGGGACTGTACAGTTTTAAAACGCGTCACGTTGAGTTAAGATGTGGTTTGACTTATAAGTCTAGGGTTAGGACTTGGGCATTTTCGATGTGGGAATGGTTGTTCTTTAGTAGGTGATGGGCACACCGAATTTTAACCCCATTTGCCACCTCGGCGTAGGCTTGCTGATCTCATATTATCCCCCAGCGGAAATAGAGTCATCGTTGGATCTAATATCAATTGTTACAGCCCCACCCAACTCAGTATAGAAGTATCTGCTTCGGCCCAAGTGCTCGCACGGGGACTTCCCGGGAGGTCACCCATCCTAGTACTACTCTCGCTTGAACTTGCTTAACTCCACAGTTCTTACAGTTTTCAGGGCCGCACGACTTTAAAACATATCATGTTGAGTTAAGATGAGGTTTGAGTTATAAGCCCAGGGTCAGGATTTGGACATTTTCGATGTAGGAATGGTGGAGTCCCTGATATCACGGGTGTTCTTTAGCGGGTGGTGGGCACATCAAATTTTAACCGAATGTGTCACATCAGCCCAAGCCTGCTGGATCTCACACTTTCTTAGGGCTAAAATGCGGAGATTACATATAAAATATAATATGTAACCTTAAACTCTGAAGAGAGCCAAGATATGAATCGGTCCTCTCTTTCCTTAGATATAGGCTTAATGCTGAACTACGTAGAATCCTCGTCTCTCTCTCTCTCTCTTGTGTGGCATAATCGTTTGATAACAGGTTTCCTGCTTCCGTACGCACATTCATAATAATTGGTATCAAAGCCTAGGTTGTAAGCCTGATCGATGTGTTTTGTCGTTAGATTTATTGAGTAATGCAATCGCGTGAAAAGATTGGGAAGGCAAAAGGAAAATCTTTTACTAGGGTTTTTGTTTACTACACTGTAGAGGGAGGAGAGAAGCTGTCTTTGAACTACTCAATTCGATCAACTTGATCGAAGATAGAGGATTACGAAAAAAAACTCATTATGTTGGCAATAGAACGTCAAGTTCGAGGTAAAGAGTTTTGACAAAAAGAGAAACTTTGTTGGCAAATTAAAAGTTCAAGTGATGGTTCAACATGTTAAAGTGTTGAAGAGAATGCGTACCTGTCAATGAGGTATATAAAGAAATTGCCGGTTATTTCCAGATGGCTTGAGAGTACTACAAAATCCAAGCTAATATGGAGATTGTTGGGTTTATGTCTTGTATTTCGGGTTTACTGAAGTGGTCCATTGGGTTGGTCAGGGACCGGGTTCTGGATAAGGGGTATTTTGGTCAATGTACTAGGGATTTTTTAGGGGCTAACAAAGCAAAGATTATATATACAATGCAATTGTAAGTTTCTAACCTAAGACTTTGAAGAGAGTCAAGATGTAAGTCAAGACGTTCTTCAAGTGAATGTAGGCGCAATGCTGAATCACGTAAAATCCTTATCTCTCTATTGTGTGGTATGATTGTTCGATCGCAGGTTTTACGCATTCACAACCACTCGCATAATAAAAAGTAAAAGGCCCCTAACGTTTTTAGGATTTTATTGAACTATTGGAGTTCCTCTCAATTGAAAGTTCTCAATACCATCTATGATGAAAATCCCTTTTAGGAGCTACTAGAATGGATTACTAGTTCTTAATATAACCAAACAGTGTAGCGGAAATAAACCAATCAGACAATAAAGAACTAGCTATCTACCAATCACATATCACAAGAAAGTAGACATAATATTTGACGTGGAAACCCTATCCAGGGAGAAAAATCACGAACTAGAAATCAAGAGTTCACGAACAGTTACAAGATATATTCACAAGCTCCTTTACCTCAATCTATATCTCGACCTAAGGACTGTAGTTATTCTTGCAAATAATCCACTAACACGACTTCCACCGTGCCCCGTTCTCCTTACTTGATCTCCTAACACCTTGACAATCAAACTTCTACAAGAAAGGTAGAAGCCGCAATGACCTTCTAGAGCAGCCCTTCAGAACAATCTATCAATGGCTCTAGAAAATACTCTCTCTCTAAAATATCTCTGACTCAGATTAATGACAGTAGTGGTGGTCTCTGTGTGGTGACCTCTAGGGTTGAGAGAAACAACCTATATATATCTCCAAATTCGTGCTTAAGACTTAGTGCACAAGTAGGACTCTAATTGGGAAATATAGTCTCAAAAGAAACACTACTAAAATCAGGATTATGAGACTTTCCCAAAATCTGCGCACTAGTTCGCTCGAGCGAACCCACCATCCACTCGAGTGGATGAGGTTTTGTCTCAGCGCAAGTTTTCTTCTGTCAGGCTTCTGGGCTTTCTATCTTGACTTCGCTTGAGCGAATGAGATGATCGCTCGAGCGGATCCCTTTCTGGTTGATCCGGAAATTCAGCATCAGCATGTTTTCTTCAGCTTTTTGAGTCATTCTAATCTTCTATCTTCAGAGACTTTTTCTAAATAAATTACAATTCAAGAGACCTAGAGTTTTATCCAATCAATGAATTTAGCCAACACTAAAAATCCTAACATATGAAAATACTTGGGTCTTTGAGTGCTTGTAATCATAATCTTGAATAAATTTTGCAATTCAATGAACATCCATCTGTTTTAGACAAATCTTTGACAAATTGAAGATAGTATTAGTAGAGATCACTCCATGGTTTCCTCCTATTTGTGATCTAATCCTGTGAATGCATCATGTACAACTATACAAGCATTGGTGTATTCATGAATAAATATATATCTTTAGATTCATATTGAATGAAGCAGAGAGATTATCATCTATAGTGGCTATATATTCATGTATAAATACACCTCTTTAGATGAATTAAACAGTGAGAGTATCATTTATAATGCATATTGTAGGCCGTCAATAATTTTTTTAGAATAATTACATTTTGACCTTCTTCTAGGTCCTTCTTCACTTTTCAACATTCACTTCTAGAGAGAGTGTGTTTGAACCCATTATTATATCTTAAATTTCAATTGCTAATCATTCATACAAAACCTCGAGGCTTTAGTAGAGGTAGGATAAATACTTTTCAATACTCCCTCTCGGGTGAAGCCCACTCCTCAACATTAGATGAATAGCATTTTCCGAGTTTACTAAGAAAGTTTTATGCTTAAACCTTGATTGATGGAATAAACCTTGATTGATGGAATAATCCTCAGTTGATGATGAGAAGGGGATTGAATGAAACATATCAGGAGCTTTTCATAAATGAGATTCATTTGTAAGTATATTGAAGTGTGTGAAAGGCACCCGGTGACACTGTAATTTCATGATTTGTGATCTTAGTGATAAAAAATAAGTGTCTATAATAATTATGAAAAATCTAAGCAAAGCTTCTTCGCATTTGTTGAAATAGGTGTTTTTTTTTTTAAACGATAATAAAAACTTTCACCAAAGGAGAAAGAAAATACAAAAAGAGAATAAAGGGAGGTACAAAAGGACTGTTCCCCATCTAACATAATTTATATAATCACATCCTTCCAAGGAGACACCCTCTCAACCCCTATTTAGCCAAAGCATCGGCAAAAGAGTTGGCCGATTGTAATTCGTGACGGAAGACCACGGAGAAAGATGTCAACAACACCCGGATCTCATTAAAGAGGAATTGAAGTTTTCATTGGTTGATACGAAAGACCACGGAGAAAGATGTCAACAACACCCGGATCTCATTAAAGAGGAATTGAAGTTTTCATTGGTTGATCTTTCTATTGGACACCCAAGTAATTGCATTAGAAGAGTTACTCTCTACAATAAGGGCACCGTGAAAATATCTCTTAAAGCAATGGAGAACTTCTAAAATAGCTAGCACCCCTGCTTCATAGGAATCACAGATGCCAACATTCTTTGAAAACATAAAAAGGACCCCATCATTGCAATTACGAAGAACACCCCCAATACCTGCTGGGCCTAGTTTACCTTCTCGCTGAACCATCGACATTGAACTTAAGCGAATCAAGTGGGAAAGGAGACCAAAGAATTGACATCCTCTCCTTTGTTGATGGGTACCCCATGCAAGCTTTCCAATTAACCAAAGCATCATTAAAAGAGAAGTTAGAGAACTCCTTTCTCGCCAAAGCACACTCCGCAATTGTAATGATGATTTTAAAGATTAACACCTCTACCGAAGAAGAGGTAGATTTGAAAATTCTATTATTTCTTTCCCTCCATATGGACCAAAAGATGGCATACATGTGTTCAGATCAAGATGGCGACTTAAGCAAGCTAAAGTTAACGCTCGATAGTTCTTATAACACATCATCATTAAACCAATCTTGAAATTCTTTATGACCAGGTATAGGATACGAAAGATGGGGACCCCACATCTATAATCAACTATTTAATTGACTACTTATGCTTATATTTAATGTTTATTCTTATTACTCTATTTGAAACTAGCCTTCCCATGTGTCTACCACCATTCATTGGTTTTCTGCTGTGTTTCAAGGCAACTTTCTGGTAATTGATTGTATTCATTAAATGACTGCAACCAAATTAGATATCTTTCAATTGGGTTTCATTGTTTCTGTTGATAAGCTTAGATGCTGTACTTTTTTGTCATCAAAACATCATTCAGATGTTTGCTCCAGAGGAACCTACAAGAGGTGGGTAATGAGTACTATAATACAGTTGCTAGAAATCCCCTCTTATACAGTGAGACATGCGCACTTGTTAAATCCAGACCACTCAGAAACTTGAAGTGTAGGCACTGGCCCACAATTCGAGTTTAAAGTAGGAGGACTCACTCTTGGATTGATTATGTGTAAAATGCACAATTGAAGCATCAATTTTCTCTAGTTAGCGGGGCACACTATAATATGTTCCTTTCTCTGATTAAGGCTAGCTCTTTTGCAAAGCCAGACAAATGACATCCATTTTTTCATACCTCAACTTGATCTGAATGGATGCCTTGATTGTGCACTCTAAATAAGGTAGGTGAACAAAGAATAGATTCATGTGAACACTGTTTCCATGTATTAACTTCAGTCAGTGACATATGGTCCACTTCTTCCACTCAAACTAGTGTATCATCCTTGATATTGAAGGGGTTTTATTGGACTGATGTACAACTTTCAACCACTTAACTTACGCAGTTGCATACATTCATGAAAGGTATGATATATAGCCATAGGTAAGTTCACCTAACCAGACAGGGTATGTACTTGAATTACCCCTACTCCACTCAACACTATGATTGTCCGTCAACTGGCCATGTACTTGATTTACCTTTCTCTGTTTAACTAGGTACGAATTATGCTCCAATCATTTTACCCCATTGATTTTTACCATAATATTCTGAACCAGGGATTGGTTTTCACCACATTGGGTTTTAATGGTAATGGAGCCATTTTATAACTGACTAGAGCAGTAAATGCATTACTTGCTCTGATCATGCTAGTCTCCAGTTACTTAGCTTGCTGACCTTACTCAGTTTTAAACTATGGTCTATCCAAAGAACTACTTGGAACCAATGTAAAAAGAATCCTGTCAGACCCGAGACCACCACCATCATCATTGAACCATTATCTGAAAATGTAATATATTTTTAACGGAGAACATCCATGTGCATTCGTCTCTTATTATAGGGTGAAGGACACTTTCATTATTGAAAATTTTTATGTGCAAAAGAGAAAAAGTCATATATATAATCATATGCATAAAACGAATATGTATGTGCAAAAAGAAAAAGTTTCATCACCCTATGGTGAGAGATGGATGCATATGAATGTCCTCTATTTTTAACATATAACATATGTTGCCAGCAACCCAACCCAGACTAAACCCCAACTGTGCAAACAAATGTCACGAGTGTAGCCAATATGATAGTGTTCTCCTCCCACATTATGAGCGGGATGTCTTATGCGGTGTATATGAGCTCTCTCTTGGGTCCCAGTTTCTTTGGTTGGTGTAAAAATAAAAAATAAAAAAGTGCCACATGTATAGCCTATATTTTAAATGCCAAAATTTTTCACTAAATGAGTTTGTGTTAGTAATACAATAATTTTAAATACCAAGTTTTTGTTGGTAATACTGATCTATACTAATTGTCTTTTTTTTTTTCTTTTTTGGGTTCTTCAACTTGTTAAAAATTTTAAGTTATTTATGTAACATTTCTCCAATAATATTCAAAGAAAAACCCTAATTTCGAAAATATCCCGACAGTTTTTCAGGGCAATAATTTCTCAAGAGTACAATATTTGTAAAATGGGCCCAACTACACTTCAGAAAGAATCCTAGACCTGGACCGGACTTGACCTATTCTAACCACAACCCGACCAGTTTACAGCCGAACATTTATGGGAAGTTTATGCGTCAATTAAGGAAGCTTGCTGTCATGAGTGTGACATGCCTTTTCTTTACCCTGTGTTCGGGAAGGGAAGAGCGAGAGGGGAGGGGAAATTTTGGAGAAAGAAAAATGGGGGGGGGGGGGGGGGGGGGGTTTTGGGTTGTGGGGATGGTTTTTGATACTTAATTTGTTTATCCTCGAGGGGGGAGGAAAAATTTCCTTTTTACCTCCTTCTTTCCCCTCATTTTTTAAGGGAAAATTTGGAGGTAAAATTTTCAAAAATTTACCCCCAAATTTCTCTCATCACTTTTCCTCTTCCTTTCCAAATACCCTCTATTTTAAGTTTCCCTCCATTTTTCCCTCTCCCTTTTCCTTCCCCTCATTTTACCTCATTCCCAAACATAGTTTAGAATTTGCATTACTTGCTCATTTGCTGCAAGAGATGAAAGTGGGCCACACATAGTAAATAGGGAGAAGTAAAGTCTATTCACTTGGTGGGACCCATGGTGCTTCCCTACTTTACCAATCTTCTTTGGCATCATCAAGTGGTCCCAAAAGATGTACTCTCTCTTTTGTTTCTTGTGTGTATTCATCTCCTTTTTGCATTGCATTCCCCATATATTGCTTCCCAACTTTTTATGCAGTGTGGGGCCCTTGAAGGGTACTAGGTTTTTGGGACTCTTGCAATTGCCTGAGCTACATGAAATACATACTATTTAAACATATGAACTAAAAAGTACTACTATCTACAACTTGCTTTGGGGCATAGAAAAAGGTTTCCCACAGTAGCATTTCTATGTTTTCTGGAAAGCGGGTTAGATCATCCTTGTATACTTTTTAATAACACAGAATATGAGAAGGCATTAGCATATTAAGGCCCGTAAATGGGACTGGCTAGGCCTGAGCTTGGGCTGTCCAATCTCGTCTCGAATATTAAATGACCTGTTAGGGGTTATCCAATTCCAGTCATAAACTGAATGGGCCGGGGTTGGGTCAGGGCCGGGCCAAGGCTTAGCACAATCTTAAATATAAGCTAAACATTCTCTAATTACTCTTATATTGCCACTGGACACCGATAGTTTCCTTTTAGATTAGCTTCGGTAAAATAAAAAATGAGAATCCATGTCATGCTTCTCTGAGTTATACGATTATTTTGGTTTAACATAACATGTTAGAGATTTTGAACGGAATGGAATGACTCTTTCCTTAAACAAGAGAGAAGAAGTAAAATGTTTGAGAACTGAAACAGATGAACTTAGTATGGGATTACCCAAAATCTAAACGAGGATTTTAGTGTTCTTTGCTTTAATGAGTTTGAACTAGTTGGGGTACCACAGGAGTTCATTAAGGGTAGTTACCATTATTCCATATATTAATTTGTTCGACAGATGTATTTGTCTGTTAAATTTAAAATTATGTGTAGGCCTATTCTTTTTGTTTATTCATATTCGTACATTTTAGTTTGCATGTTTTTATTACAAATTAATGAAATTTATTTGCAGGTGGGCCGGGTCCGGCCTGTATGGGCTGGGCTGGGCCTATTATGCCCATTTCCAATCCTATTTTTGGCCGGCCTTTAAAACCGTCGTCCATGATCAGCGGGTTGGGCTTAAATCGGACAGCCAGTTGAAAACTACCTCTCCTTATCATTTGGGAAGGAGCCGTTCTCAAATGCAAAGATCACCTTAGTAGACTGATATTGGGCTCGACTATGAACTACATATAATTATCTCCATCCTACACACCCCTGATTGCCCTGCACCGAGGTGGGCCTCCTCTTATAAGATGTGTATTGTCAAGTGATATGACCTCACTGCATGCCAAGATTATCTTAAAACGAGGACTGCTGAGAATTGTACTCCTTCATACCACAGTTGCACATCTGCCCCACCATTTTCATTGAGGACGCAGGTAAGGGGTACGAAAAGGCCCACAATGCTAAAGTCCCTCTGTTAGGACAAAACCTGCTACTATTCAATTTGATAATAAACTCCACACCTCATTCAATGCAAACAGTTGGTTTTCAGGTTTTTAACCACCTTTAAAAAGATGTGGTGGGATCCACAAAGATATGTAATCCGTTCACTGCAATCAGCCAAAGTGGTTCAATGTGAGGTGAAGGTTCCACCCACTTTATTCAATGGTTCTGGGTGCATGATAGATAGCCAAAGAGTTTATTTTTAGTTTTATTTTTTATTTTGCTATCAGAGGCTTGCCAACTCTTTACTCTGGATTAATCCTATCAAGATCAGAAGGAAGCCGAATAAACTCCCCTATTGTCTCAGCCCCAGTGTGATAGTGTAGTTTCGAACTTACAACTTCTGAGTACAAACCACAGTCATAGGTCAACTGAGTTATCCCTTGGCATTAACACAAAGTCTATCTTATAGAGATTGGAACATTTTGTAATTAAATTCCTAGGATTTACTTCTTTAATTGATTAAAAAAGAAGAATCAAATGTAAATATTCAAGAATGACCATTATATTAGCTCCCCTTTAATGAAAAGAGAATGAATATCACCCGTTACCCTAGCAGTTCAAATCTTGAGAAAGGCAATGTCCTATGTCATTCCCATGTATTTTGTGCAAACATGCCCATGAGGATCCTCCTTTTTATTTATAGGGTCCGTTTGGTAATTTACTTTTAAAATAAAGTGGAGTGAAGTGAAATAAAAAGAATGAATAAAATATAAGTGAGTTATGATGGTATTTTATTTTTAGTTGTTTGGTATGGAATATTTTTGACTTGTTGTATGGGGATATAAAGTTTTTTTGTCTTTTAGTGAGTAAATGTAGTTGCTTTTTGACTTTTTTTTTTTTAAAAGATGGAGGAAATTTTAGTAAAAAGTGTTTTTGATGGGATGTTTAACTCGACTTCAGTTTACTTGACTATATTAGTAAAATTACCAAACGGGTTATGTATCTCACACTTTACAGGAGAACTCGTTACGATGCTATGTGTATATTCTCCCTTGTGGTAAGATGACCCTGATTAATATAATAAGGCGAGGGCATCACTGATCTAGAGAATCAGTGCCTGTGAATCTGGATGGGTCCCAAGAACATTCCAAGTGGCCAACTTTGCAGTGTTAGCAGGGAGTTTTCATTTCTCTATGCACATTTCCAGATTCCCACTCCAAGGTTATTATTGGCCACAAAGGCCTACAACTTGAGGTCCCCGTAGCCAAAAATCTTCACTAGATTGAAACAGGTTTGGAGCAAATGTAAGACATTAATTAGCGTAATTTTTTGGTTCTCTTTGGCTTAAAACATTTGATTAAATGTATGAGTGATTTGGATTATTTCGAAAACTTGTACCAATAGCTGGCATTTTTGTTTGTTTTTCTAAGTTATTTTGCTTGTATATTCCTTTTCTTTTAATAAAATTTACCGTTACCAATTAGAGATTATTTCAAAAAAATTATGCCAAAGTTTGATTGAATTAGCCTTAAATAACTCTCTCTCTCTCTTTAAATAGTAATAAAGGACAAATTTTTGGCATACACAGACATTCATGTCTACAGCAATTGGACAATATTCTTTTTACTTTTTTTTGACAAGTTGTTGATATAGTTTTTATTATAAGAAAAGTTTGTCTAACTAGTTTTACCATATGACACATTTGCTTCTTTAACCGAATTAAATGTACCAAATAATTTATTTGTAAAAGGTCTGATTGAAATAACTTAATTTTAAATAAATTTAATTGAATCAACTTTATTTCAAATAGATTCTTCTTGTCAAATAGGCCATTCATGTTGTTATGGTTAATTCAGATCTTCTATTAACATGTCTCTAGGACAAAGTTTCCCTTTTTTTATGTTTTTGCTAAGGGAGGCTTCCCAACCCTCTGTGTTGGAGTATTCCATTCGGGCCCAAAGAGAAGCCAGGTAGAACCGTGTTCCTAACCACTCAGCCAATCTCTTAGGATTATAACAAGTTTCCTTCACTTCCAAGAAGAGGACACCTTGCTTATAAGTAGTGCACTAGTGTTAATTGGCCCTGTCATGTAGCGGAAAAAGATTTGGAGTAGAAATGCCAACAATGAAAAGATGGTCCAAATTATTTTGGCCTTTGATCGAATGTTAGTCATCCGCTTCATTCTCATAGATCAGATGGTTTAGGGAAACAAAAACAAAAACAAAAAAAAAAAAAAAAAAAAAAAAAAAAACACTAGTGAGAATACTTTGGTAGATACCTTTTCCCACAAGTCATTGAGCCTGTAAAAGGGTTAAATCTAAGTTGGATTTGCTTGTGTTAAGGTTCAAGTCTATTTACAATTGACAAGTTAAAAGTCATGGTCCACCTTCAACATTTATAGTTGATGCCCTTTTAAACCCATAAGTACCTGTGAACCTAGATTAAATTTTAGTTTCTAAATTGAGAAAATCAAAAGAATTTGAGAAAATCATAAAAAAGTTCCTCAATGAGGTAGAGCTTAATAAAAGCATTCTTGTTGAATGACATAGCTGTTCATGTTAATCATCTAAACATTTAAGAATACAAATTGGGTTTGATTTTGTGTAGAAGGAATGCTATTATTAAAAGGGAAATCTTAAAAAAAAAGTAGAAAACTTTTGGCTTATTTTAAAAGAAGTATATGGAGATTTGAATATTTCAAGAAAGTATAAAATTCTTTCACAATTCTTTCAATCAGGTCCTTTCCATATAAATTTTACAAGAAATGACAAAAATACCATGCCCTAATAGCAAGTTTTGCCTTTTGTAAACCTCTTTCCTCCCAAAAACTTTTGATTTTGATATTCATAACCATTTAATGAAGCTAGTTTTTTAGTTATTAATTTGGAATCCCCTTTTGACCATCCATGTATCAAGTTAGTTGAACCGGGACCCCATTAGGTTATTTGGGTACACTTGATCATTTCTCTTAAATGACTTATTAAAGGGCATTTATGTCATTTTTCAGGATTTTCTTTTTTTTTTTTTTTTTAAATTTTACAGAGGACTTAATTTAAAGAATCCTAGTAAACTTTTATACTTGCCTGAAATATTCAAATCTTCATATACTTTTTAAAAAATGAGCCAAAAGGTATATACCTATTTGAAATTTCCACTTTGCTCAAATCAACTAACTTGCATTTGGTATCAATTTGTATGTAATCTTTTATTTGATTTTGTGTGTTAATCACCTGTTTCTGGGCACAATCAAGAATATGATCACAGTAGGATTATGCTTTGATGTCGTTCTAAGTTTACAACTTTGGTAGAAATGAATGGTTTTATTGCACTCTCACTTATTATGGACCCCATCACCAAGAACTGAAAGGAGTGAGCACTAGATCAGCTGCATTTTGTTGACACCACCATGTGATTAGTTCCTGATCAACTGGAGCAAGCCTCCTCTCCTTGGTTACTCATGGGATGGAATAGCCTTGGACCCACAAGAGTCCGGCCTGCATTTGGCTAGATTTCGATTTTGTTAGTGCCATATCTCGAACCCATCACCTAATATTGTAAAATCAAAGGTTTAAACCATTAAAATAAGGTAGAGATCAGCCATTTGACTAGATTTTGGGCTTTGTTTTTAAGTCAGTGGTTTGAGTCTAGACTTATTTTCTAGTTTGAAAACTAAAAGGGCCGGGCAAGGCCCTTTGTCTGCTTAGATATCCCAACATATTTAGCTGGCACAAACACTAAGCAATAGACCACACTTGGAAACCATGGCAAGTTCACCTCTAATTAGTCTATTAGACCATGACATAACAATGGTCACACCTTGAAATCATAGCTTTAAAATGTAATAAATAGCTTTCGATTATGAACTATACATCAATAAGTAAGAGATATGGAGTAAAGAATAATTCTCGATTCCATCAGGGCCTTCAAATAATTAGAGCAAAAGGCAAAGATAAAAAAAATAAAGCCCACTTGGGTGTTGCTCCTTGCCACAACTGATGCACGTGTGTTGCGGGGTTGTGCGTGCACTAGGGGATTAGTCCAAATATTACAGTAAATACTAATAATAGTAGTGGTAAGATTAAAAAAAGAATATCAAAATTACAAATAGAGTGGGCCAGAGCCTATTATCAAATCAGTGGAGTCCACAAGGCCCATTAAATAAACATGAAGTGTGAACCCATGATTCCCCCTCTCCAATCGGCAGTCCCTAGCCTGCAGGGACTGCAGCAAGTCTGGTTTCTTCAAACCGTTTCATTTCAGCATCAAAACCCTAACTAAAACCCTAAAACCCGTCCCTTCCCATTCCATTCCATTCCATTCCCAATCTCTCACAGACAATGAGAAATCTCAAACACTCACACCCTCTGACCCTCCTCCTCCTCATCAGACGACAATCCAATCTCTCCACATCCACCATCTCTCCCCATCACAACTCAGATCCATCCGTCCATCTCCTCCACCAATCCATCCTATCCTCCCCCTCCGACTCCATCCCAGCCGTCCCTTCAACCCTTTCCCCCTCCCAAATCTCCTTTCTCCTCTTCAACCTCCGCACATCACCCAGCCACGCTCTCTCCTTCATCCAACGGCTAGGATTAAACCGCCTCGATCTCCCCTCAATCGCCACCGCCGCCGTCATCCTCTCCCACCTCCCCTCTCCCCAACCCGCCCTCAACATCCTCCGCCACGCCCTCACCTCCGGACTATTCTCCAACCGTCAGATCTTCGACTCCTTGGCGGTCGCCCGGCGGCGGTTGAAATCCCAGCCGCCCATCGTCTTCGATCTCCTCATCAGGGCCTCCTGCAACTCCAACCGCCCGAACGACGGCCTCCAGACCTTCTTCTTGATGAAGAGCGTCGAGATTGTGCCCAAGATCGAAACTTGCAACGATCTTCTATCCGCATTCTCGAAGCAGAACCAATCGGATACTGCTTGGGTTCTGTACGCGGAGATGTTTCGGTTGAGAATTCCATCGACGGTTGTGACGTTCAATATCATGATCAATCTCTTGTGCAAGGAAGGGAAGCTGAAAAAGGCGAAAGCTTTCGTCTCCTACATGGAGGACTTCGGGTTTAAACCCACTGTGGTAACTTATAATACTATTATTCATGGGTACTCATCTAGAGGTAGGATCGATGGTGCCTTCCAGGTGTTTGATAAAATGAAAGAGAAGGGTATTCCTTCAGATTCGTATACTTATGGATCGCTAATTGGGGGTTTGTGTAAATTGGGGAGATTGGAAGAGGCATCGGCGTTGTTCGGGAGAATGACGGATGAGGGATTGGTTCCGAGCGCTGTGACTTATAATACATTGATAGATGGGTACTGTAATAAAGGGGATTTGGCGATGGCATTGAGATATAGGGATGAGATGGTGGGGAGAGGGATTAGTCCAACAGTTTGTACTTTCAATATGCTTTTGCACGCGTTTTTCTTGGAGGGGAAGATGGAAGAAGTAGATAAATTGATTGAGGAAATGGAAAGGAAGGGAATGGGTCACGATGCGATCACATACAATATTTTGATTAATGGGTACTGTAAAGAAGGGAATGCAGGGAAGGCTTTTGAATTGTATAATGAAATGTTGAGCAAAAGGATCAGTCCAACAAATGTGACTTACACTTCTCTTATTTATGTTCTTTGTAAGAAGAATCGGATGAGAGAGGCAGATAAGTTGTTTGAAGAGGCTGAGAATAAGGATTTAAAGCCAGATATTGTGATGTTCAATGCGTTGATTGATGGGCATTGCTCTAATTCAAATATGGATCGCGCATTTACTCTTTTGAAAGAGATTGATGTGAAGAAGGTGGCTCCAGATGAAGTTACATACAATACACTGATGCGTGGGCTATGTAGAGTGGGGAAGGCTGATGAGGCACGCCAGCTTCTTGATGAGATGAAAGGAAGGGGAATTGAGCCAGATTATATCAGTTATAACACACTCATTAGTGGTTATAGTAGGAAAGGTGATATGAAGGATGCATTTAAGGTCCGCGACGAGATGTTGAGTAGAGGCTTCAATCCTACAATTCTGACTTACAATGCACTTATACAAGGGTTATGTAAGAATAAGGAAGGTGATCATGCAGAAGAACTTCTCAAGGAGATGGTCAGTAAAGGGATTACTCCTGATGATAATACTTACATATCTTTGATTGAGGGGCTGACTGAAGCAGGATGATGAATGAGAGTGATGGCATATGAATGGTTTTGTCAAACACATGGTTGTTATTTTGTAGGGAGTGTTCTAATATCAAGGGTTCAACAAAGCATGTGGTTCCATTTGAAGGATTTTGATTGCCAGTTGAATCATGTGTACTGGTATGTGCCCACAGGCATGCTCCCATCAGCTGATAACAATATATTTTACTGGCTGCATCACCCTGTTTTGCTCCACCATAATAATGTTACTGGCTGCTTCACCCTGTTTTGCTCCACCCATAATGACGTTACTGGCTGCATCACCCTGTTTTGCTCAACCCATAATACAGATGGCTGTTTCTCCGGTCAGTACTGCATGAATTTTACATGGAACAACTTGCATTATTTATTACCTGCCTTTCTTCAAACATTTATCTTTATAGCCGGGAAGAAGATTGATATCTCCCTCCTCCTGTTTTAATATTAATGGATGCAACCAATGACTCCATATGGCATGCTTTTGAGGAAAAAAAAAAAAACGGTGCCTGGTTATAGTATAGCTATAGGATAATCATTGCTGAAGCACTGAACAGGGTTCTAAAACAGACATCTCATCCAGTTTGTACTATCTGGGTATCATGAGGGAAGCATAAATTGCAGGTAACAAGAAAAAGAAAGGTTGTACATCATCCTATTAGATTGTGGCAATGGGAAAATAGACAATTTCTGATACAGTGACTGGATTCCATTGAGTTGGAAAATACAATCTGTATGGTTGGCATTGGGACTACTTATGCATGGCCGAAGGCTATAAATTGGGTTATCAAGAACTAAAATGGTCGTGCCAGCTCACTAAGACCTGTCCAAACCTATCAAATGTTAAAACTGCAATCGAGTTACATTCTCAATATCTCTGTTTCTTGTATAAAGTTCATACCATTGTAAAATCTCAATTACTGTATTTCCCTTCTACTTGCAACTTAGGTCCCCAGTCAGATTATAGGAAATGAAACAGCTTCTGTACAGTCTACCTTTTTTATGAAGTTTCATCCAGTTGTTTTAAAATGATTTCACTGTCAAATATTTATTGGGGATGCAGGTGATTCCTGCTCTGCATGGTTGGTATAAATTTTTACATGTTTTATTGCTTCTTCTTGTCCTGATGTATGATAGACTGAAGATATAAAACGTGCTTCTTGATGTACTGTAAATGCTTTTCTTTCTGTTACTTCTGAAAAAGAAAGGTTAAAAAATAATTACAACTGAGCATTATCATGGTTTAATTCCAGGCTGCACGACTCATTGCTTTGGCAGTTGTAATATTTATTTATTTTTGAATGGTGTAGTTGTAATAATTATGCCAAGAATAAAATCTATTGCTTGAAACTTGTTAGAGAACTTACTACTCTGCTTTCCAATTGTAAGAGCTGTGAATTGTGCACTAATCCTTCTTGTTACCTTTACATTTGAGGCTTATGGGAAGAGTGAATCTGCATATTAGATGAAATCTTATTGCGAGTGATTGTTGGAAAACGACACACCATAGTATCAAAGGAACTATATGTATTTTTCACTGATGAACTTGTATGTATTCTTTCGAGAAAGAAACTAAATCTTACTATCTATGATTTACAGATTTTGTATTATGATGCTTTTTGCAGTACTAATAGCTAAACTAGTTAATCTTTCTATATTAATTTATCAGGGAAAGACGGCAGATAAAGGCCTGCAACAATGTCTGATAAGAAAGACAATGCAGCCGTATATCGCAAGGTGATAAATGACCCTGAATGATGTTTGTGCACACAGCAGGAGAGCACGATACTGACTTTTTAAGATTCCACATCTGTTTTCACCTTTGATCTCGTCCGCCCAACAAAGGATTCATGGTTGGTTGGTGCCCACAAGCATAAACTTTACTCTTCTATCGTTTCACTTGATGTGATGTATTTATACCTACATAGAATTTTATGAATGTTGCATGATGGATATTTTAAAGTTATTCTGCAAATCAAGTGACATATTTTTCTTTTTCCCATTTGGACATTAGCTTTCAATTTTGCATCTGCATTATTTTTACTATAATTTTGCAACTAGCTCCAACACTACACATTTTCTACCTCACATGTTCTTTTGACTTCCACCTATTTTTTCATTGTGTCCATTTCCTAGTCAAATTTTGGTAGATTTCAGGTGATTTGTCCAAAACTATTTGTTTCATTCAGTCAGCGAAAATGAACTGAAATCCCTCCTAAAATATTTTGGTTTGGATTTTGTTCTTGTTCTGCTGAAATCCTGGTTTGATTTTAAATTCAGAGATTTCAGCCAAACAAGCCGATATTTCCAAAATTGACGAGGGTGGGGATTTTTCTTTCCCCTTTTGTGAGTTGATTTTTTACCAATATGCCCTTCATCAAGGCTGATCATGCATGCTTTTTTTTCCATTCAAAAGTAAGGAATTTTAGTTCTTCTAGGGCTGTACGTGGGAAGCAGTTCCATTCGTGTGGCCGCTACTTTGTTTTGCTTCTTCATTTGGTATTCATTTTTTGGCATATAGATATAGCATATTACATTTTTTATTTAGTAGAATGAATTAAATGCATATCACTTGTTTGCTATTTTCACTTTTTGTTTAATTATATTTTCTAAAATTATATATCTTTTAATTTTTCTTTATTTTCCTAAACATAATTCCGAAATAAAACACTAAAATGCTGAAATGTTTCAGTTTAGAGTCAAACTGAAACGGGCCTTAAACGAAATTTTACAACGATCTATCTCAGTTCTTCAGTTCTTCTCTAAGAGATATGAGTTACAATTCATTCCACTTGGTAGGAAGATAATTGAGATTGTGTCGATGTTCTATTAGCTGCCTAACAATTCTTTTTCTTGGCCACAATCTCTCTCATGTAGAACTTATCTTTTGTTTTTTTATTCATCAGAAGCTTCAGAAATCCTTATTGGTCTTCGAACTATGTCAATGGCCTATGTATAGGAACCTTTATGGGCCCCTTTTTTTATCAGAATTCCAAGAATTCATGTCAGGGAGAATTTCAAATTCTCCAAAAGTTGTCCCCTTAGGTGGAATTCCAAATCCCTCTTTTTTATGGAGGATTTGAAATTCCAACAAATGGTATAGAGAGTGGAATTCCAAGAATTCTAAAAGTTCTTTTGGGTGGTTGGAATTTGAAACTCTAATGAAAGAAACACAGCATTTCAAATGCCATGGGACAAGATGTCGCATCATGTCTAAAAAAACCCCAACCTTCCAAATTCTAGTCATAAATTTCAGTAAAAAAACAGGCCCTATGTTTTTTGATTCTTTCATACCTTTTAATTTGAGTCGGCTAGTTTGATCATCTCCATCTGCCGTCTGCAATTCAGAACATCAGATGTGTTATGCACATTTGGATGCACCTCAGGTTGCTAGTGAACCAAATATTCTAGAGAGGGTTGTTTCTCTTTAACCACATTCTAGATGTCATGTAAACATGAAGTGGATGCATGCCCTAGGGTTAGGGCTTGCATGGAAATGCCAGAGCACAGTCGACGCCGAAGTGCGTGTCCAAAGGCACTTTAAAAGTCTCCACAGAGATGATAACGAGGACGCACCTAAATGGAAAAACCCAAATTCAATTAATCAACTCTAAAAATTAATCCTCTACAATACTGTATAAATAGAAAGACATAACTTAGGGCCTAAGAAACCTAAACAAACTAGGAAACTAAAGAATATTGGAAACCCAATCCTAATTACAATAAAATTAGAAACAGACATATATTACTTAATTAAAATTCTTAAATCTACTTGGGCCCTACACATGTGGCCTTTGAGATCTATCCTTCATCATTCTTCCCGGCTTGGAAAGAACTCGACCTCGAGTTCGATAATGTCCTCCTGGGTCAGATCAATCAGACGAACTTTCGATCCGTGGGCCGAGCTTCATCTTGTGTACTTATCTTGAAAACTCTGAGCATGATACATCTTTTGATTTGAGAGTCGAATTGTGTGTGGATGTGCAATCAAACCGTGAGATACATCATGCATGGAATTTGCACCATCAAATCACAATCTTTGACTATCTGCCATTCATCTCCAAAGATGAAGTCAATAGGAGAGACTTCCATGGATAGATAGTCTTGGGAAAGCACCGGAATTGCACTTCCATTTGATTTTTCTTCTAAATTGAGACTTGTAGTCAAGTTTCAGCAAATCAATCCTCTTCTTTATCTTCATTTGCAATTGGATCGACGTTTGAACGCAATTCAAACTTCTCTTGAAATTCCGATACATCTGCCTTTCTATTTGTTTTTATCTGTTGATACCGCTTGAGAGGATGCGAGAGCCTATTGGATCATCTTGAGCCAAATTTTCTTGGATTTGAGATTTTAGCAAGAACCTTTTTCAATCTCTTGCCTAGCACAGCGATAACTACTTCCATGACAATCATTTTCTAAATTGTCAAGTATGATTTCCATCCTTGCAATAGTTGCTTGGGTTTGACAAACTATAATTTTGATTTGATTGACAAATGCGGATAATTGAGAAACGACTCCAGTAAATTTCTCCATGGATGAAGATGAAGACTCCACTTTTATATGCTTCTTGGGAGGCATATTTATTTTTCATGAAATAAAAAAGATTGATTGACATGATGTTGTAGATTTGCTCTTCAGAAGCACGCAGGTGAAAACTGATCTAAAATTTGACGGTGGATGACTGTGATATCTCAAAAAGAAGATTCAACCGTTGATTGTGTCAAATATGCTGATGCAGGACGATGGCAACTGAGCTTCTGCTTGTGGGTCAAGTTTCAAGAACCAACCCTGATTGGAGTAACCCTCGACCCAACTCAACCTGAAGAGTAAGGTCGCACGTGAAAACGGATGACACGTGCAGGGCTTCTCGAGCCTCGTGTCAGTGGAAGAAAGGGAAAAGGGCTCATGTTCTGTTCTACTTCGACCAAATAGGGAGAGGGAAGGAAGGAGAGCCTTCGACTGCACCTGTGCTTCAACAAAGGGAGAAGGGCGACGGGATAACGACGATGGAAACGGTGATTTTGCTGGTGGGCGACGATGCGACGATCACAAGGCAGCGGCTAGGTGTTGCGACGCGCTTGAGATGGAAGTTTACGGCTGGTTGGCGATGGCAAAGCGTGCTGGATGGCGAGATGGTCTAGTAGTGGAGCTCCACTGCAGTGGAGAGGGATGGCTATAGATCTGGTGTGGCTTCGCAGAAGACTTGCAGATGCTTGGAGATGATGATGGCGACACGATGTTGCTGTTCAATAATGGTAGTGGCGAGGAGATCTGGCATCGACGATTATGGGGAGGACAACTTGCAGCGACGAACTAGGTACGTCGTTCACTCTCTTTGATTTCTCTGCAGCTACTTCGTCGTCTTCTTTGCTTTCTTTTCTTTTCTTTTCTTTTCTTTTTTGGGATCAGATATGGGAAATTAGAGAGAAGGTTCAGACGAAGGGTTTTGGGGTGGGTGGGCCTATTGGTTTGGATTCTGGGAGGGTTGGGTTGCTGGATTGCGCAACGACAGGGATTTGCAGAGATGGATCGATGGAGGTGGGGAATAGATGTGCGAATGGATAGATACGATAAGAATATTGATGGATCTCACCACAAGCATCGAGGGAGATTGGGTTTCGGTGGGATTGAGATGAGGCCGATGGGATGGAGATGGGGTTTTATGGGATCTTGAAGGGCTGCGGGTTTGTTGAGGGGATTTGCGACAGTGTGTAGTGGGTGAGGGAAAGAGGAACGGAAGGGTCCGGGATTTGGGGCGATGGATACGCTCCGATCGGTGATTGGAGATGGATTGGAGCAATGTGGATCTTCGTTCTGATACCAACTGATGCGGGCCCTAGGGTTAGGGCTTTGTATGGAAGTGTCGAACCACAATCGACTCTGAAGCACGTGTCCAAAGCATAGTTATCAATTTCGTTTCGTTTCGGCCATTTCGGCCGAAATTTTTCGTTTCGGTCATTTCGGCCAAAATTTTTCGATTTGAATTTCGGTCAATCTCGGCCGAAATTCAAGATTTCGGCCAATTTCGGCTGAAATTCGGGATTTCGGCTGAAATGTGACTTTTCGGCCGAAATTGAATTTTACATAATTAATTTTTTTTACTTTTTTTACACATATATTTTGTATTTCTTATTTTTTTTCACAAAATATAATTCCAAAAACAATTACTATAATGGATTAAATCTATATTTATTACTTTTTCTATTTTTTTTACTTATATATGTATATATTATGTTATATTTTTCCCGAAATGTAATTCCGAAAAGTTTCGCCGAAATCCCGAATCGGCCGAAACTTTTCATTTTCCAGGCCAGAGCGAAATGAGGTCCGAAACGATATTAACAACTATGGTCCAAAGACACTTCAAAAGTCTCCGCAGCAACGATAACAAGGATGCACCTCAATGGGAAAACCAAAATTCAATTAATCAACTATGTAAATTAATCTTCTCCAATGCCATATAAATAGAAAAACATAACTTAGGGCCTAAGAAACCTAAACAAACTAGGAAACTAAAGATTATTGGAAACCTAATCCTAATTACAATAAAATTAGAAACTGACATATAATTACTGAATTAAAATTCCTAAATTTACTTGGGCGCTACACATGTGGCCTTTGAGGTCTATCCTGCACAAGAAGTGCATTACCTAGATTAATGTTTCCCATTTTTTTCTTCTTTGGTAAATGTTCTGTTTCTTTTTTCTTGTTCTTCTTTCCTTTTTCTTTCCCTAAAATGTTTGTTCTGCTATCACTTCCCCCTTTACAGAACTTGTAACATTTAACCATCCTTGTTTATTTTGTGGGGAAAACAGTAAAAATGTGTGAATAGGTTCATTAGTTGACAAATGTTAATAAATGGATGATGACAAAGCCATTTTGTGGTGCGATTTGCTTTTTAAGGCATATCTGTTTTCTATAGGTATCTTAATAACGTGCATGCATTAGGTGTTTAATTAGCAAAGTTTGCTTTTCTTTTACGTGTGGTTCTGCGTAGTACCATCTTATTAGTCACTTTAGTCCAGTGGAGGCCACGCATTTGTCACCTTATGTTAGTGGAAACATCTTATTTGCCACAGAACACTTTCTTCAATGCATGATTTATGTATTCTAGTGATCTAGTTGAAGTTGCGACGTAGTGGATTTGTATGATACACATCTCTAGAGGATAAGTATGGTATTCTCAGGTCTGGAGCTGGGAGGCCCATGTTTTGGCATCCTGAATATTGATCTGATGGAGCCCATTACCGATTAAGGATGAGCTGAAGTCTCCTCAATAGGACTGTTCTAGGCTTCTAGCCCTTCATCTGGTAGCTTGAAAATGGATGGTAAAGAAACTTATTACTAACAGCTTATCTTGGATTGGAAAATGGTTAAAGAATGGATGGTGAGGTTCCCATTTAAGCTCGAGCCCATTTGTACAGTGGTGGTCCCTGATCTATGTTGTGGGTTGTTGGAATCTCATTTATACCAACTTAGGGCCTGAGGATGTGATGCATCTCCTTGGGCCTAAGGATCATATATAATTCCTTGTCAGCAAAACCCACCTAAGCCTTCTTGCTTTCCAGCATTCCTATTTAAGCTGGAGAAGGGTCCAGACGAGGGGCATGCTCTGCATCTGATCTAAAAGAGCTAGCAGTCATGGGCACATTTGTAGGTCACATAGTCCCTGGTCTGGCCTTCGCCCTCCTTGGTCTATGGCACACTTTTAACACCATCAAAGCCTACAAGCTCAGAGGCCCCTCTGGCTTTATTTCAAGACCTTGGTACCCATTGAGCAACACCCATTTCATCTTGAAACACTTAGAACTCATCATCATTTTCTTCTTGTCCATCTTTATTGTTGCCTTGCAAGTCCTGGACTACCCTCTCTTCCAATTTTCTTTCAAACCCAACAATTTCGAGCATGCAACCATGTTTCTGCACCTCGCTATATATGCTGGTGTTGCATTTGCCTTTGAGCTGACGCGCTCACCTGATAACTTTTCAGGGCTGGTTGGAATTCTCGCATCCTCTGTTTTCGGCCAAGAGTTCCTTCTGTTACACTTCCACTCAGCCGACCATGATGGGCTCGAAGGCCACTATCATTGGCTCATGCAGCTCATAGTGTTCATGTCACTTATATCTGCTCTAGTGGCATTGGGCTTTCCAAGCAGCTTCCCAGCTGCTCTTGGTCGATCAGTGTTAATATTATTTCAGGGTTGCTGGTTTATAGATATGGGCTTCATGTTATGGGTTCCAGCTTGTGTTCCTAAGGGTTGTTACATGAGGTTGGTAGATGACATACTTGGAGCAGTCACATGTGGCAACAAGGATGCTAGTCTTAGGGCCATGGCATTAGCCAACTTGCAGTTCAGTTGGATATTTGCTGGGATTATGATTTTTACTTCATTTGTTTGCCTGATGCCATCTGGAAAGCATACAGATAGGATCATATTGACTGAATATGAGAAACTTCAGTGCTGGAGAAGTGTGGATGCGGGTCAGATATTGGCAGATGCTGATGGTCTTAAGCAAATTAGTACTAGCTTTGTATTGTGAGCTGCTAGTATATGCGACTATCAGGGAAAAGCTTTCTCAGTCTCTTTGCTTTAAGTTTTCACAAGACTGTTCTCATACATGCTTTGGTCAATTTGGCATGGGCTAGTCTAAAAGAAAGAAAAAAAGGTATGTCTTTAGTATAATTTCTGGACGATGATGATGGATTCCACCCATCAAATTGCTGCTTATTGTACATCCATATGCACTGGTAATTAAAGTAGGCTGTCATATCAGTTTCCTCCTTTTGCCTAAAAGTGTTTGCACATTACTCAAAAATGCCAAATAAGAATAAATAGATAAAGAAAATAAAGACCTACAGGACTTCTGCTTTGGGTCGTGTATGGACTAGGATTTCACTTGTGGTAAGGTAAGGGGAGTAGTTGTGTAGCAGCTTTAATGTGAAATGAATAGCTCAGTTTTATCATTTCTGGGTGTTTGAGACTTGACTATAACTTTGTAATATGGATTAGAAAATAGTATTTTTGTGGATGATTATTGTTGTCTTGTAGTGGATGAGGGCTCATCTGGCATTTTCCTTGTGGTTTACTGCCCAATAATTGGGGAATGATGCAATGCCAAAAAATTCAAAGTCCCAGTTAATGTTTCCCTTCAGGAATTTCATGATTTTCAGGAAATTGTTCTGCATGTCCCCTTTTTTTTTTTTATTTGGTTTTTGTGAGTTTGGCCTTCTATGAGGGATAAATTAATTCCCTTTTTCTGGGCCCATTTGTTTGCATGGAATTGAATTTCTCGGATTTTTATGAGATGCATCTTTGAAGGTGAAGATTTATAATTGGCCATCAAATAATCTCTCATTTTATGAAAAAAGAAATTAAAGGGAGATGGAAAATAAATGCCAAGTCATCGCCCTAGTAAATCAAATCCTAGGAAAGTAAGTGTCCCATTTACATCTCCATCCCTCACTCTTTAATGATGTTTTGTTGGAGGCATTTTACTCAGGAACTCAATTCCATGCACACAAGCGCCCCTTAGATGATGTCCCTTAGATGTTAAAACTTGAAGTGTTACTAAAACAGTAAAAGATTTTACAAACAAGCTGCAGAATTACAGTTTCTATCTTCTTAATGGAAAATTTTGGAAATGCAGTCTGAAGTTTTGTTTTGTTTTGTTTTGTTTTCCCGACTGCCTCACTAGCAGAGAACTAGGTCATTTACCTAGGGGGTGCACATCGAACTTGGACCACCTCTGTGAAACTGGAATGCCTATGCCACTGGGGTAACATTGCATTGGCACAATCTGAAGAATTGGATTTCAGCTACAAAGTGAAATCCTGATCTGGCCCAATGGCCTTTTTATTTTGCCTGTTACTTAATTTCTATTTGTTTGGCAATGGAGGATACCCTCAAACCAGAGGTACAAATTAATTAGGTCATTAACATGGGATGATTTCTCTTTAGGATCTGAGCATGCCAATCTCCTTTGTTCAAATTACAAGTGTCTTATCTTGATTGGGTATAACATAAAACTGCACTGATCAGACAATCATAAGTATGGCCCCCCATCAAATCAAACTTATATATAGTTTATTGAATTGAATAATAAACTTATATTTAGTTTAATCTAATTGAACAAGTATAAAGTTGTATTATAAATATGATTTATTTTTAATGTATGTGTATTTAAGCATGAGTTCGGCATGCTTGTATTGTATGTAATTATGTATCATGTGCAAAGGTTGTGTGTGTGGGTGTGGAAGACTAAAGTAAGGACAGAGCCAAGTGGGTCTGCTTTTTTCGGTTTGGTTTTTAAGTAGTGGACGTCGCGTGTGCACCACCACTTAAAATTAAAATTCTCTTGATTGAAATGCACCCAAAACAGACCCTCTTTTTTTAAGAAACCAGCACTGAGTATGACAGGATCTGTTCATCTGTTGGGTCTACTGCCTACATTTAAAAAGACTTCACTTTTTTAAGAACCCAGCTTTCGTTTTCCTTTGAGAAGAGTAGAGTGTCCATGGGCCCAGTCGGGTCAAAGCTTAACTGAGTCCGGCCTGTTTAATTATTGGGCCGAATATTTAAGCCTGGGTTTAGCTATGGCTGTTATTGTGAAGCATTGGACCTCTCATTTGAAAAATATTTATTCTTTGTGTTAAATCTTTTGGACCAGACCAGGGCAAGCCTATGACCTGTAGTGGTGCTCATGGGCTGTGCTATTCTAGGCCCCACTCTCTTCAAGTAGGCTTAGATTAAGTGATGAAATGCCAAAACCCGGCCTGGCTCGGACCAAATTAGGATTGCTAGGAATGTAGTGATTAACTTTTCCAAACACTTGCTAGAAAGCTAGAAAGCCCAAACAACTAATAAAAAAACCCGACTCGACCCGTCCCGGCCCGGCACAATTGACTGAATGGGTGGGCACATGCCTGACATTTACGGCCCATGTTGTTCTTGGAATCTATATGGGCATGTGTTTCTAAAATCAGTTCGGGCTGGATATGCCTCAGACTGGCCCAACCCAGCCCCCGAACACTCCTAATGACCTGGGTCTGGCCCATTTAACTATCACACTGGGACGTTAGGCCTGTGTTAAGCATAAAAAATAAAATAAAATAAAATAAAAAATTCATTGGGTCCACGTCTGATTAGTGAGTACAGTCCAGGTCAGGACCTAATCCTACGGCCCGTGTCAGGCTCAATGAAGTCATTCATGGCCGAGTCCAGGCTGGAATGACATATCCAGGCCCAACCCAACCTTTAAAATACAGGCCCGTTTCTGACCCAAGCACACTTATTTAGTCAACTGGGCCAGGCTGGGCAGAGCAGGTTTTTTTTTTTTTTAATATCATTTTAGCAAGCTTTCTAGCAACTATTTGGACAAATTATAACTAAATTACAGGCACTCCTTATTTGAGCAAAGCTAGGACTTTGTCTTTCTATCACTAAATCAAAGCCCAACCTAATGTGGGCTAGGCCAGGCTGGCCCGGCACGCGCGTGAGAGTATGTTTTATATATTAGAAATCTGCTAATGCCACAGCCCAAGCTTCTCTGAGCACAGCCCTTCTCTTTACACACCCCAAATAAGTTAAAAAGATTTTCACATTTTCTCTCTACACACTCCACTGTTCCCAAAATACCCAAATTCGTCCACCCTCATTTTCTCAAATCACTACCTTTCTTCCCCCCTCCCCACCACCTCTCTCTCTCTCTCTCTCTCTCTCTCTCTCTCTCTCTCTCTCTACATGCTCGCCTCCCTCCCTCTCCCCCTTCGGCGGTGCTGTCGAAGGGGACAGTGGTGGCTGGGTTGGGGGTTTGGCGTGGGGATCAGTGAGTGTAAAAAGAAGTTGGGTAGGGAGAGACTTTTGGTAGATTTCCTTTTAGGTAATTTTACATAGAGATATATTGGTCATAAAAAAAGAAGTGTACTCAGAGAAGCTTGAGCTATGGCATTAGAAGCTCTTTATATTATTAGTATACATGGTAAGATTTCCCACTATTTCACTTTCACCTAAAATACTATTAGGGTACATTTTTGTGGGGGCACACTTGACCCGTTTATTAATCGGATTCTAAATAATTCTAAATACTGTTTCGGACCCGAACCCGTTTATGAATTAGAACCTAAAATAAATTTTAGACTCGATTTTTTTTCAAATCAAAACTTTCGGATAATTGGAGAAATGGATACCCGTCTACAACTCTAAATAAGTATTGGTGGGTGCCAAATGCCCATAATATATATATATATATATATATATATATATATATATATATTCATTACTAGAGTGGCTCAAAGAGTAATTTCAACCGTTGATAGGACTAATTACATGATCCTTTAAAAAAAATGAGATTAAAACGATGATGTCATGAAATTGGTAGCTGCAAATCCCACCCAAATGAGATTCTTTTCTTGTAGACTTTAATTCATGAGCCAACTAATCGTCCATGTGCTATCATCATCTCCTTTCAGATTCATGTGAATCTGCCGTGCACAGGGCTACAAAGATTAGAACCCTAATCCGTCATTTAAAATCTTCGAGAGAGTGCACACCATCTTCAACAATTGATATGCTTTTCAACTTTCAGATTATCTTAATATTAATGTAAATATCAAATCTTTCTTAGATGTAAGCAAACTCCACCTAATCTACCTTAACCTGCTTGTCCTTCTATATGAATGAGAAGCTTTCAAAACATCATAAGTATAGTACCATCATCATGTGGTGGAACACAAACCATGTAGTCATGTGTTGCAACGTGTACAGGACAACCAATCACAATGTGCTGAAAGAAGGGCACATAGAAAAGCTAAATAGGGCTCGCCAAGACACATCAACATGGATGGATACAAGCAGAGAACAGAAATTTCCATTGGTCTGATTGCATGCTGCAGTGGTGGGGGAGGCCCGCCACTCTGTCATATCAGTCAGTCTCTGGTTTTGAATGGATTTGGGTCATTTCCCAGGCTTTATGCTTGATGGCTCTGTTTATTTGTCAAACAACCCTATCCATGGGGTCAAAGCCTTTTAATCTCTGCCGCTTGTTGAAGCTGCAGTCGTAATCATTTGTGGACTTGCTGGGTCTAGTTAGTTGAGGTGGTGGGTCTCTTTTACAGTTTTACTTCACAAATATAGGTTAGGTATGTGATGATTTGGAGATCGTAAACTCAATTTAGAAGCAGGATAAATGAGAAAATGAAGGTTCTTTGTTTCATTTAATTTTAGTCTCAAACAGGAATGTGTATCAAAAATTTCTCCCAAGTCATTGTGAAGAAGGAGTGGTCCTTAACCAGAAGAGAAAGTTGGAGTGAGTGGTCCTTGCTAGGTCCTTGGATATCCTTCAATGTAATGACTCAAGTCATAGTGGCCCTGTTTGTTCCTCTAATTGATTGTATAGGAATGATGAGATTCCCATTTCTAAAATAGTTAAAATGATGGGCACTATAGATGCTACAAAACTGGACATTCATAATGTTGTTTGTCTTCTGTCATTGAAGAGTCTAAAATGGGGCACTCGTCGCTGGTTGGTTGGCCAAAGCTTGCCTTTTCAGATGAGTCGAGAATATTGCAGTTTGTGTGGATCATGGTTTATGGTTTATTTTCCTTTTTTAACTCTAAATGTGTTGCCCTTTCTACTTCACTTAATGAAGTTTGATTTTACCAAAAATATATATATATATAGTAGTTAAAATGAAAAATGAAAGTGAATTTTAAAAAAAAATGATCATCAAATAATCTCCCGTTCAATAAAAATTGAATATAAGAAGATGAGAAGTGAATACCCCATCATCACCCTACTGATTCAAATTCTAGAAAAGTGAGTGTTGAACTTACGTTTAAATGCTTTATATCTTTTACTCTTTATATATTTTACTCCCCACCTCTATAATAATTGTTTGGAGCTCAATTGACTAGAGAGAGATTCTATTTTAACTGTTCAATTGATATCATGAAACTCAGACCCGCCCAACTTTAATGGACAGATATTGTGTTTTCCTTGGCAAACCATCCAATCTATTTTTGTGATACTAAGTTTCTTAATGCTCCAATCTGCTATATCTATTTTTGAGACGTGCCTCACGATTGGAAGATTGAATGACGTAGATGAAGATTGGAAGACTGAAAACTCAATTTAGAAGCAGGAAACATGAGTAAATGACGGTACTTCCTCTCACTTATTTTATCTCCTTCTCAAACAAGAACAAGAATCACGAATCTCACCCAATCCTATTGTGAAAAAAGAGTGGTCCTGCTAACAGGCTGTTCAATCTAAAGACGCAAAATGAGTGCTGAGTTGATCAAAGGAAAGAGTTACTATTTTAATTATCCAATTGATAACCTCAATCAAAACCCATCAACTTTAAATGGGACATTATTATGTTTTTCTTGTCAACTATCCCATCTGTATTTGCCAAAATTCTTGATGCTCCAACCTGGTTTTCTGAGGTATCTTGTTCTATCCATAATTCTAGATGTAGTGTAGGGGCCATTAACTTGGATGGGGGAACTTCTCTTGCAACAAAGCATCTACTACAAATACTAGACAATTGAAGGAAAAGAAGCTTGAAGAGGACATGGAGGGTTAATCAAATACAGAGAAATTGACAAGAAGCCCATTTCCAATGAGAAATTTGTCAAAAAAGTCCAGCTTCCGTGTGCAGATTAGATTCTAGGCAGACGCCATCTTATTCAAGTAGACCAAAATGATGTATGCAAAAACGTCATAACGGTAGAAACAGGGCATTTCAGCCATTCATCATATATACTAGAAGAAAAAACAAGGCACATCTCTAGATTTTGAGATGTGGGTCAACCATAGGAATCTTGATCCACAAGTACCCCATGAGAAATTTCAATTCAAGCCTCCTTCGGAATGATCCACAAGTACCCCATGAGAAATTTCAATTCAAGCCTCCTTGGAAGCCTCTAGACGCAACACCTCAACCTTCTTAAATCCCCCCCTTCCCCTCAACCACATCCAAGCCATTCGATTCAATCCAATTCTCCCAACAAGACCCCTTTCAAACCACCCTCCATTCTCAAAACAAAAGGCATGGGCACCTTAATAGGCCATGTTGGTCCTGGCTTTGGGTTCTTTCTAATTGGCCTATGGCAGCTCTTCAACCACATCAAGTCACACTCTCTTAACCCAAACTCCTACAAATCCTTACCATGGTTCCCAACTTCTTTACACAGGTACCTTGAGCTCTTCTTGATCATGGGTGGCACCACAATTTCCATGGCTATGGAGCTCTTCATCGGCCCTGACCGCCACCAACCGTTCGATCCTGATTGGACCATCCCATCCAACCATCTCCACAACTTCGAGCACGCCCTCATCTCCTTTACCTTCTTCACCTATGCTGCATTTGCCATCGCCTTCGATTCATTGAAGCTCAAGGCCCGTGACGACCTCACCCAATTACTCACCGCGCTTGCCTTTGGCCAGCAGCTCCTCCTCTTCCACCTGCACTCGGCTGACCACATGGGAGTGGAGGGCCAATACCACTTGCTTTTGCAGCTGGTGGTTCTAGTATCCATCGTGACTACACTCTTGGGGGTCGCTCTCCCAACAAGCTTCTTGGTTAGTTTTATTAGATCACTTTCTATTCTCTTCCAAGGAGTCTGGTTTATAGTCATGGGGTTCATGTTGTGGACTCCTGGGCTAATCCCCAAGGGATGTAGAATGAATTATGAAGAGGGTCACTTTGTCGTGAGGTGTGAGAGTGAGAGAGCTCTTAATCGAGCCAAGTCTCTTGTGAATCTTCAATTCGGTTGGTGTTTTGTCTGTGTCGCCATCTTCTCCATGATCTTTTACGTTTATCTACTCAGAAGGTATGAAGAGAAAGTGGAGTACAGGTCTCTACATGCGGATGATGATATGGAGTCCCAGAAGAACAAGGAGGAGTATCAGAGCTTCGTTCAAATGGGGAAGGGCATGCCACCTATGAACATTGAAAGGTGACATTAAACATTTGGGGTTAGGTTATTTGTTGCCTTAATTTGATGGACATCTGCTTTGTTTTAATGCTCATTGAAAAATGGGTTTACTTGATTTATTCCCATTAAAGTCATGGGAATATAGACTTGTAAGTGAGAAAGTGTAGTGGGGGAAAGGTGTGGATGGTTGGTTTGTATTTGTGGGTTCTAGCTTAGAGGGTGAGTCCCATTTGTCTCTCGAGTGTGCAAAAAGTGTGAGAGAGATGAGTTATGTAAATAGAATATTGTTGAAACAGCCAACATGCAGAGATTGTGAATTGATTGTGTTTCTAATCAATTGGTTTCTCCTTTTTATAGTTTGTTAGGTTGGAAACAGTCCATTGATGCTGATCAATGACAAAATATATATCCAAGTTTGCGACTTTCTTTGCAAAACAAACTTTTTACTTCTTTATATATTCAATAATGAGGAATGTCCATAGACATCCATCCCTCACCATAGAGTGAGAGGCACTTAGGTGGCTTTTCCTCTTTATACAGGTGATGAACGAATCTTCTATATATGAACATCCATGGCTTTTCCTCTTTCTACACATGAATGTTTTTAATTACGTAAGTATCCCTCGGCACATCCTTGTGAGGGATGGAGCCTGCCTTCAATTTGTTGGGATAATAACCAATAAAGGGATGTAAGAGGAGTTGGGGTTTGCTAGTTTACCGAATATGGAATCGCAGCGGCCAACCAGGCTGTGCTTTTAGACCATGCCTCTTAATATTCAGTAGTATTTTTATTTTCAGGCCCCTAGTACTACTGTTTTGGTTGGGGCACAACCCCAACAAATGATAAAAGGGGGCCAACATTTCTTTCCAAGCCCATGGAACCTGAAGATCAACTGATTCTTTGGGGCCAGCAAAAGGGTGTGTTTATTCGCTTTACAACTAAATTACCCAAACAAGTCCTCATATGTAGGCGCTTGTGTTGCCACTTGCCAGGTTGTATGTGCCACTGCCCCATAGTGGGATTCGTCCTTAAGTAGGTATCCTCGTTGGCCAAAAAGGGAAAAAGAGGTCCATTGATGAAAGCCGCCTCTTCTGTTGACATTGACTGAGTGGAACCTTTCGTTTACGAAAGCATTAGAAAACCTGGAGATTAGAAATTCGTGCAGAAGAGCATTACAAAACCTGCAAATTCACCCACAGAAAAAGAGCATCTTGCCAGAGTTCATTTATTAAAAGGGAAGCGAAACCGTAACTATGGCATACCCACTTGTCTCAATATTACGGACTTATTTAAATTGATATATGAAGTTTACGGAATTATTGTAAAGTTTTTGGGAGAAGAACAGATGCCTGAAACCTGAAAGGGAATGAAGTAAAAGGTCAAGGCCCTTGGTTGCAGTCAGCCGAAAGCACTCCGACGCCTGAGTTAGTACTGTTACTGAACAAATGATGAGTGAATAGGGATGAAGAGAGTATACAGATAGATATTTCTATGTATGTATTTTTTGTTGTGTCTTCATATCTCTTGCTTCTTGCATATTTATAGACAGGAGATTCCATCGAAAGCCTCCATAGTGGAGGTAGGTAAAAAGGGAAAGTCTCATCGATCCGTACCTTTGATCCTGAGTGGGGGTAGGTAAAAAGGAAAAGTCACATCAGACTATACCCTGACTTCTAATATGGTTGTGGATGTGACCGTCAGATAAGGTCCACCCCTTATCTAGATCTGACACTCATCCTGTATGTAAGCTCGTCCTACAACGTAGCCTTACTTTTATAGGAGCATGATTGTAACTGTCTGACACCCAATGCTCATCTCGGCTATTTGGACCGAACTGAAGATGATACCGAGGTCAGACGTAGAATCATCCTAGCACTGTTGTCGAGGGGCGTGTGTCTGGGACCGAGATAAGCCTTGCTGATACTCTTTATCAAGGCTAGCTCAAACTTGGTGTAAATTGACATTGCTGCCGAGCTGCATAAAGCCGAGATCGAGATAGATTTGGCTGGTACTGTTTACCGAAGCCGAGACTAACCTCGGTTCTTATGAAGCACCCCACACAGCCACTCACAGGAATAAAAAACAAAGTCGAAAGAGAGAAAGCAAGCAAAACATCAACGGGAGAGAGACAGTCTCCTGGTACAAAAGATTGAGAGCTAGCATGAACACCTTTTAACTTCCATCCCAACAACAAAAAACCGTTAAGTGTCATGATCATCCACAGACTCCTTTGATGGCTATGTAACATGCGTGGACCCATCCTTTGAGTCAGGATCCTCTTGGGCTCACTAGGAATTCATGCCACTTCCGGATCCTCTCGTGCTTTGATTTGGAGAGGTCCCGAGTAAAAGGGGTGGAACTCCATAGTGGGGGCCACCTACTATGAATTTGGGCCAATCAAAATAAATGACTTTTCAATAAATGATATATCTTCAAGTTTTACTCTAATATGAGTAGGTACCATATAAGATTAACCGTTGGTAGGACCTACTCTACTGAATTAAAATTTGTGGATGCACCATAAACTAGGATGTCGTTCATTTTGAGCGGAGCGGCTCTTATTTTCACTAAAAGGGCCCCACAACAGAGCTCCACTCCTTTGCTCAAAATTTCTCTAAGTCAGAGCCCCAAAACGTCTAGACTCATTCTTGAGGCTTTGGGGCCCACCTACCAAATTTGTAAATGTCATAGTATAAAATTTCCACTTTTCTGTATGGCCTCAATTAAGTTTTACCCTAATAGAAGTCAGGGTCATTGTAAAATGGATTCACATATAAAATGCGTAAATAAAACTATATGACTTTCTTTTTTAAGTAGTTTTTTCACATGACTTTTTTTTTTTCTCTATTTTTCCTCTATACCCAAATTATATAGGGTCTGTCTGTTTGCATTAAAATATATAGGAATTAAATAAATAAAATTTATACCATAAGTGAGTAAAATGAAGATCAAATGCTATTCTCCGAGGAAAAAAAAACATCAAATCACTTTTTCTTTTTGGGACATAGAATGAAAAAAAGGTGAAAAATGAATACACAACCATCCCCCTAGTAATGCTATATAGGAAAGTAAATATCATATCTACATCTTTACTTTATATCCTTCACCCCTTACCACATATCCCTAACTTCTTTAATAATCCTTTGAAGTAGAGTTCACTTCACCATGAATTCCTCTGTATTTCAATGCAAAAATAATAGGCCCTTACATATTTTTCTCTATTTTAGTTGGTAAAAGGACAATTTTCCCAAGCTAAATATGAACTTGGACCTAGTATGGAGATTGGAGAGGAAGTCCCAATCTGACTTACCAATGGAGAGAAAAATCAAGGAATGTTTTCCCTACTTCAAATATAAGTTGATTCTGAGGGTTAAAAGTGTGCCCAAAGATAGAGAATGGAGATTGGAGAGGAAGTCCCAATCTGACTTACCAATGGAGAGAAAAATCAAGGAATGTTTTCCCTACTTCAAATATAAGTTGATTTTGAGGGTTAAAAGTGTGCCCAAAGATAGGAAGACACTCAAAAGTCAAATACTTCAGGGTATTTAATACAATTTTCCTTGCAATGGAACAAAATCTTGACATAATTGTGTGTGCTATCATGAAATTTTTGGTGAATTGTATTTTATATTTTATCTTTAAACACAGTCTTTTTTTTTTTTTTTTTTTGTTGTTCTTTTGATTTAGCATATCAAATGTAATCTCATATGAAGGTTTATTTGAAAGTAGTAATATTATACATGTATTACTCAAATATGCATGCCTCATTTATATGTAGTACAAACTTTTTAAAACATCTCATTTTATTCCATATCTTAATGAAAATCTCATCATAAAGAGCATATGTATAGACATATTATGCACATGTTATACATTAAAATTGACCAGTGCGGTTGCAATTAAGTATGTTTCGATTCAACAATGAATTTTAGTTTGAGCACAGATGATTAGAGAGCATATATAACTCATAAAATTAACCCATCCTTGCATGCTAGAACGATGGTAAAGACTTTGATTCTAGTGGGAGCACCAGGATTCAAGCTATTTTCAACCTGTTGAAAGACTTCCATGATAATTGATGTGGCAACCTACCAAGAACTTGACCTTAACAAAATTTAACAAGAATTCATGATGTTGACACTTGATTTAATGATAAATAACATGGATCTCATGAAACGACACTCACCAAACCTACCATATGTTTTTTACCCTTTTTTTTTTTTGGGTAAAGAAATGATATGATCCAGACCATACCTTGTCCAATCCAATGATGGTAGTTTTGATGAACCCATTTCTGGACCATTTCCAGTTTCATGCAAAACATTTCTGGTCCATTTATAGTTTAGTGCCAACATTCCCTTTTCCACTATGCTCGATATGTACCTCTCAGGGGTGTTCATAAGCCAGGTTGGGCCAGGATGAGGAATATCCGGGCTCGGCCCAATCTATAAATTCTAACCCCAAGCCCGGCCCAAGCCCAACTCGGGCCATAGCTAGCTTGCCCGAGGCCTTAAGAACAAAGAGCCTGAGCCCAGCCCGAATCTACATTATAAGTAATAAAATGGATGCTTTCAATGTCTTTGCTCTCTCTCAATTTGTTTGACTGTGCCCACCTTTGTGAGATGTCATGGCTTTGAGTATTAATTTTTATACCATCGTTTTTTACAGCCGGGTTGGTCCGGACTTGGGTTCTCTGCCCCTGGGCTTGCCTGGTCCATGAACACCCCTACTCACCGCCTTTCCACCTACATATCGAGTATGTTGTGGAAAGGTTAATGTTGGCACGAGTGTATAAATGGTCTAGATTTTAGACCATAGTTTTTCAAAATCCAATGGTAGCTCCCATCATTTTGGACCAATGAGCAGTCCATCCATTTTTGGGCATATATGATGAAGAGTTGGCCCAATTAGCCATCTAACCCATATATATTTATTTTTAGTTGGTGCACCAGAAATTACCATTGTCTCATGTTAGGTCCTTTTCCTATCTCTTTGTTGGAATTCCATGACTTGTTATTGTTGCTTTGCCTGTACACCAAAAATAAATAAAAAATAAAAAAAAATAAAAAAAAAAAACACTAAAATACTATAAAAAAAAAAATCACTTTGACTGGGATTCTGCCCTCTAGTGTCTATATGTCAAAGTACAATTTTTATTGACTACAATGAGGGAGCTACTTTGAAACACACTAAAATAACTTCTATAGCATTCACAGATAGTATGTTTGACTACTAACATAGTGTTATATATATATACTAGTGGAGCCCTGCACGTGCAATGCACGTGTAAGGAACATACTCTTTCAGTATGATAATCTGAAAAAATAAAGCTATTGAAAAACTCAATATTAATTATCCCAATGGAGAATGACTATGTAACAAATTAAGTAATTTACAATCACTCATTGTTCTTATGAAATTTAGTAAAAGCTTCAATAGAAAAAATTAAGAAAAAGATTGAATAATAAGATATATGGAAGGAAACTAATTAAAAAAAAAGTTAAAAACCAACCTTTTCTGGCCATACGATTAGGCAAAACACTCACCAATTTCAACATAGATCGATAGTCCGGCCTATTTTCCATTAAAATTTGTCTAAAACCTGGCGCCAAATACATACCAAATTCAATGAAATAAAATACTATCAACCAAAACAGTACCCAACTCATAACTTTAAACGAATCAATAACAAATCACAATGATTCCAAGCAATCTTTGGCATTCTGATCTCTTCCTCTGACAAGCAAATCATATCTTTACAGGCATTGTGATCAAAGTTGAAATTTTCTACACATGAAAATCTCAACTGAATTTTCTACAAATTCTTCAAACACAACCCTTTTCATCATCATTTAAGCTAACATTTTATCGAAATATAATAATACTAAGTGGGGCCCACATATGTGTAGAGAAAAAGCATGACAAGTTCCTCTACTAAGTGGGGCCCACAAATATGTAGTTCTCTTTTATTTTATATATAACATAATAATACTAAGTGAGGCCTATAGGTGCGTAGATGTAGAGTAAAAGCATGACAAGTTCTTCTACTAAGTGGGGCCCATAGATGTGTAGTTCTCGTTTTCTTCTATATATATATATATATATATCTAATATAATAATACTAGTGGGGCATACAGATATTATAATAGTACTAAGTAGGGCCCACAGATGTGTAGAAAAAAAAACATGACAAGTTCTTCTACTAATTAGTGGTATAATATAATAATACTAAGTGGGGCCCACAGATGTATAGATGTAGAGAAAAAACTTAACAAGTTCTTCTACGAAGTGGGGCCCACAGATGTGTAGTTCTCTTGTATTTTATATATAATATAATAATACTAAGTGTGGCTCGCAGATGTCTAGATGTAGATAAAAAACATGACAAGTTCTTTTACTAAGTGGAGCCCACAAACGTATAGTTCTCTTTTACTTTATATATATATAATATAATATAATATAATAATACTAAGTGAGGCCCACAGATTTATAGAAAAAAAGCATGACAAGTTCTTCTCTTTTATTGGGGCCCACTTATGTGTAGTTCTCTTTTGTTTTATATATATAATATCATAATACTAAGTGGGGCCTACAGATGTGTAGAGAAAAAGCATAACACATTTTTCTCTTTTATAATAAGGGCACAGATATTTTATGATTATTATTATAATATAATAATATATTATTATTATATTATATTATATTATATTATTTGGGGGGTCCACAAAGGTGTAGTGAAAAAGTATGCAACTTCTCTTCTCTTTTATAATAAGGGTATAAATATAGATTTTATATTATTATTATTATATATATATATATATTATGATATTATATTATATTATAATATTTGGGGGTAGGCCCCACAAATATTAAAATATTTGGGGGTGGGCCCCACAAATGTGTACTGAAAAAGTATGTAATTTCTCCTCTTTTATGATAGTATATATATAAGATATAAGATAAGATAAGATAAAATTGTGGATAGATTATAATATTTGGGAGTGGGCCCCACAAAGGTGTAGTGAAAAAGTTTATAGTTTCTCATATAATATATTATTACAATGGTGTAGTGAAAAAGTTTATATTATAATTTTTTCGGTTGGGCCCACAAAGGTGTAGTGAAAAAGTTTGCAATTTCTCATAATAATATATTATTATATTATATTATAATATTTGGGGGTGAGCCCCACAATGGTGCAATAAAAAACAGTTTCCAACTTTTCATCTTTTATAATAGTAGTAGATAGTAGATATTTGGAGGTGGGCCCCACAATGGTGTAGTGAAAAAGTTTGTATTATAATATTTTGAGGTGGGCCCCACAAAGGTGTAGTGAAAAAGCTTGAAATTTCTCAAAATAATATATTATTATATTATATGATAATATTTGGGGGTGAGCCCCACAATAGTGTAGTGAAAAAGTTTGCAATTTCTCATAATAATATATTATTATATTATATTATACTATTTAGGGGTAGGCCCCACAATGGTGTAGTGAAAAAGTTTGCATTATAATATTTTGGGGTGGCCCCACAATGGTGTAGTAAAAAAAGTTTGCAACTTTCCCTCTTTTATAATAGTAGTAGATAGTAGATAGATTTTAGATAGAAAATAGCAGATAGTAGATATTTGTGGGTAGGCCCCACAATAGTGTAGTGAAAAAGTTTACAATTTTTTAAAATAATATACTATTATATTATATTATAATATTTGGGGGTGGGCCCCACAATGGTGTAGTGAAAAAGTTTACAATTTCTCATTAGATAATATAGTATTATATTATATTATACTCTTTGGGGCTAGGCCCCACAAAGGTGAAGTGAAAATTTTTTAAAATTTCTCAAAATAATATATTATTATATTGTATTATAATATTTGGGGTGGGCCCCACAATGGTATAGTGAAAAAAGTTTGCAACTTTTCCTCTTTTCTCATAATATAATATAATATATTATTATATTATATTATAATAATTGGGGTGGGCCCCAACATGGTGTAGTGAAAAAAGTTTGCAGCTTTCCCTCTTTTATAATAATAATAGTAGATAGTAGATAGTAGATAGATAGTAGATAGTAGATAGTAGATATTTGGGGGTGGGCCCCATAATGGTGTAGTGAAAAAGTTTGCATTATAATATTTTAGGGTGGGCCCCACAAAGGTGAAGTGAAAATTTTTAAAAATTTCTCAAAATAATATATTATTATATTCTATTATAATATTTGGAGGTGGGCCCCACAATGGTATAGTGAAAAAGTTATGAGATAGATAGATAATAAAGATAGAGATATTATATTATTATTATTATCATATAATATATGATTATATTTTATTACAATATATTGGGTGGGCCCCACAGTGGTGTGGTGAAAAAAAAATGCAACATTGCCTCTTTTATAATAGTAGAAGATATATATATATATATATATATGTAGAAATATTCAAGTGCATCTATTCCTCACCACATTATAGTGAGGGACAACATAGTGGGGCCACTTTATGATTCATCCAAATCATCCACACATATGAAACCCCCTAAATTACAATATATCAATTGAGTTTTCATTAATCCGAATAGATTGGACCGTTGAATTGAGGGTCAAAATTTTCCTTTAATATAAAGTTGTTAAATTTGTGGGCCATGGATGAAGGGGTTAAGGACTTGGGATTGACCTCAAACTTGATATATGGTCTTATATTATATGACTCTTTCTATCCCCCCCAAGTCCCATGATCAATGGAGCCCTACGTTAGCTCCATTGAGTTTGTCCCTACTATATGGTGAGGAAATGATGCACATGAATATAGATATATATATATATATATATATAGGGACCGGCTCTCCTCAACTACAGTTGAAGAGAGCATCAGCTGGACACATGCGAGTGGCTCGTGTGGCTTAAAACAAAGGGCACAATCAAGTGTCGCTGCTTCCGCCAAAAATTCGTTTCCCCCCTTTCTTTTCCCCCAATCGCTCTTCTCTTCCTTGCGAAACCTGATCGTTCCCTTTGTTTTAAGCCACACGCATGTGTCCAGCTGATGCTCTCCTCAACTGAAGTTGAGGAGAGCCGGTCCCATATATATATATATATATTTATGGAGATACTCCTACGATAGATTGTGTGGGGCCCGCACATTGAGGTGAGAGATATCTCTTATAGGAGCACCTTCTTATGAGAGATAAGGTGAGGGCCCTCTTATCTCTCACGGAAGCACCTCCCTATATATATGAGTAATATTCAGGTGGGAACTAATCTCACATATTATGTGAGAATTTTTTTGTGGGGCCCAATTGTGGGCCCCATTTGGAGATGTGATCAGAGGGGATAGAAAGATCTATGTGAGACCACTCCAAGTATCAAGTTTGACCCCAAACCCCTGCCCCTAATCCCTTCATCCATGGCCCACAAGTTTAATGGCTTCATATTCAAAAAAATATTCAACCCTTGATTCAACGGTTCAGTCCATTTGGATGTATGTCAATCATTGAGATTAGTGACTATCAAGGGATTTTTCATTGGTTGCTAGATTTGGATGAGTTGCTAGTTGAGCCCCGTAAAAAAATTCTCATATAATAAGTGAGATCTAGTTCTCACTTCAATATTTTCCTACATATGTGTGTGTGTTTTTAGAATTTAGAGATCTGGGCAACACGAGACGCCCTATTTAGTTAAGGCTATCTCATCTCAGGTAACTGCCTATGGATCAATGCCTGGCTAGGTAGGTTATTATAGGGGAGCTACATCACTCACCCATCCGGTGGAGGGAAAAACGAATAAGGGATATAACCCGGCCCTAGCCACTGGGAGTAGGGTAAGGCCCTATAAATTGTTGGCTTATTTAGGGCAAAGGCGATGGAGGCTTTTGCTCAACCTAGGCCCAACTTGCATATGCGAGGATATGGTGCACAATCTATTGGTGGGCGAACTACTATTAAAGTGAATTTATACATTTCTCATTGAGGAAATGGGATCCATTCAAGAAGAATGGTTTAGATCATCATCCTGTGGGCCCCTCGGTGAGGTGTCTGGCACTGGAGTGCGACCGAGGTGCTCCAGAGTTAACTCAGTAAACTCAGTGGGCGAGTTAAGCCCCCACCCGTGGGAAACCTCGCTAGGGTTTTAGTTTCGTTTATAAAGAAAGAAGCGAAGAGGCAGAAGAAGAGAAGAGAAGGAGGCGGTCGTTGATCTCCTTGAAGCATTTGCTGCAGAAGGAGAAAAGAGAGAGAAGGAGAAAATGCCAGCGGGACATGGACTTCGATCTCGTACTCGAGATCTCTTCTCTCGACCATTCAGGAAGAAGGGTTACATACCACTCACCACATATCTCCGAACGTATCGTATCGGAGAATTCGTGGACGTCAAGGTCAATGGAGCTGTCCACAAGGGCATGCCTCACAAGTTCTACCATGGCCGCACTGGAAAGGTCTGGAACGTCACCAAACGCGCCATTGGCGTTGAAATCAACAAACAGGTCTTCATTTCATTCTCTCTCTCTCTCATTCGTATGTGAATGATAGGATTGGATAGATCATGGTTTTAATGAAAGGGCTTGGTGGTCACTGGTGTGTGGAATGATTTGGGTGTATTTTTTTGTTGTTGATGTTATTGATTAGTCAAGAAATGGGTTCTATTTGTTTTTTCTGTCTTAAATGTTCAAGCAAGCTTAATGCTATTCTCTCACTTACTTCGAAGAAAGAAAAAACTCTCAGCACTACAAAATTGCTCTGGATTTGGATTCAACACAGCAGCATGTCTTTTTTTAGGTCATCATGGCTCTGTGACCTTGATGATTCATTTTACTTAGAAATTATGAGGACACTATTTGAGTTAGAGCTTGAGTTTGGCTTTGCCCATATGAGCACCCCTATCCCTATGTGGAAACACTCTTTTAGTCAGCACATTATTCTTGGAGAATGATTCCTCTTGTTAAAGGAGCACCATTTCAAGAGTTGAGCTATTAGCGTGGAGAAAGTATTGAGAATATTTAGAAACTTGAGGCCCTTTGGAATCTCTTTAAAATTCAATAATTCTCTAGGTTTCTGGTTAAAGAATTATTTATGCATACTAGAGGACCTCACCTAATCTTTTCTGGTTGCGAGATCACTTGTGTTGGTTCGTGGAACCCATCACCTAGTGCCCCCCACCCCACTTCCAAAAAAAAAAAAAAAAAACTTTGATGGTAGTCTTTTGGCGAAACAGGCCCAGCTGATTTTCGCGTGCCTTTCTGAAGAAGAAGAATGGGGATATGCTTTGTGATTTCAGGGTGTAAAATATAGTTTGATGTTATTCAAGCCAATGCTAGCCTTTAGGAAAGGATTGAAAAAGTTTGCAAACTGCAGGTACTTTCTTTTTGGAGAAGGTTTTGAGCAAAGATTTGCTTGAGTCTAGTATAACCCAGGGCAAGTAATTTGGAGTCTTTGTATTACTCTTTTAGAAGATATTAAGCATATTATTCGCTAATCTGAGCTTTCTCCTCCCACATCCTGACAGAATGGAATGTCTTAGGCAGTTCTTTCACCAACAATTAAGGGGCAGGATTTGGAAGTTTAAATGGGATGGCTTTCTGTTTCTTAAATCACTTTTTCTAGAAATATCCATATTTTCCCCACTTACATGCATTCATGTTTTCCCCACTTACGTGCTTTCTTTGCATTCTTTTTCAGAAAACAGAATTACAATTTATTGTTAATAGCCCAAAAGCAAAATATAATACTCATACTGTGATACTTCTAACACCCACTACATTGGTATCAACTCAAACTAATCCAGGCTAGTAGCTGGCACCGGATACCTTACTCATCCTTGTAAGATACTGTTTCATGGAATGTGCTATATTTTCCAGCAAATTAGGTCCATTATATAGAACAATGCATTATATATATATATATATATTTTTTTTTTGTATTGGGGGGTGTGGGGGGGACTCTGTAGTTACTAGCACATTGTAGATTTTCTCGAAAAAATCATGATTTGGATAGCAATACCACGATATGAAAAGGATATTCATTTCCATTTATCTGAACTTCAGAAAATGTGTGGCCATATCCTTTTTTCCCCACACCTAGCTCCTGTCCCTATTTTGGAATCAGTTATTAATTGGCTCATACTTGTCAGTTTTTCTGCTTGGCTGATATGAAGAACCAGTACTGTGATGCATATATCACATGCATAGCAGCTGATAAACTGACTTATCACCGATATGGCATTCTGGAGTTTAAAAAATCTATTTATCTGGGTTCAAACAAAAGCATTGATGCTACAACATGAGCACTCTTAACCACTAAGGCAGTGTGCTTTTTTTTTTTTTTTTTCTGAGTTATTTATTTCATATATAACAGTAAATTGTAAATGCCTGGAAAGTACTACAATGCACCCATTTTACTGTTACCATTAGTTGTGTTTCTATATGTAGCCCGCCTATGATTAATCCAATCCCTTTCAAACACCTTTGCTCTTTGAATTGGATCCAGCCCTAGTTTGACAGTGATCTGGATACAAGTTAGCATTGGATTTTTACAATAAATTTGCACAAGCATGTAGCCATAAAAATTTATGGAGCTAAAATCAATGGCCAGGACCATTTGATAGGATTGATATTGAGGTCACCCTAAGTCATGTCCTATCCATCCATCTCTTTGTTTCCTTTGATTGCCATGCATCTAGGTGGGCCTTACAAGAAGTGACAAAGGTATACTACACCATTCGGTTTGGACTTTGGAGTTGTACATGTGAGATCCATCTTCATGATTTTATTAAGTTAAATTCCATGAACTTCACAAATGGCATAGTTGATGCAATTAAATCTAGAAAATCTACATTTCTTGCAGACTCTAGTAATCTAATTTAAAACCTTGAAGAATGAGAAAATAAAATAGTGGTGCATGATTATGAGATCACGCTCAATCTACAAACTGATGCACTTGAAACTATGAATAAAACAAAATTTGCAACTGATTGTGCTTAAAAGTACGAGGCAAAAAAACTTGCCTTACAGTGTTGAAAATTACATGGAATCTATGTTGTTGAAAACATGTTATCATCTTAGAACTGATAGGGACACTAAATTAGTTATTTAATCTTTAAATAATATATATTCTAGGAATTTCTATTTTCTTGATTTTCAATTTTTTTTCTTACCCAATTTCTCAATCACATCGATACAGCCAACACATATTGGTTTTTCCAAAAACGGATACAAAGTCCAATACCAATATTTAATAGCATGTCTGGAATACAATATTATGATGGTAGTTTTCGGAGAGGGCGAAGGGCAATGAAATAAAACATTCATGCCTGTTTGAAAGTAGCGTTGCATTGCATGAATCATGTTTTATGGAAACTTAATTTGTTGAACCATAATCTTCTTTGCATTTTGGTCAGGTGGGCAATAGGATCATCAAAAAGAGAATCCATGTGCGTATTGAACATGTGCAGCCATCAAGGTGTGCTGAGGACTTCCGTCTGAGGAAGGTGAAGAACGATCAACTTAAGGCTGAGGCGAAGGCCCGAGGTGAGGTCATCAGCACGAAGAGGCAGCCAGAGGGCCCGAAGCCAGGTTTCATGGTTGAAGGTGCCACCTTGGAGACAGTTACTCCCATTCCTTATGATGTGGTTAATGATCTGAAAGGCGGATACTAGATCATCTTGTTTGGCAATATATGCTTTGTTGGTTTCCAGTAGGCAGGTTGAGATTTGTGTTTTTCCTTGTTTAAGCTTTTTGATATTAGCAAAGCGACTTATCTGGTTTAGAAAATCATATTGCAAGTAACAAAAATTATGAGACTATTGGATTTGGGAATGTTTACTGCGTTGTGCTTTGATCCAAATTCTCTGTATGAAATTCTGAATCCTTCATAGTAAAGGATGTGAATGAGTTTTAAGTGAAAATAAAGGGGTTGGTCTGTTTGGTGTGTCCATTCTCTCCAGTGTTCTTCTCCCCAGTGATTGAATGCCTTCTCAATTTAAAAATTGGCATCTCCTATTGTTGGTCCCTTTCGACATTGCTGCCTTTGCTAATGTGCCACCTTTGTTCCAGTTATGCACCATTTGCAATCTACAATTCATCTGTCTAATGTGTAGTTTGATTTGTGCTTTATGTTGTGGCCAATCTGATGAAGTCTAGCCCGAAAATGAGCTGGAACTCCTCCGATACCTTGAGTACGGCTCGGATGAGATGAGAAGCTTTAGAACATTCCAATCCGGGAGGATGAATCAGGGGCCTACTTGTTTGTGTCGAATTGATGTCCATGAATGTTTGTATTTCTAGTGGAAGTGGCTAAAATTGAAGGAACTTAAGTAAAGATCCGCATATGGCTGTCAAATAATCTCCTCTTTGGTGGCAAACGATTGTAGAAGCATAATCAAAAGAAAGCCAAGGCTTTATCTACATCACCATCATATATACCTTATCCCTTACCTCTTTAAGATTCTTCTGTGTTGGTTTTTAGGTGCCATTTAGTAATTAACAGAGTAGCTTGGCTAAAATAACATGTTCTATTTTATCTTTTTCTGCAAGGATGATGACCAAGCAATTAACAAGTAATTGGCACGGTTCGGCAAGTTGGTCATACAAAGAAAAGAATGTATTCTCAATTTAAAAGAAAAGTTGTGCCCTAGTTCTTTTGCACACTATATGAAAGAGGGGGACAAAACGGATACTTGGATTGAAACACACTTTACCATCTGGCAGGGTATTGATTTCTAACTATTGTTTGACTATCACTGGATTTCAACTGGGTGGTAATAACTGGTTAATGCTATTTTAAGGCTATCCATTTGCTTACCAAGAAAAAAAAAAAAAAGGCTATTCATTCATAAACGGCCTAGGCTGCCCCCTATCCATGGAAACCTGGGAGCATGAAATCATTTTAGGGTAGGAAGTTTGAAAGCTCAAGGTATGGGCTCCTCGTGACATACTTTGGTGTTGCAAAATATGGTAATCATCTGATCGTAGGAGGTGCCGTGCCGTCGTAACTTGTAAGGGTCTCAAATTTGTCCAACTCCTAGCTGTTAGATAAAAGTTTGATGGTGCCAAATTTGCAAGATCAATTCAATGGCCTTAAAAACTCGGGCAGTGTTTTGGATGACCCCTAAAACATAGGGGTTAGAGAGTATAATAGATTTGGATGGATCATAGGGTGGGCCAGGTGGTCTAAACAGGCTAGGATGTTCCATGCATATGGATGTCTTGGCTGTTTATATATAATAAACCGATCTTTATCTTTTAAAGACCCCATATATGAATATTTATAGGTCTCGGAGCCAATTTCATTCTCAGAAGAGAAAAGAAGACGTCAGCTGTCTGGAAGCTGAAAGATGAAGATCTCCCATAGCCTTTATATCTTCCTCTTCCTCTTGTTCATCTCAGGTTTATTTTCATTTCCGAATTCTTGAACCGTTTCAACGTCTTTTAGTAGTTTTAATCTTCTTATCGTTGTGTTCAACGTATTGATCTTGTGCTTGATCAGCCCATGTGACTGAATGATCAGTTAATCCAGACCATCCATTTAGTGGACACTTCTAGATGGCCCAAATTGTCAAAGTATTGTTCACTACCTAGGCAATGTTGGTTGTGTGTGTTTCAAATTGTTAAGACTCATATTTTGATTTGATTCCTTTTGAGTGTTTGCCTGATCATTTTAATTCCTCCTTTGTGCAGTGAAGGAGATGGTGCCTGTGATAGAAGGGGCCAATGGTATAAGGCCTCCGGAGCACACGTGTCGGAAGGTGATTGGATCTGGAAACTTTGACCAGCAGAAATGCTTGCAGGAGTGCTCTAAGGAAGGGAATGGCTCGGGGGAATGGAAAGAAGGCACTTGTTTCTGCATATATTATTGCCAACAGCCACCACTGTAATTATTCTTTCTGCACACTGCACAGAGTTTTATATGTAATCAGCTTTGAGATGGAGCATATTTTTATATGTAGACACTAATCATACAAGGTTTTTCTTTTCTTTTTGATGCCTTCCACAATGACCAGCTCCAATCCTGTCACTGTTATAATGGAAGTAGGCCAAACTACTGCATTTAGCGCGGGTTCATTGTAATCTAACAACCCTTTTCAATAATCATTCCAAGAGATCTTTCCTTCCTCTCTAAACTTTGCTTCGAGATAATCTAATACATCATGAATAGTTCCTGTTAATAATTTAGGTGAGAGAAGCAGGGTTTGTTCCCAAAACTATGAGGTAATAATTTCAGAGATTGCTGTTTAACTATCACAGGGAATTGTCACTACTGTATACATAAGCTCAACATGAGCACATAAAAGCTTGGAGACTCTGCTTTGAGCAAAGCAAGAGTTCCTTAAACAAAAAAAAGTGACCACATTACATGTTCCATTGATGATCTCCATATTAGACATGTACCAAATGTAATGTAAGATCCTTCAGACATCTTCAGTCATCAAATGAAATAAAATAAGATCTCCATTAATCTATCAACCATCCACTTCAAAACCTAATTAACATCAGATAAGACCTTGCAAAATCAAGCTCAAGAGTTTGTCCCGACTTTTTTCTACCCAGATCTGACACCCAACCCTTTTTCCTAACAGTTCATTGTAAGGGTACGTAGTATCTTCATGGACCGAGTTCAGGCAGTTCCTTCTTTTCAGTTTTTTTGGTTATCCCAGGTTGGGGGGCGGGAGGGGGGGCGCCCCCTATGGAGAAGGGAGTAAACCTCGGGTGAACCTTGGGTAAGGTGGAGGGCTTTATAGTTAGGGAAGTAGATCTCGGGTGAGGAAAGGTGTTTGTCCGGATTCGAACCCAACACAGACAGGTAAGAAAGACATTCCATTGAAAGACCGATTACAAGTAATGAAATTTACATGTACAAGAGGGTTCATGCCTTTGTATAACTGTAACCTAGGTTGCCTGTGCAATTTTGCTCTCCAACAGAACAAATTGCAGGTAAACTGAGTGCAGAGGATCCAAGTGGGGGCTTACCAATGTTCCAATTAGGCTAGCCCACCAGGTGGTGAACCTGAGCCAGGCAGATAGGCCAACTTGGTTATTAAAAAAAAAAAAAAAAAAAAAAAAAAAAAAAAGAGGAACAGTGTTCTTTGAATGTGCATGAATCTGCCACCCATCTTTTATTTTTAATCATTAAATAAAGAGATTATAACGAGGGAGGAAGGTACAAGAGTACTGTACCCTCACCCATCCAATACATACAAAAGACACTACTCAATACTTACATAATCATACCCTCTCAAGGTAATTACATACATTTTCTGCCACCGATCCTTTATGTTGTATCTAGGATTGGATTCATCCTGTTCTTGATACTGTTTCTTGACAATTTTCAAGACACTAATGAACCTGAATATATTAAATGTTGGAGTTTAACAATGAACGACCAGTATTAGTTTAACAATGAACAACCAGCATTATCGTCTAATCTTTAGAGAAAATGTGTACCATGTGGTTCAATTGTTGAACCCCTCAAACCACCAGGTTTATTTATTATCCAAATCAAGTACTAAATAATAAAAGTTACATGAATTGATTAAATGACAAATCCATTTATATAATCAACATAATAAATATTCATATTATAGTACCCTTAATTTAAAAGAAATCAATTCAGCATCACAGATGCAAATTAATTTTTCTTTCACACTATGCAATCATCTTTGCGTAAATGTGGGTGGTCATTAAAATTATTAGAATCTTTTATTGTTATATAAAAATCAAGGTAAAAAAAAAAAGTACTCAGCAAGTTGACTCTTGCATTCTAAACCATTTGATTGGTAGATCTGATTTTAAACACTTAATGTTTATTTTTAAATAATTATACTTTATGTTTGAAATGATCAATTTAAAATTGATGATTGAAAATGTAATTTGAAACTTAGATTTTTATATTCAAATTGAATAACATGGATACATGAAGATAAATGTATATTTATATTTTATAAGTATTTTTTTATAGATATTTTCCAAAATTATGACTCCAGTGGTGACTCAGATCCATCTTTAGAAATCTGGTTTTAGATTCAAATACAGATCCGACACGAAACCCTTGTATCGAAACCGACATTAACTTCAAAAAAATAAAGATTAAAGCTAAGTAAATTCTCAAATATAAATATAATTCAAGCCATTTTATCTCTTAAAAACCTTTGATTTATGATTTAATTTTCAGGTCGATATACAAGGATCAATTAATGCCTTGGATCCTATATATCTATATGGATGTGATGGCATTTGAATTTCTCTCGCATTCAAATATAGATATTATGAATTTATCTCATTTTTAAAAATAGATTCCGTACCTACTTTACCTATTTAAAATATAAAAAAAATCAATTTTTCCAATGGTGCCATTTGCCACACTATCCCATTCCCATTTGAAAAGCAACCTCTTCAGCTCACATGATTCATGATCCAGTAATAAAGTATCTAATGAGTCAAAATTGCGTACCACTACCTACTACCTTTTACACTTTATAAGAAATTACATATCACTAATGAACGGCCCAGATACAAGCTGGACTCTTCTTCAATTTGACCACTGATGGACGGCCCAGATTCATGAATCCAAACGGACGAAGGAGATGACGATAGCAGTTGGCTCTAACTTCGTATCTAACGCCCGCTTTGCCCTTTCGCTCCTCGACGGGTCCGTCAAAACTTAAAACTAAAACTAAAACTAAACTGAAACTACTCACCAACCAACCAACCAACAAAAACCAGAAAGAAGGAGAAAACTCTCTCTCATCATCTCTTCTTCTTCTTCTTCTTCTTCTTCATCCCAAAAACCCTAAAAAGATTTTTCCAAAACCCTAAACCCTAAATCGTCTTTCCATGGATGCTTCCGCGGCGGCCCTCTCTCGCATCGGCCTGGCGGGGCTGGCCGTCATGGGCCAAAACCTAGCCCTCAACATCGCCGAGAAAGGCTATCCGATCTCTGTTTATAACAGAACTACGTCCAAGGTCGACGAAACCCTAGATCGGGCGGAGCAGGAGGGCCGCCTCCCCCTCACTGGCCACTACAATCCCCGCGACTTCGTCTTATCCATCCAACGGCCCAGATCCGTCATCATCCTCGTCAAGGCGGGATCCCCCGTCGACCAGACCATCGCCGCCCTCTCCGACCACATGTCCCCCCGGAGATGCCATCATCGACGGAGGCAACGAGTGGTACGAGAACACCGAGCGCCGCATACGCCTTGCCGCCGACCGCGGGATTCTCTACCTCGGAATGGGCGTCTCCGGCGGTGAGGAGGGCGCCCGCCATGGCCCCTCCCTCATGCCCGGCGGCTCCTTTGACGCCTACAGCAACGTCGAGGACATACTCAGGAAGGTCGCCGCACAGGTCGACGACGGCCCCTGCGTCACCTACATCGGCGAGGGCGGCTCCGGCAACTTCGTCAAGATGGTACATAACGGGATTGAATACGGAGACATGCAGCTCATCTCCGAGGCCTACGACGTCCTCAAGACGGTCGGCGGGCTGTCGAATTCCGAGCTCTCCGATATCTTTGCGGAGTGGAACCGCGGGGAATTGGAAAGCTTCCTGATTGAGATCACTGCAGATATTTTCAGGGTCAGGGATGAATTGGGGGAGGGTGAATTGGTGGATAAGATCTTGGACAAGACGGGAATGAAGGGCACCGGGAAATGGACGGTGCAGCAGGCGGCTGATCTCTCGATCGCCGCCCCCACCATCGCAGCATCGCTCGACTGCCGGTATCTGAGCGGGTTGAAGGAGGAGAGAGTTGCGGCGTCACAGATTTTCAGGGAGGCCGGAATTGGGGAGGTTCTGGTGGGGCGTAGAGTCGATAAGAAGCAGCTCATAGATGATGTGAGGCAGGCCCTCTATGCTTCCAAAATCTGCAGTTACGCCCAGGGAATGAATCTGCTGCGTGCCAAGAGCCAGGAGAAGGGGTGGAATTTGAATTTGGGCGAATTGGCGAGGATTTGGAAGGGAGGTTGTATCATAAGAGCTGTGTTTTTGGATAGAATCAAGAAGGCGTATGAGCGAAACCGCGGTCTGGCGAACCTGATGGTGGACCCGGATTTTGCAAGGGAGATGGTGCAGCGACAGGCGGCATGGAGGCGGGTCGTCGGACTGGCAATTGAGGCAGGTATCAGCACTCCGGGGATGTGTGCCAGTCTGGCCTATTTCGATACTTACAGGAGGGGGAGGCTTCCTGCCAACCTTGTGCAGGCTCAGAGAGACTTGTTTGGAGCTCATACTTATGAGAGGATCGACCGCCCTGGATCATTCCACACAGAGTGGACAAAGCTCGCCAGGCAGGGTAAGGCCAATGCCGCCGCTCTTAACTGAGAAATTTGCTGTTGGCTTTCTGGACAGCATTAGTTATTAGATTTGCTTGTTTGGATTTTGAGTCATTGTTAATTTTCTTGAATTGGGGCGTTTTGCAATTGACTGCTGAGGCTCAATGTTGATTTTGCCTTGCAGTGTGATCTCACAATAAATTATGCATCTGCCCTTTAGTGGCCTGTCTGTTGGAAGAACTCTTCAAATGATTTTCTTCATATTTCCAAAAGAGATGCACTGTTTTTTTTCTGTTCCAGTTGATAATTTTGTTCTGCTTTCATGTGATTTATATGGTCTTGATTGTCATCAGCATGTGGATATTCCTTGAATCGTGCATGGGTTTTGATTTGATATTCTGGGAGAAAAGATAACCATTTCTTCCACCAGCCTTTGTAGTAGTAGTTTTATAGTCTTATAGACCAGGGAGGGCATGACTAGTATATGCTGTCACCCATCAGCATTCAGCTGCTAGTTAACAGTTTATGTGTTTAAGGTTCTATCTTTAACATTGCCAGTGAAGTATGTATATTCCACCCTTATATAGTGCTGGTTGAGGCTTTGTACCATCTGCTACTCTGATAGTGTTTGGGCCCGTTTGTGTCCCTGTAAATCTGGTTACTTGGTCCTCTGGAAACCTGAGCTCTGGGAGTGACAGTGTTTGGATTCCTGAATATCAACCATTAGAAGAATAGGGCAATTACTTACGTGAAATGGAAGAGTTGTAGGTTTTAGGATTTTTGCTGAAACTGAGTTACCAAGTATAACTAGGTTTGCACATTTCTATGAATGATATTAAAGCATGGACCCCTAGAGACTCCTATATACAGAGTCATGAACCTCTTTGTCTAAATTGTTTCATGTGTTGTGAAAGATTCAGATTAGATTTTTCAGATTGGATTCTAGATTGCAATTTTTTTTTTTTCTTTAAAGGTGGAAGCTGGTGTTAGCAGCTAATATTTTTGAATTGTTGCTTAAGCTTGACAGGCCAATGTTCAATCTTTATGAAGACTGTTGGAGGTTGCTTTGATTCCTTTTTGGATGTCACTACTGGCTTGATACACCTGCAAATGATTTTAGTTGTACTAACAGGTTGATGGGTTTTGGCTTGGTTAACTACTATTTTGGCTTATGGGAGGAAATTTTTTTTTTTCTCTTTCCTCTTCCCTCCTTATCCATTGATATGTGGGTTACTGTGCAGTGTGCAAATGGGCAATATAAGTTCTCATTTTGTTTGCACAGAGATTCCTGCCTAGACAATTGGAGAACTGGGATCGCAATCTCCTGTATTCCAATTTGAACACAAAAGTCAAGCTCTTGGAAATTTTGATCAAGTTGAATTGGTAATTGGGGTGTTCTGTCATTTCAAGTGCAGTTTTTAAAAGGGCACGTTGGATATGGAGGGGACAGCAGGGATAGGGGTGAGCCAAATACCGCTTTGATCAAGCTATCCTAACTATCAATTTTGAAGCCTCCAAATTTAATGGTGCTAATCTACAGGAGGTGGGTGAGTGTGAATGGCTTGGATTTTTCATTGGTGCATCCCACTTCACAAATAAAGAGGGGCCAGAACGGAGCTTAAATAAAAGTGGGTTGGTCTGAGAAAAACCCTTTGGTAATCTTCCCATTTTGTGTAGATGTCTTGGATTCTTTTCCATACAGACATATGTGGTATTCTTGAAATGCAAGTTTGCTCTTCTGAATGTAGCTTTTAGAATGAAACTATATAGACCTGTCCCTTGGTTTTTCTTTTCTTTTGCTTTTTGTTACTGGTCATTACATCCTTACAGAATTTGTTAAGGCCAGATTACCACTAGAGCCCTACCAAACTTGATCCTTATTCAGTGGACCTGTTCCCAAGTGGGACAAAGTTCTCAACCATCACCCTACAGCAAAGGTGAGTGAGTCAGTGATAAAAATGTTGCAGCAGTCAACTGCTTATACCAATGTGCTTATAAGGTTTTTAATGTGATTATGCTCTTATTTTTTCCTTGTATCTTTTCTTCTTTGTTTCAACGTCCAAAATATATGGTCAACACTCGTTCAAAAGGATGGTTTGTATGCATCACCAAAATGCTAGGAACAGAGGGTTTGGTATCGATAAGATTTACTGAATGGTGCTCAATGCACGAGCTCCTAACACTTATATAATGAATCCTCTCCTCTGCAGACCATGAGTAGCTCTGTATACAAGTCATATCAAAGTCATGCAACTTTTAGAATATACATTTTCTTAATATGTCTGAACTCAGCCACAAATTGCATGTCTCAGCTTCGTGAATGGACAAGAATTGTAATCCATCTTCCTTTCTGGTTCCATGTGAAGTCCAAATTGTGTTCTTTCAGGAGATGCATGGTGTAGGACTTCACGATGAAGTCTCTCGTGTTATTTCACACGCGCTTATAGACCTTGCTTTCTAGTTCCACAGATAGGATTTTTTATCACGGTTTCTTTAGATTTTAAGAGTTTTTATTCTTGTAATTCGACTTTAGATTGATGGGATGAAGCAATAATGGTGATTATCATGAATGCCTTGTAAAAGTTAAGCTTTGTTCTATTGGGAGTACTGCAGACTATCAAAGAAAATGAAGTATATTCTTTTTGTATGTTGCTATGGCTTGAATCAGAAAGGATTGCTAGTAATTGCTTACACTGCTAGTCCTGTATCGACTGTGATATTCTTCATGAGCTGGTTATCTGCATGTGCTCTTGTATTTACATGTAGTTGAGTGTTGATCCAGTGTTCTCATATAGCTGTCAACCTCGCATTTTTTGTCCTAGATAAATTTCTAGAAACAGGGTCAAACCATATGAACTGATGCACACCTTTCAAGACCTCTGCCCATTCATTTCTATAACTCAATGAGCCAATTATATTGGTGAGCATTTCTTAACCCACGCTGAACTTTGGATGGTCAGTAGAAAATTTCATCATCCGCGCGAGGTCTGGTCTATATAGGTCTTACCCAATTTAAGGGGGGAGAGTTTGGTTCAATGTTTCTGCTTGGCTGGATTCCAATCCAATGGGCTACTTGACTAGAGTTAGCTTTAGAAGTGCAGATTTTGTTTCTTGTTTTTTTTAAGGTTGAAGCAGATTTTGCTTGATGGTACCTCAACTGACAGCATCGAATGATTTTTTTTTTTTTTTACTATCTTCACGGGTAACTGATGCTACGTTTTACAATATGCAATGCAACTCCTCCCGAAATTGCAAGATGACAGCCATCCAATATTTCTCCGGATTTGTTCGGACATTCGCTGTTCATAGTTGCTTTTTGGAGATTCCAGGACGACTAAAATGAATAAATGGTGTTGATTCTCTAGTCTCTGATCTGAGATTTTCTTTAACATGTACTTTTCTTCTGGAACTTCGTACAGAGAGACATAATAAAACCATCGACTTCATTTGATGTTCATTGCTATATCCATAATCGATCAGAGGATAAGAACCTTTTTTTTTTTTGGCTCAGCTCTGTGGCCAGGAGGAGGGATTTCAAACCCTGGTGGTAGGGATGCGAGGGAGAGGCCTTACCAACAGGCTATCTCTAGATTCCCAGATAAGGATAAGACTTGGGAACCTGCATCTTCTAGCTTTTCAGAAAGGAGTTACTAAAACAATCCCACAACCACACCTGCACTATATTTGGGCCCTGCCTTTCATGTTGGAAAAAAGCACTTATAAGGTAGTTGCCTCACCAATGAATTGGCTCGTGTTTAAAATAAGAGGAATTTATGGGACAAATCCCCGTAGGACTCCATACGTCCTACCAAGACTCCGTATCACATTGGATACGGAAGAGGTCCTCATGTGGCAATTTTCTCCCTCTTTTTTTTTTTTTCATGTTGTAATATGGTTGATATCGACCATCCCTATGGTCGATATCGACCTATTTGCTGTGTTCAACAGAATGGTGGTCGATATCGACCTATTTACTGAACACAACAGAATAGTCGATATCGACCATATCGCCAAATAACAAGAAAAAAAACGAATCTGGGTTTTTTCTCTTGGAGGAGGAGGGAGGAGGATCGTCTCAACATGCCCATCTTCTTCTCTCTCCCCATTCAAAACCTCATCCCACACACAAAATAAGTTCATTCTCTCTCTCTTTCAAATCGTTCAATGGAGGAAAAATCTCTCAGGCATTTCATCAAACACCTTTATTACGCACCACCAACCAACACAACATTAACAAAAACGACATAACCCATCCTTGTCCTCTACTCAAATGCTCATATTCCGACTCTTCTCCTCCTCCCCAAACCCCACTAACCAAATCCCTCAAAATCCCTTTCTCCTCTTCCCTCGAAATCCCCTTTTCCTCTTTCTTCAATCTCTCTACTCTCACCTTTCTTGACGTTTGTAAATGGGCATGGATCATCTCTCTTGCCATTCCATCAACTAAGGGAGAAAACTCAGATTCGTCTTCTTTCTTGTTATTTCGCGATATGGTCGATATTAATCATTCTGCTGTGTTCAACAAATAAGACAGTTACATGTTGAAGAAAATCTGATAGACATAATGGTCGATATCGACTATATCGCAAAAAAAAAAAAAAAAAAAAAAAAAAAAAAAAAAAAAAAAAAAAAAAAAGAAAAAAAGAAAAAAAAAAGAAAAAGAAAAATGCCACATGAGGACCTCTCCCGTGTCCAATGTGATGCAGAGTCTTGGTAGGACATATGGGGTTCTACGGGAATTTGTCCCGTAAATTCCTCTTAAAATAAACATAAGAATTTGTTTTTCAATGGTACATTTAATATGTTGCCTTTTTCCATTCTCTATCCTTATTTTTGTTCTCGTTCATTTTGGTACCTCGATCAAGCTGGCTTTGTTATGTTGCGATTGAAATAATAATAGTGACAAAAGGGGTAGAGAGTGAATAATGTAAAAGTCTAGTGTTTTAACTTTTATGGGTGATGTAACTCATGATGCATACATACCACTCCAATTGAATTGGAATCTGGCGTAGACGCTGCTAGAGGCTATTTAAGGTAAGTTTATCTATTTTTACTTAAGCTGGTTTGAATTGATGTGCCCCACGCACACCTACTCACACACATCAATTCAAACCAGCTTGAATTAAAAAGTTCGTCCTATCAATGCATTCAGGGAAAAAAAAAAAAAAAAGGAGAAAAATAGTTGATGGAGAGTGGACCCCAGATATGTGGGTCATGCCTCTGCTTAGTGTAGGTTATTGGCCTAGTATTTTATTATTGTAGTACTATGTGTGACAGCATGCTTTGAACAATTTGAATGATTTTTAAGGTTACAGGAAAGGGGAAAAGAAACTCTTTCTTGACCTTCAAACATGGGAGACCTGACTTTGATCTTACCAAAAAAAAAAGTATAAATGGAGGTTTTGTCTGTCTTAGAGAACTGTATATCTTTGGTAAACAAATGGTCTGAAATATCAATGCAAACCATAGTCCTATAATATCTTTCTTAAGCATGTTTTGGTTCAACCCAAGGCCCTTAAATGCAAGGTTAAAAAGACAAAAGGAAACTTTTGGTGCTTACTGGACCAACTGGGTGTAGACTGTAGTCTGTAGAACCAGATGTCAGAATTTTATTTAATGTTGTATATAAGGGCAGGCTAAAATCTAATCTATTTTGTGTGTGGCACACCTTGCTGTAAACTCTTTAGAAATGAATAAATAAATCCCATCTCCCCATCATCAATCAAAGTGACATAAACTGATAATAAACCATCTGATTTGGTTACAATTTCGAAAGCATAATCACTCTTGGGCGAGTTTCTAGAGAGTGAGGGGCGGCGGGGAAGCTTGATCTCCCAAGGTGGGGCTGGGTCCTACTGCGTAAAGTATTTCTAAAGGGACTCCTGTAATTCCCACCGACACAAAGGGGCAATTCCGTCCAGAAGGAAAAGATCATTCAGGGATCCTAGAGTCATTTCCGGACCTTAAAAGGGTAGTGCTCTTACGAAAAAGACTAAATAGACGTAACTTTGGGATGAGTCTAAAGACCCGTCCCAAAGTACTGTACATGCAGTAGGACTCTGCTCTTACCTACGCACTGAATGTTACTTTTCACACACGCACTCTCTCTTTCTTTTTATTCCTAAACTACCCCCCTCTCTCTCTCTCTGGCCGGTAGCTGCTTGAGCCACCCTCTCCCTCTCCTTCTCCTTGTCTCTTTCCCTCTCTCTATTCCTCGTCGGTCGCCGCCCGCCGCCCGCCCCCCACCCCACCCCACCCCCCACCCCACCCCTTCTTTCCTTCCTTTCTCTCTTCCTCTTAGAGGGAGAGGGAGAGGGGGTGGCTGCCTAGGACGAGCAGGGAGAGGGACATAGAGAGGGAGAGGAATGAGAAAGGGAGAGGGTGGGCGGGCGGCGGATGATGATGATGAGCAGAGAAAGAGAGATAAAAAGGGAGGAGGAGAGGAAGAGGGCGGTGCGGCCGGCGAAAAGCAAGAAGAGTCGTTGTCCACAGGCGGCGAAGGGGGCGGCTAGCCTACTAGAAGAGGAAAGGGTAGTACGGAAGGGTAGTTTGAGAATTAAAAAGAAAATAGTGGGAAAAGTGATATTCAATGTGCAAGTACCAGCATTCTAAAAGGGACATTCCCAAACTCTGAAAAAGAAGGGTGACAACTGACAAAGGTTGCCCTAGAAATTACCAAACCCTCCCAAGGGATCCAATCCCAATTCGGGGTGGGCTTTTTGTGCAACCAATATGAGACATGGGTGGGGCGAGACCATTCCCATTACCGGACCTGTCCCGTCCAATTAAAACCCAATTTAATGCGTCGATTTCAAGGCGTCTCAAATCCGAGCGTATGCAAGCCCCTTTTTTCTTTCCTTTGTTTATCTCTCAGCACTCCCTAAATCCATATGTCTATTTTTTTTTCTCGCTTCCCTCTCCTTTTTTTTATAGAGAAAGGAAAGAGAGAGAAAACCCAACTCCCCCCTCTTCTCCTTTTTCCTTCTTTCGCTTTCTCTGGAATGGAATGCTGTTTCCTCGCTCCTTTCCTTGAATTCCCGCTCATATAGATAACCTAATTCCTCTTTTGCCCTCTCCGCTTCTCTTCTTCTTCTTCTTCTTCTTCTTCTTCTTGTGTTTCTCAGGTGAGGTTTTGTAGACATGGAGATGGGAGCCGGAGCGTACAATCATCGCACGGCGGAAGATGTTTTCAGGGATTTCAAGGGCAGGAGAGCCGCCATGATCAAAGCTCTCACCAACGGTTTCCTTCTCCTCTTTCTTACTTCTTTTGGTCTTTTGTTTTATACCTTTTCTTCTGGTGTGATTGCTATTTTTGGAAAGCTAGGGTTTTGAGAATGGTCTCATGTTCTGTGCAGATGTTGCTGAATTTTACCAGCAGTGCGATCCAGGTTAGGTTTTCTTTTTTCCCCCTTTCTGCTGCATGCTCGGTCTTTTTTCTGCAGCTAAATTTATAGTGTGTTTTTGCTCCGAGCCGCTCATATTTTTGGGCCCCACCATGTGTCCATTCATCGGATGGTTCCCAGACCTTTAATTTAAACTCTCTCTCTCTCTCTCTCTCTCTCTGATTTTTGACCCGACGCAAGGATGGATGGCTGATTTGGTGAGGTGTGGCCCACTGAAGGACGGCCAGAGACTCTGCACACGTGCTGCTAAGGAAAAACCTTTTTTGTTTGGGTAGTTGTTTGGTGTAATTCTTCATGAATCGGAGGGTCGAAGCATTTGGGTACTTTTTTTTTTTGGTTAATGGTTATGTGAATTGGTGTTTGTAGGATTATTACCTTCTTATTTTTTGTCTGGTTAGAAGATGGATAGTGGGGCCCACGTTTTGACTATATATGAGGACTGTTATTTTGGTGGGGCCCAGTTTTAGATGGGTATCTTTTAAAGAATCTCCTGCAAATGAATGGTGGTGTAGTCAACCGTCCACATTAAAGAGAGAAAAGAGGAAATCTGCTTATTGAAGGAGAGAAATCAAACTCTTTGTGAAATTTCATTCATGTGTATTTTGGAATACCTTTGGAGCATCCTTGCCAATGGAGGTTTCTGGAATGAGGAAGTTTCTGATTCATGGGTGTTTCAAATCCTTGCACTTCATTAAATCTCTTATCTGTGATGATTGAATTTAACCTAAAAAACCATCATGATTTGTTGGAACCAAATGTTTCCTTGAGTCAAAATATATTTTTGGATGATACATGCAAAGCTCAAAGGTTTGGGTTGCCTTGGGCCCTCTTAAAAAGGAATAGTTAGGTAATCTCTTATTCGGGTTCTTCCTAGTTTTTGAGAAATCCTTAAAACTGAGGATACAAAATATACTTTACCGGGGAGGAATCTTGGAACTTAAACATGCTCTTTGATGGACTAATGCAATGCTTTATGTTACTTCTCTAGAGTATGGATGTTGTGACATCCATCTTTGTTGCACTCATACTGAAAAATTGGTATTTTTGCTGAAAAGATTGGAATCTTTCTCCAGCCAGTATCTTTCCAATTCTTTTTTTTATTTTTTATGAAAGCCATGGGTATTTAAGTATTTGTTTCTCTGTTTCCTATCATTTAAGTGCTTCAAATTTGAAGTCGCATATTGCAATTGTTACTGCGCATCAACCCTTCTTAGCTATGTAGTTTTATTTTTGTATATGATTGGTTATGGCAACTTTTCCCTTTGTTTGTTAACTGGTGTAACCATTTCAAATGTTAAATGTTTTGTCATTGTTTGCCAATTTTGTTTTCCATGGTCAATGCTATGTTCTACTTAGTAGTCAAATGGTATACCTGGCAGAGAAGGAGAATTTGTGCCTTTATGGATTACCCAATGAACAATGGGAAGTGAATTTACCTGCTGAAGAGGTTCCGCCTGAGCTGCCTGAGCCTGCATTAGGCATTAACTTTGCCAGGGATGGGATGCAAGAAAAAGACTGGTTGTCTTTGGTTGCTGTCCACAGTGATGCATGGTTGCTTTCTGTGGCGTTCTATTTTGGCGCTAGATTTGGATTTGATAGAAATGACAGGTGACTTTTCTGCCTTCTTTATTTAGTAGTGTGAATCCTGTCCACTGGAAGTGTAGTTGGATCAGTGTCTCTTATCTTTATCTTTTACTGTTTGTTTTGATTTGGTTCCTTGTATCCTTTCTTTTCTGTACTATCTTATCATCCATTCAATCTAAATTGAACATCATGAGCTTTTCTTATCGGACTTCTTTTTGTATAATTGTATCTATTTCAACAGGCATTTAAAATTTCTGTCATCCTAGTTTAATCTGTTGTGTTCTGTGCTCAATCAAACTCCGATCAGCTTGTTTTCGGCCCTAATCATGAGAATTAGGTGAAACTTAAGCATTGTTATATCTGTTGAAATGTAGGAATAGGATAGAAAATAACACATGGCAAAAGGTTATGTAGAGTTTGCCAATAAAACAAATGGTTATGTAGAGTTTCTGCTGATTCTGATTTTGGGAAACGTGGATTTATTAAACGGCTTTCTTTATTATTGACGAATGAAATTTTTTTGCCCTTATACTTTTAAATGCTTGAGGATGATTTTCTTATTTAAGGAGTGATTTCTCATTTCTACCCTTTTTGTGTGCCATGCCTCTTGGTGTACTTTAACTTATTGGGTTATGGGAGATAATCTAAGTATGCTGTTGTTTGTTTGTTCCTTTTTGTTTCCTCTTTGTCAATTTTATACAACAGCTATGATTTTGGCGCTGACAAAGGAAGATTGTTTGGGAATGTAGTAAGAAAGACCAAGGGAAGACCTATTATATGTGAAACATAGCAGAAATTGATATGTGAGATAGTGCCATAGTGGACTAGTAGAATTTAGCTCCTAGCATGGATGTGTAGAAGTAGAATTGCAAATTCACTTCATTGATGATGATGTTAGAAGTAGAACACACCCTCACATGATGATAGAATCGCAACTGTGTGCATCTGGACTTACGCATGGATGCATGGAGTGGGCAGGATTTGAAGTGGTTATCATGGATGTTCCCTGGGTGAAACTTCACCCTGATTGGATGATTGTCTCCATGCAATTAGGTCTTTGAAATGTATGGTTAAAGTTATGTATTTTAACTGTCCATCTTTAAGGCTCTTGATGCACTAATTATGCTTTTTTGTGTGGTGTTCGTCTTTTTGGAGATCCATTCATCTCCTTCCCAATGCTTACCGCCCCCGTAAATTAACATTCATCCTGTTGCATCCCATGAGAGATGAATGTTATAAGGGAACGAACTTTCAATCTTAATTTTTTATTTTTTTGGGGGAATCAAAATGGCATTTAGAATTAGCATGAAGTGATCTGCATCACTTAGTGACATTACATGTCAACTTCAGGCAACAGATCTTTTGGTGGCGGGGGATTCAACTGGCAGCAGCTTAGAAACATTGAAATTAATGCAACCGGATACTATTTAAATCGTATCTTAAAGATACCAAGTTGTATCAGGTATCAAGATTGTTTAGATATGAATCCTTGCAGTTTTGCGTATCTAAAGGATTGACAATTTGGGCCCTGGGATGAATTGGTATCTGTTTTCTTTCTATAGTTTAAATTGAATGACAGCATCTTTGAAGTTGAAGCTCTCACATTTTGCCTGAGTTCATCATCATGCCTTATGAAGCCTTTAGAAACATATCATGACATTCATTCTGTCACCTGTTTTTTCATCCTCTGCATCTTCAAAGTGCTACAACTTACTGAATTTATATATGCTGCATATTTCTGTTGTCTTGCCCCTTTCTTTTGTTTATTGTTGTAATCTGAATCTAATGTAGTCATCTCCTTAAGGTAATGCATCTGTACAGAGGGGCATGGCTGATATTGTTTCCTTAAGTATTTGCATTGAATGATGTTAAAAAATATAGGTGAAATCAACTCCACAAAGAAGTGCTGCTTTATCCTTGGATCTGTCCCTGGCATGAAACCTCCAAATGCAGTGGGTTCTTTAAGTCCAGTTAATTTAATTTATGAGTCTGAACATTCTGGGGAATAGGATGTACATGGTCAAAATGAGATATGTTTGTCATGACTTATGATGCCTTTAGAAATATATCATGACGGAGGGTATTCAAGTGCATCTATCCCTCACCATGTGTGGTGAGGGACACCCCTTTTGGGGAAGTTTCAAGTACAAAAGGGCTTTTGTACTTTTTGGGAAGATCCCCTTTTGTACTTGAAACTTCTCCAAAAGGGGTGTCCCTCACCACACATGGTGAGGGATAGATGCACTTGAATATTTTCCATATCATGACATTCATTCCGTTGCATGGTTTTTTGTTCCTTGCGGATACAGTGCAACAACTTGTTGATTTTCATTAGGCTGCATTTTTCTATCTTGCCCCTTTTCTTTATTATCGCGCACTCCCTGTTACATTTAATGAAGTCATCTCCTTGACGTAACACATCTTGCAGAAGAGCATGTGTTGATTATTTTTTTCCTCTAAGTAAATTCATTGAATGCTGATGCGAAAATAAGTAATAGATAATTTTTCGGTGAAATCAAATCCCACAAAGAAATTCTACTTTATTTTTGGATCTCTCCCTAGCATGAACCTCTAGCTGTAGGGGGTTCCTTACGTCTGATGTATTGCTCTTGTGGTATGAACTTTCTGAAGAATATGATCTAAACCATCAATATGAGGCAGAAATGGGTTATTTCATATGGATGCTATGGAGGGGGGTAATATTATTTTCCTTCTGTCAGGTTTTCTGTCTGATAATTATTATTGAGACAAGTAATATTAAATAAAAATAATAATAGAGGATGATCTAAATGATATAAGTGCAAGTACCGGTGCGTGGTGAGTTTCATTTGCAATGCACATTTATGTAGATTCAATTCCTTTCCAATTTAAACTTAAACTTTCCATCAAGTAATTGAACTTCAATGTACGCTGTATGGCATATTGTGGACCTGTGGTCAATCTTTCTTGGATATCTGTTTCCTACTGTAAATCTCTAATATTTATTGTGCAGGAAACTTCTATTTAGCATGATCAATGAGCTCCCGACAATATATGAGGTAGTGAGCGGAATTGCAAAGAAGCAAGTGAAAGACAAGTCTTCGGCTACAAATCACAGCAGCAACAAATCCAAACAGAATTCTAAAGGGGTAAAAAACACTATTAAAAATCTCTATTGATCTCATAGTGGCTATAAAGTTCTTGTGTTGCTTTAATGGATCACCTACAATGGACAATGGTGGGTGTCTGGAAGGAAACTGGTGCCCGTAGTGATATCTTCTGTAAGCTTGGCACAGCAATTCTTATCGCCATTCTGTGTTTGGACTCAATGGCCGAGCCTAAAATTATCACAAGATTTACTTATAATAGTGTGAAAAAAATCCCATATAGCCGACCCCACCTAGTGGGAAAAGGCTTGGTTTGGTTTGGTTTGGTGTGAAAAAAATCCCATTAAACTTGAATTTGTAGCATGTAGCACTAGGGTTGAAATTGGCAGAGACAGCTGGGCCCTGTCCCACTTGAGCTGGATTTCAGGATTCCTGCTGAGTATATCAGCCTTTTGGCCAGTATGGGGGTGAGCATTCGAGCTTACTACCTGGTCCAATGCCCACAACTGGCTTTACAAAATAGCTTGCCGCACCCAACCAATCAAACTCATATTGGTTCATTACTGGGCCACTCATGTCAGGCCTGGGAGGTGAAAATGGGATGTGAAGATCAGTCTGAATAAATAAACAGTTAGTTTGAAAAATTAAAAAAAACCATGGGCCTGACCAGCTCAGCTGCATGTTGCAACTCTGCAGATAAGCTGGCTTTGACAGTTTGCACTCTGTACTTAATTTGAGTTTGATCTATTGCCTTCATTTACACAAGGTCTTGACAGGAAGCATTATATATTTCCAACATTTTTAGGCTTTTTTATAATGAAGTTTGCTGTTTTGGCTAAGTTACATCCCTTTTTTTTTTTTTTTTTTTTTTTTTTTTTTTTTTTTTTTTGGTTTAAAAAATTCTATCATTATGTGTGTGTGTGTGAATCCATCAGCTGAGCGCCATTGCTCTTAAACACATCGTGGGGCCCACGTTTTGATCATCTGAGTGGACCATAAAACAGAGACCCCCCTTGATAGTCATGGGTCCTGAGTATCGCACCCATTCGAATGAATTGGACCGTTCGATCGCGGATCAATTGGGCTGGTGATGATTAGAGCTTCCATCACCATACACGACCCATGCTGGGGGAGATCTTTCGACCCCCACTCCACCCCAGTTCCCATGCCCAGGTGGGGCCTGAGGTGGGCCTCACAAGCACTGGCTTTCAGCAGAGGACTAGCTTGTGTGGTCGGCGTGAGAATATGCGTGGCATCCTCAAGCATCAAGTTTGTAGAAGTGGCCTCATGGAAGTCATGGCACTCTTGGTTTGGTGATCTTGTTGTGTCTTGTGGTCTTTGTCATGGAGCCAGGACCATGACCTAAAGCTCCATGATGTGACATTTCTAAACCCTGATTGGTGGCCTCTTGATACATGATTGTCGATCGTGAGGCTGGTTGACATTCAATGAGAAGAAGTCCAAAAGTTTGGATTCCTATGATTATGACATTCTTGGGGGGGGGCCTCCAGAACACCTACACTTTATCCAATTCTTTCACCCAAATGCACCCATTACCATGGTTTAACACTGCTCCCAATATGATACTGATCTCACCATCACAACAGAAAAAAAAAAAAAAAAAAGAGGCAGAACATGTAGTTTTTAAACTGAGGGCCTTAAAGTAACGGCAATGTTCATTTGGACTTTTGGACCCCCACCCAACCTACACGCCCAAATCTGTTCATCACCCTACTATTGGTTGTTATGCAGTCGGTGTGTCCTGCATGAGGGTTTTTTTTTTTTTTTTCCAGGGTATGGATCGCCGAACCCAGTTCTTAAATGTAACAGAGGATTCTAGGCATAACCTGTGTCATATCCCATGTTCCAGTTGTATGATTCCTTGTAGGTGATTTTTAATATATTTATCTTTGTCATCATCTTTGAGGATGAAGGGGATCATGGACAACCAGGATAACATGCAAGGGTTTGCATTGTTGTTGCACTCCTGCCATGAAATAACAACGAGGAATGTTTTCTGCATCCAAACATATAGATCCAGCTCAGTTGTAGATTTTATGGCTGCATGAGCATGCCTCCAAAATGCGCAAGGTCCAACCTGTCATGAGGCGAACCCTGTTGCTTGTACTTCATGGCTTTAAAACTGGACTGATCCAGTCATCATAAGGGGACAGTGTATGAATGGAAGGTTAAAAATTGGCTAGCAACAAGTACTTTATTGCACTCATCGCATTACTTGATGTTGCTGCAGGTCATTATCTTTTTTGTTTTAAATGAGACTTTTTTGGCATTTGAAACTTTGTTTCTTTCAAATTTATATATAGGGAAGAGGATGCCCTGAGGGAGGGAGGGAGGGGGTACTCTTGCAGTAGTGAACTGTGCCCAAAACTAGAGATGGAAGCCTAAACTACCTAAATTATAGATATCAACTGATCTTGTTCTAAAACAGGACTTCATGATGCACTTCAGTTTCTGTTGCCTACTGCATTTGTCAATTGTCACCTTAAGCATTTCTCACTTATGCTGATATTAATTGTAAATATCTTCAGTCCAGTTTTAGATTGAGGAAGACCATTGTCCATGAACAGATCAAGCTCATGAGGGGATCTTAGATGGCAACCTTACCTCTCTTTTATACGTATTTAATGCATTGTAGTTTACCTTGGGACACCTGCTGAGTGGACTATCCTGGCGTTTGAACCTAGGTTCATAAAAATTCAGACTCAGTCAAGCTTTAGTATGCAATGGGGGTCTGGGCACGTCACACTGAACAATGGATGGAGAGCAGAGCAACCTGACAATGAGGAAGACTATCTGTCTATGAGCTAAACTAGATCTCCCCCTTTATCTTTTTTCATAAGCAGTAGTCCAGTCACATCTCACTTGTAGTTGTAGCAGTAGGCTTCAAACCACCTAACGAGTAAATAGGCCTAGTGACTGAGCTGGGGCAAATATTCCTGGGTGTGCTGAATTAACATTTTTGGTTCTTTCGTAAACATGAAATGCTGGCACATGTGGCTGCTGGCTGCACCTGCAACCACATGCAGTCTTTGCAAGAGTACTATCTTTATATCTTGTTAAGCACATTGTAGTTAACTGCATAATTTTCTTGCAGTCGTGTTGCCATTTTAAAGTTTTTGTATCTACAATTAATTCACTGTACTGTTTGACTTGTTCTCTTAATGTAACTTGCAGCGGGGTTCTGAATCTCAGGCCAAGTATTCAAAGGTGACACAACCGCCCAAGGATGAAGAAGAGGGAGTAGAAGAGGAAGATGAAGAGGAGCATGGTGAGACACTTTGTGGTGCTTGCGGCGAGACCTATGCAGCAGATGAATTCTGGATCTGCTGTGACATATGTGAGAAGTGGTTCCATGGGAAGTGCGTGAAGATAACCCCTGCAAGGGCTGAACATATCAAGCAGTACAAGTGCCCATCTTGCAGCAACAAGAGAGCCCGCCCTTGATGGGCCAGACCCCTTCTTATTGGTAGACTTTGCCAGTTTGTGTGTAGCTTGGATCCATCTTTGCCTATGGATGCGATAGGCTGTGTACATGTATGAAAACTGAGCTTTTTCAATCTTAGTTGCAGACAGTAGTATACTGCTGTGGGTAGTTTTAGATTGCCTTTTCTATTTCATTGAGAATGGTTTATCTCCTTTTCTTTAAATTTGTTTCATACTATCTGATGATGGAAGTGGTTCCATGATCGTTTTTTGTTGAAATTTGCTTCTGCTGCTTGAGGTAGTTTTAGATTGGCTCCTCTATTGATTTGAGAATGGGATTATTGGTCCCCTTTATTGAAGTTTAGGCTTCTGATGATGGAAGTAGTTCCATGATATCCTTTGTTGAAATTTGTCTCTGTGATGCTTGATTGTGGGAGTGATTTCTTGATAATATATGCATCCTTTCATATTTGTAATGATGTCATGGCCTCAGATGATTACCAATTCTGTGTTGTGTAGCTGGATTGAATGTGTTTCTTAAAGCAGATATTTATGGATCATCACATAACCCATACCTGGGTATGCTGCTTGGAATTTGGTTTGATTAACCCTGATTTGCTTGCTTTTATTGGCCGCCCATCTTTCTGTTTTGATGTCTTGTTTCTGGCCCAGGTGCATTGAAGTTCATAATAACAAACGGGATTGGCTATTGGACCGCGGCAAGAGGCATGACATCCAAAGTCACCAATTTTCTGGTGGGTCTTAGTCTCGCTCACGTGTTGACTGGGATGCATTGAGGTATTGTACAACGTATATGCCATGGACTGACCATCACACGAGCAGGAGCAGGAGCAGGAGCAGTTTTTAGTCTATTTCCAGGAGTTGAAAAACTGTCCTTTTGAGTGATTTAATACCATTGATGGCTTGGGTATAATTTAACCAGCAACGAAACTTAATTCAGCTGGGGAAAGCATGCTGCCAGTGCCACCCTCTGTGTCTCTCTAGCCGTATTCCATCTCGGTAGGGATATAGATTGGCAATTACAAGTGGATCATGGCCTTTGAGATTGAATGGTATGCGACCTGTATATCTATTTGCAGGTCCAATGCATTACCATCTCATCATATTACTACCAACTGTTTATATGAATTTTCACCCTAATGTCACTCCATGAATTTTGAAATGCAATGGAACGAGGGACCTGATAGTTTCTACTAGAATGCTACTTTCAATTTCAGAGCTCTGCTACTATAACCCATTTGTTAGCTACTAGTTAAAAATTGTGCTCGAGTCCTTATCATCTTATTGACTTGCAAAAAGGCCCCGTGCTAAGCACGGGCAACTCGATTCATAATATTAAACATTAAAAGGATATATTATAAAATTGAAAATATATCATGGTACAAAAAATTCATTTTTAAAACATGCATTGTCAATATTAAATATATTCTAAATTCTAAAGGACTACCATGACAACATATCACACAGAACTCTAGATTATATGCTTTAATCAAGCAATTAATTTTGCCAGAGAATAATACAACTGAAGAAGGGATACGTGTGCAGGTAAGCAAATGCTCTCTATCAACTAAAATTACGCGTGTAGGTTAGCAAATGCTCTCTATCAACTAAAATTACTTAATAAAACAACAAAGTCCATTCAATGAAAAATACCTTTCAAAGTACAAATTAGCTATGTGGGGAAACTCTTTAAACATTAGAAACTACCATCAGAGGGGCTCGAAATATACTAGAAGAGATATATTCACTCATACAAAGCCGAACAACAATGGGAAAACCAAAGAATCTCAGAAAAAAAAAAAAAGAAAAAGAAAAAGAAAAAAAAAGGAGGAAAGAAAGAAAACATACAAGAATCCATAACACCAACAGTCATCCCTAAGTGAGTGTTTTCTTTTGTTCTCAAACAATACCAAGCACTTAAAATTAATCTTTGACCTAATATAATTACCTATATTTCAAATATATCAACAGTTTTTAGTCGGTAATTTAAAAAATATCAGTGGTCTGACTGAAGACATAGTTCAAACTTGTAATCTCACAAGCATAGCAAGTAAAAACTTTGAATGAATAGGTCGAACTTGGAATCTCACAAGTAGAGCTGCAAAATAGACAATATCGTGTAGAGATCATTTCTGAGGCTGTTTAATAAATGAGGATCCATATGATAAGGTATGGGGGCCAAATGCAATCCATGCTCTATTTGTCTTTATATTTCTACTCCCACATAAAAGAATTGACAGAAAAAAAAATATTAATTAGATTAACCTGTGATCAATGGCCTTTAAGATGTTTTCTCTTTTCAGCATCAAATACGTAGGCCCACCACAAATCCAGGTCAGCTGCCTGGATGGCCCAGATCAGGGATAAGGAAACACAACCAAATAGATCCAAGAACTAGAAACCTAGAAACAAAGAGGAAAAACAAAAGGTTATAGAAAAGAACTCATTTCATTTTACTAGAACAGGAATGTTTTCTATCCACAGCATTGCAAAAACAACAAAACATATCACAAATTCAAAAAAAACCGATTGGATTTCCAAGTAGTCAGTGAAATATATGCACAATGCTCAAACTACATAATTCTAACACACACAAAAACGCACAAAAGAAAAAAGGAAAAAAGAGACAATACCCCAATTCAACAACAAAAAAGAAGAAACCACCTTGTGCCCGGAACATCAGTGAAATATATGCACAATGTTCAAACTACATAATTCTAACACAAAAACGCACAAAAGAAAAAAGAAAAAAAAAGAAGAAGACGACAATACCCCAATTCAACAACAACAAAGAAGAAACCACCTTGTGCCCGGAACATCAAGTTTGTAAACTGCATCAAGCAAAAATATCTCTTAACTATTGGGATCTAGCGGGATACTTCCCAACCATGTGCACATCAATGAAATTCTCATTTTTAGCCAAACCTATGCCTAGAAATAAAAGCATCATCAAAGCAGGAATAATCACTATAGTCATTTCTTCGTTGTGCTTATGACAAAATTTTAAAGAACCCTTGTTTATTTCTCATCTCATGTCCAAAATAAACAAACTACATTATATTTGGATTATTTCAAAAGAATACAAATATGGTGAACATATATGAACTACAAGTAAGAATATTTTCTTTTTTTGGTAGAATCTACAAGTAAGATTTGAAGTAATAAATTTTAATCTTTTTTTTTATAATTTCTCAAGTAATTCATATATATATATATGTGTTATTCCATTCAAAAATTAAAAGGGTTTAAAACAATAATTACATCATTTATAAATAAAAAAAATTTAAAAAGCATTAAAAATACTTTCACGATTCTCTGCGTCTTTGTCTTCATCCAAAGAAATGCATATAGGCTAAAAATAATGGAGTTATTTTGAAAGTTGTAAATTATTCTCATTGAATTTTCATCATACACCTAGTATGCATAATGGAACCTAACAAAACCCATTCCATCCATCAAACTCAGAAACCATTTGGGATCTCTATTTTAAAACCACAATTGGCCAATGAAAAAAATAACTTACCGTCCACCATACAATACAATAGAATATGGGTAGTGGAGATTGTAAGTGCTTAAAAATTACAGACTTAGTTGAGTGAGGATTTGCTGTAGAGCTATTGGGAAAGAGAATGACCTTGGAAGCCTGAAAAGGAAAGAAATAGGTTAGAGGCCCTGACTGTGGCCAGCCGAAGGCACTCCGCAGCTGTCACGACCCGGGCCTGAGACCCGGCAAACCCGAGCCGTGATCAACATACTTACTCCAGTAAACCCTGAATTAACCGAAGTTAAAACGAGATTCACAAGGGATATCATTCTCAAAGTACCTGTCAAATACAAAACTTTTGCGGAAACAATTATATTTGACAATATCCATTTACGATTTACATGTATATAAAAGAACGTTCTTATACATGTATCATTCCTAATATACATTTACCAACACTGCATATTTAAAAATACTATGCAGACGACCATTAGTTACATTTCTAAAATGTTAATTACATTCCCAAAATGAATTTATACACAGTCCTCAAGACATTTCTCAAAACATTTATCAAAAGTTTCAATTGCACTCGGATACCCAATTCAGACGGTATCCCGCCGGTTCCACTCTATCAATCCTCCTGGAGGAACCGGAGTGGTCTCCTCTGCTGGCTTCGGGAGCGCTGCAACACCGGTAGAGGCAATCGGGCCTGTAATGCCATCAATGACACTAATGAACACGACGGTTCAACAATGTATAAACAATTCTTGCAATAATGTATTAACACATTCATATTGCATTAATAACAATCTCAATACTAGTGCAATCTAGACAATTCTACTATAACAATAAAAGACACAATGTCAGTTAATATACATGTACGAATTGGCAACTACCATAGCATTCATTGCATTACATTTCATTTCATTATCGTCTTCCCTCAAAGGAAAGATTTATTTTCATTTACCATCTCCCCTCAAATGGAGGATTCATCTTCCAATGGAAGGCATCAATCAATACCCGAAGATACGATCGGAATTTGGTGGGACTTACTAGTGTCAGGGCCAGGGACAACTAGTATCACCACGGAGCTCCGGAACACCCCAATATCCATTTGCTGCAGCAGGATTAGTCATTCATTAATTCGTTGAACTCATTTAGAGTTCTAATACAATCGCTAGGTAGTGCCAGACTCAAGGTCAATATCCTTCAGTAAGAAATCCTTTTATGGATCCAATTCAACTCAATAATTCCTTTCATGACAAAAGAAAGGAATAACAATAATATCAATCTCCTTAGATTGAATCACAATGACACAATGAAAGTATTATTAACCACGTATGGTTTTACTCAATCATATTTCAATCATAATCAACCATTCGGGTGCAACCGTTGGTTTCCAAATGCATGTATTATTCACGATGGACATCACATTTATACATTTAATGTGTGCATTTCTAGTCCCCGTAATATCACCCATGGAGCTTAGGCCATTATCGATTATGGTTTGTTCAAGGAACCCTTTGAAATATTACTAATTCTCAATGATCTAGTTTAATCCATGATTAGTCTTAAAAACTAATCGGGGAAAGCATTTATGCTTACGAGTCGTACTCTAAATTCTCGTAAAAATCCAAAACTCAAAATCCACTTGGGTAGGACCGTTAGGTCCGATCGATTGGCCCAAATTTTCACTAACTATCATCGTTGGGCCAGCATCAGGTTCGCTCGAGCGAATTATTGTTCACTCGAGCGGACCAAGACAGAACGTTGTTCGCTCGAGTGGACCCACACAGAACTATGTTCGCTCGAGCGCACTAAATGTTCGCTCGAGCGAACAGAACCTCATTTCGTCGAGCAAACAGAACTGTTCACTCGAGCGAACCCCTTCAGAATTTTACTCGAAATTCTGATACACTCTCTCTTCTTCTACTATCTTTCTCCATTAGCTTCCACAACCTGCATAAAACCATTGGAACCTCCTGTTTCCCCTCATATATCATCCATTCACATTCTTTCATAATCACACTTTTAATCATTCCTTAATCACTTCATTAAGCATTCATAATAAACCCAAAACTCAAGAAAACTTCATAAAATCCATGGAAATACCATACATTTCTACAATGGTTAACACTAATTATAAGCAATGTTTATACTTGCCTCTTTGGAAGCTATTTGCCAAAAACCCTCTTTTACTTAGCTTGGGCTTGGACACAATAATCCCTTTTCAAACCCTATTTCACAAAAACTACCCAAATGAACTCCCATGAGTCATTTGTACTAAAAATCCCTACAAGACTATCAATAGAACTTGGAAATCACAAGGGAGATCCATTACTTACTTGTAGCTCAAAGGGGAAAGAGATCTTGAGGCCTTTTTCAAGCTCCACTCTTCAACAATGGAGGATTGGCTTGGGGAAGAAGATGAAGTTGAAGAGGAACTCCTCAAAAACCCACTTCAATCATTCTTAGCTTCACTCTTGATGGAGAGAAAATGGAAGAGAAAAGAGAAAGATGGAGATGCTCTAGGGTTTCTTTGAGTTTCAAGAGGTGGAATGAAAGAAGAACCCATTTCATTCTAATATAAGTGGGTTTACACTAAAACCCCCTCTTAATAAGCTTATTTACATTTAGAGTCAAATGAGGGTTCACTTGGCCCATTTGAGGTCTAATGGAATCGTGTTTATTATGAAAGTTGACGTACTCTCCGAGATACGCACGTTGGTATCAAGAATTTCCGTATTTGATGAAAATGCGTGAAAACCCGTATTTACGAAAAAGTCCTTAGCTTACCTTGTTTGAGTCTAAACTCATTTTAATCCATTTCATTAGGCTTAATGTGTCATTTGAGACTGATTTATCTCTCTTTGGTCATTAATCTTGATTAACCAAATTATTCATGCTTAATTAGCATTAATCTCAATTAATTAGACTTAATCACGATTAGTTCGGGTCGGGGTGTAACAGCAGCCTAAGTTAGTTCAACAACTCAACAAAGGTTGAATGAGCGGATAAGGAGAGAAAGCTAGGGGTGTGTTGTGTTTTTTCATACCTTTGCTGGTTCTACCTCATGCATATATATATATAGGCGCAGATCCCTTCTGACCATTCCTTAGTAGGGGGTAGGTGGAGGTGCTGTCCCATCAGGACCATACCTTAACCTTTAGCATGATTGCTGATGTGATGGTTGGATAACATCTACGCTTTATCTATATCCGGTGCCCATCCTATCTGTCAGTGCGTAGCCGTAATTTCATTAATGTTGATTAACATAGTACCCGCCTCGGTTTACCAAGCTGTTAAAGGTAAACTAAGATCGAGTACAGCCTCATTGTGGATTTATCTCGACACTGTTGCCGAACTGTGCATGCTAGGTACTATTACCGAGCTGTATAGGAAGAGAGGAGGGCGGCTGGTACTTCTACTGAGGCTGACTCGGATCTAATCGTGGAGTGGTGATGCCACCGAGCTCCAGAAGTTGAGATCAAGACAAGCCTAACTGGTTCATTTGCCGAAATGGGGGCTTATCTTTGTATTATGAAACGCCCCCACACAGAGATGATGAGGATTATGGAAATGATGAGGCTTTCATCAAACATGTGGTGGGTGGCTTTCTCTGCAATGATTGCATCAGTTTTTTGCAAGACGGATTGACAAAGGTGCCTGTGTAGGCATGGGCTTTCCACGATCCAATGCATTGTTGTTGAGAGGAACGTAGAGAATGAAAAAACATAGTGGGTGAGGAAGGCCGAGAGACATGTGGGCAGTCATCGGCTTAGAGAGGAGAGGGATGATTGTAGAATCTAAAGTAAATGTAGTGTAAAAAGGCAATTGAGAGGGCAAGATTCTGCTTTTCACAACGGAGAAGATGAGGGGTAAGGAAGAGAATGAATGAAGAGTGAGGTGTTTGCAAAAATGGTTTTTAACGGTTTTAAGAGTTAAAAGGCAAGTTGAGAGTTAAAACGAATTTAAAGAGGGATTTGTTAGGGTCAATTCTGCGGAGATGGTCAAAATCAAATTGAAATGAAGCCTGATTTCTCAATTAGAATCCACTTCGCTTCATATATATATATATATATATATATATAACTAGCAAGCGATGCCCGTGCAGCAACCAACAACATTTGCAATATAGAATTTGTAGACAAAGATAGAGATATAGAATCTTTTAGTGCATACTTCTGATACAATGAAGTTGATAAGTAAATCGATTATATCCCACACTTAAAGAGACAAACATTAAGAAATATTTATTTGTAAAGTAATTGTACACACTACCCTACAACCTATCCTTATCCCAAACATGTGCTCATTTCATTGTCTATCGTTATAAGACAAAACATTTGAAAATGGAAACTTTTTTCTAACCCATGAATTTTGAAATCTATATCAATTGAAATAATGGGGCGAGAAGAAAAGATGGATATGACCACAGAGTTTGTAAAATCTTGGTGCTGGACACAGTGGCATGACAAAAATTCCAAAGAAGTCCTTAAACAACTTAACCATAAGATGCCACTGTGAGATAAGTTATTTACAACATTTATACTAAAATTTGTTAAAGAGAATTTAAAGAACCCAATGGAAGTAAAATAAATAATTAACACATAATGATTAGCATTTAAAAAATAAAAAAAATACAACAGAAAAGTGAGAATTCATAGAAAATCCCATGATAAAAAGTGATTTAAAAGAAAAAAAAAACAAAGGAGAACCGAATACCCAAAAGTTGAAACAAAAATGGGGAAAAAAAGAAACTCACAGTCTATGAAAACCATATAAATACAAACCATAAAAATATTGCAAATCTATAGAAATTTTTGTATAAATCATATTAAAATGACATAATTAAAATTTCTCAAATAAAATATGATGAACTCAAAAGTAAATGAATTAAAAAAGGTTTACATCTCAAATTGAAATGTTTAATGATTGCACCAATTGTCTCAAGATGCTCATATTTTAAAATAGGTTGAACACTGATTTAAACTAAGCATGCAAATGAGACCTGAGACGGTACTAAAAATAGATATAAAGAAACAAAAATATTATTGAACTTGCTCTAAAAAAAACTACAACGAACTTAAAAGTAAATGAATGGAAAAAATGAAAGTTCTCTTGTTGACATAGAGAAATATAATTATATTGGAGAAAGTAGAAAATTATGATAATAAGAATGAGCTTAATTCTTTATTTAGATATACCAATATTATTAGAGATTCCTTTTACCATTAGTTCCGCATTCTTAAAAAAAAGTGTACAATCAAATCAATAGATAAAAAAGAAACCAGACAACCCAGAACCAAGAGTGGATTAAATAAAAAAAATTAAGGATTAAATAAACCAGATAACCCAGAAATCGGCATTTCACATTCTAAAAAGAAAAAAGAAAAAAAAATCATATAATCAAAACAAACAAAAATACTTGAAATTCCTTAGATTAGTGGCACTTAGACACTAGGATCCATTAACACTCAAATGCTATTGCTTTGATAGAAATAGGACGCTATTGAGAGTTTCTTAATAGGCAAAAGGTATGATGGAGAGTCCACATAAAAAAAAAAAAAAAAAACTTTATTTGAAAAACTCCAGTATTTTGTATTATTTTTTTTTTAATCAAAGAATCAATTTGACTGTGGAAATAATCTAGAATGTGGTGAAAATTTGAGGTATCCTATAAATAGCAAGGATGTTTGTCTTAATGATAGTGATTTTTAATAGATGGGGTTTATCGTAGTATTCTACTCCATTTACATCGCGATTTATAAAAGTTAAAGCCACACAAAAAAAGAAAAAAGGAAAAAAATCAGATTCCACCATTTCTCCCTCGGTAAGCGTGCATGGTAGCACATTAGTTACATGGAAAGTTTCTCATCTCCTCTTTAGCTTCACGCTGTTGTCGCGAGTTTTTCTTTTTTCAATAATATTGTCATTCCATATATTATATATTCATTTGAGTTTAGTTTTATTATAAAGTGATTGTCGTAAAAAATTAATGACTATATAGGAAATCATATAAAATAGTTATATCGAAAGTTTGATCATCTATGCTTAAAGTACAATGCATAAGTATGAAAATAATAACAACAGTATTTATAGGGGTCAATATTCTTAAAATATAGTTATTTCTATAAATATCTCGTAGATAAATTCTAACTCCCTGTCAATATTCCAAAGTGGGGCTGGGTCTCTTCCTCATTAATTGATTTTAAGTTTTTGTTAATAAATATTAACAAAAAGATGCTCTGTGATGTAATGGTAGGGTCACTCCTTTGAAATCCATATTATCCTAAGTTAGAGTCTTGGCACATACCATGATTAAATTTTACCATGTCATTAAAAATGCACGGGTCAGGTTAAGTCTAAAAAGTGTGCTTTATCGTAGGCCCGTCCTAATTTACCCCGACCCGACCCGTTTGCTAGGGCCAAACTAAATTAAATTGGTAAATTGGATGAGTCAAAATCAATTGGAGCAAATTGGATCTAATTTCAATTTGAAACTACTTTGCTTCATATATAATAACTGGTCAAAATACATTCCCCATGATTCAGTTCGCTTCATTATATATAATTAAATGGAATGAATGCGTGCCATGTTTTATGAATGACTAGATGATACATTGTTTTAGCTTTTGCCTTTTTACTAGATCCCGTGATCGTGTGTGTGTGTGTGTGTGTGTGAGAGAGAGAGAGAGAAACTATCTTGTCTACTACCAAGGACATGTAGCCAAGCTGCGGGTTTTGAGGAAGGCCCTCCTACGGGCTTATTTGTTTCCCATGTTTTGATTTTGGCCTTCTTTTAAATGTATAAATTCCGTAAGCTCATGCTTGTGGGGCCCATCATTGGTCCATCCAAATGAATCAAACACACGACCCCCCCTCCCCTAAATTGTACATATCCACCAACTTTTGGTTAGATCCGAATTTACTTGGACTGTTGGATCGATCGTGTACCGATCTAAATTGACTGTTGACCATTTAACTTTTGGGGTCCAGATGGAGATGATAAAAACCATGGTTGGGGCCGATTTTTTTGCACAGAGGAGGGTCTTAGGGAGTCCTTGAAATCCCTCCATCCCCACCCCTATGTGGGTCTCTAGGTGAGCCCCACCACACAAGCTTACATTAAATATATATAGAGAAATATGAAAACTTTTTTTGCGGGACCCAACTAGCAACCCATTCAAACCTAGCAACTAATAGGAAAACCCCCCTGATAGTCACTAATCCCAATGATTAGCACACATCCCAATGAACTGGACCGTTGGATCGATGGTTGAATATTTTTTTGAATATGAAGCCTTTAAACTTGTGGGCTACGGATGAAAGGGTTAGGCGCATGGGTTTGAAGTCAAACTTAATACTTGGATTGGTCTCACATAAATCTTTTCATCCCTCTTAGTTCCATCTCCAAATACGGCCCACAGTTTAGCCCCATAATATATGGATAATATTCAGTTCCTACGTGAATATAGGTGGCCAAATGCATCCCCTTCATCTCAGTGGAATTACTGTGGGGGAAGCTAGACTAGTTGCCAGTTAGAGACAGAAGATTTGATTTTCTCTCACTTATGAGTGAAAGAATCCATATCCGCTGGTTGGCCAAACCTACTACCCAAAAGTACAAAATGGACGGTCAGATCCATGCCTCGGCCAAAGGAGCTCACGTGGTTGCATGTGAGATGTAGGATCTCGCACTGGTGTCGCCCACGGTTCGACGAGACCGGGTGCGTACGGCCGCCTCGTGGGTAGGTCTTCCACGTCTCAGCTAGTTGTTGGGTCGAGAGACCTCGTTTCATACCCACAACCCAAAACCCAACCCGCTCATGAATCTGTTGGAACCCATTTCCCCACGACACCACACAATCCCCACTCCACCACTACTCACTAAATCCAAAAATCATTCCCATTTTCCACAGCACCCACACAGCCAAGTCTATCACAGCCGTACATCTTATCCTGTTGACCCATTTTCACCTCACTCAAATCACAATTTCAATAAAATCACCCACAACTTTCTTGTAGCCATTTCATTTCGGCTCTCCATTTTTTATCTATAATATTGGGCATATCCTACATAAGATGTATTTCTTTTGTCTTGGGAAGGGGTGGGTCAAAATTATTTTTATATCTAATGATAAGGATAATGCAAAATTGCTAACCTTTTGGTGGAATGCTGACATGCAATCGTTCTTCTTATTGTTAGGATTATTAGAAACCCTTTTTATTTATGCTGCCAAGGCTTGCTTCTTTTTTTTTTTTTTTTTTCGGTAATTCAATCAATGCACTCTAAGTAACAGACCAGATTAGAGTAATAAAAGTTTCTCTGATGATAAACTTGAAAAAAAAAAAAAAAAAAAAATGTGGTTACTAATTCAACTTTGAGCCTGGTTGGATTCATAGCTCACAGAAATCTCATGCAAGTGGCACCTGACAAAAACGACCCCCGATAGAACCATATGAAATGAAATGAAATGAACAGTTTTGGTGACTAAATGGGCCCCATTCATGTAAGTGTGGCGGCCCACCCATTACCATCGTCACCATCATAACCAAAATCCCTAATCCAGGACCAGAACATAACAAAAAAGAGAAATCCATCTCTCTCTCTCTCTCTCTCTCTCTCTCTCTCTATGTCTCTCTTCTTTTTTTTTTTTTTTTAGTTAAGAAAGCATCCGGTTCCTCTCATCTCACCCTCTAAAATCCCCAAAATCCCTTCGCCTTTTTCGGCTCCCTCTTCCTTCGGAAAAACGGTTCTCGTTCTCTCTCTGTAAATAGTCTTCGATCTCTTTCCCTTTCCAAACCCTGGAAATTTTTATTCCCAGCAAAAAGCAAAGATCGATCTGCATTTCTTCTTCTTCTTCTTTCATGGCGGATTCGTAATGGGACCGGAGGAGTCCTCTCTTAATAATCTTAAATAAAAATAAGGTACACTATTCCTTCTTATCTGATATATCACCTCATGTATTTTAATCCAAACCCAAACCCTAAATTACGCATTTCTTTCAGATTGTAAAGTAAGTTAGAATTAGGGTTTCTGTTGTATATTCATCTTCTTTTAACATTTACCGTTAGGGTTTTAGGAGGCGAAATCGAGTACAGATAGGAATCTAATCTAGGTTTTTTTTGGTAATTAAGAAATCTCCCAAAGTGGAGAAGATGAATTTGGGCGCCGAGGAAGAACCGGCACCCGATATCCATCTCCCAGCCGATATTGATTGGCAGATGCTTGACAAATCCAAGTTCTTCTTCCTTGGCGCCGCCCTCTTCTCCGGCGTTTCCGCCACCCTTTACCCCGTCGTCGTCCTCAAAACCCGCCAGCAGATCGCCCATGCGCACCTCTCATCCGTCAAAACCGCAGTAAAAATTCTCCGGCACGAGGGGTTTCGCGGGCTTTATCGCGGATTCGGCACCTCCCTCATGGGGACGATCCCCGCCCGGGCGCTCTACATGACCGCCCTTGAGGTCACCAAGAGCAACATCGGCACGGCGACGGTACGCTTGGGCCTCCCGGAGCCCATGGCAGCCACCATCGCCAATGCCTCCGCTGGCGTCAGCGCTGCCTTGGCGGCACAGCTCGTCTGGACGCCTGTGGATGTCATCAGCCAGCGCCTCATGGTGCAGGACGATTCCTCTTGCAGCGGCGCCTCTAAATACCGCGGCGGGATCGATGCTTTCCGGAAGATTCTCAGATCCGATGGCCTGCGCGGCCTTTACAGGGGGTTTGGAATGTCGATACTCACTTATGCACCGTCCAATGCTGTGTGGTGGGCCTCGTATTCGGTCGCCCAGCGGCTTGTCTGGGATGGGTTAGGCTGTTACTACTATTGCAAGAAGGATGATGATGGTACTAAGGGGGCAAGTGTTGGGCATCGGCCAGATTCAAAGACGGTTGTCGCAGTTCAGGGATTGAGTGCTGCAATGGCGGGTGGGATGTCAGCTTTGATTACCATGCCATTGGATACAATTAAGACCAGATTACAGGTGCTGGACGGAGAGGAGAATGCAAAACGCCCGCCCACAGTAGGGCAGACAGTTCGGACCCTTGTGAGGGAAGGTGGGTGGAGCGCTTGTTACAAGGGTTTGGGTCCGAGATGGGCCTCCATGTCGATATCTGCAACCACTATGATAACTACCTATGAGTTTCTCAAGAGGCTTTCTGCAAAGAGGCAAGAGAACTTGACCTGATAAGCACAAGAGGAAATGTGGTGTTTCTTTTTCTCCTCTCTCTCAAGGAGTGGTTACAGCTTGTTTTATCGATGTAAGTGATGCGGATCTTCTCTGTTTCAGGGCACATCTGGGTGTACATAACCCAAAATCCCGCGCAGATTTTGTGTAATGTACAATATGTTTTGGGGTGGTGCATAAACAAGAGACCTTATTAAGTGGGATAGTGTTTATGTTTTTTTTTGGGCTTTCCATTCCAAGTGAGTGAATATCAATGGCTGATGAAACCTCCCCATTTGATGGGGTCTCCAATTTCATCGAATCAAATGCACCATGGCTGTGTAAAATGTTTTAATCAACCTGTGATCTTGGGTACATTCAAATGCACCCTGTTCCCTTCCTTTTTCTCTACCTCTCAAGGAAGCTAATCCTTGGATCTGAATTTTTCTGGTTTTGAAGAATGAAGTTGAAGGGGATGACCTAAACTCAAGGAGGGGATTTTTCTTGTACTTTGTATATAGTATATAGTATATATATATATATATGTATGCTTATGCCTATGAGATGGAAATGAGAACTTGCAATTCTAATTTCCTAATAATGAATAATGATCTTGTGGGTAAAATCCTCTACTTTGAGATCCAATAGTATAAATTATCTTTGATGTCCGATTGCTGCATCTTGTCTCTGTTGTAGACTCGTCATTTCATTGTTCAGTAATTTTACTTGTTTCATTGCGACTTATTGCATAGTATCTGCTTATTGTTCGTATATCGGATCGCTTCAAAGTCCCATGTTTTCCTTTTCCCGGATCACAGTGTATAGGTTTTTATTCCCTTTTTGAAGTGAGGAGTTTTAGAGTATAAATCTTTTACCAACCCAGATCGATGGGATTAGGCTCTGTTGAAAGCAAAGATGATGATGATTTCCCCTTTTTCAGATGCTGTAATTATCATGGCAGTTGATGATGCTCTCGTTGTATTTCCATTTTCCAGTTGTTATTTATGAATTATGATGCATATTTGTAACTATTTTGGATGATGCCCGAGTTTGATTCTGGTAAAACCACCTAACAAAATTAAGTCCTAGCTTTATATGTACTGCATATGCATTATCATTGCTTTTAATCTGGAACATCCATAATCCATATGGTAGGTCGATTGTACAAATAATCTGAACTTTTATGATTTTTTTTTTTTTTAATGGTTGTTGAGCCGCTGCCCTTTGTCTTCTTGACCATTTATCTAGTTTTCAATCCAATGTTTAGTCCTTTGATTAGTGTTATTTTATACATTTGCCTGATTCCTAAGTACTTTGGAATTTAAGGGAAATTTTAGGGGCGGAGTGAAAGGACATAGATGAGGATCTAGAGTTGGCTATCAATTTCTTTAGATTTAATTTTAGAATGAAGAGTGGTCGAGCTTTCTTGTCAAACTTGTGATATTCTTGTATAAGTGTATTTTAGAATTTTTACCAACTAGGTAAATGGCTTTTAGTAATGCATTACAGAAGGGAATGGTTAATTGAACTATTACCCGTCTATTTACTTAAACTAGATCTCTGTTTAAACTTAAAAGAGTGCTAAGACATTAGTATATTTTATATATATATATATATATATATTACTTTTTTTTTTCATAACATCAAGCAAGGTGATTATTTTATCTCAGGCTTTTATTCTCTTTAGGTGGAAAGGTAATCCTGATTATCACCATTTAAAATAAAATAAGGCAGGTGTGACAGGCCACATGATCAAGTGCTAGTTACAACATAAATTATATAATTTAAATTGCATTTTCATTTAAAGAAGATTGTAAAATACATTTGAATATAAATTTTAGTTTCTGTGTGTATGTGTCTATGTGTGAGTCTGGGGGCAGTCCCTAATTATATATTCTTTTAGTACATTTTGAGGGATGATGTGGTGCGACACGTCATACTTTGATATATATATATATATATATATATGAAAAATATTCATGTGCATCTATCCCTTATTATAGGGTGAGGGGCACTTTCCCTTTTTGCACAAGAAGACAAGAAAGTGTACTTCACCCTATGCATTTGAAAATTCACTTTTGTACTTGAAAATCTCCATTTATGGAAGTGTTCCTCACCCTATGGTGAGGGCTTGTGGATAGGGTTTTAATGAACCTTGCTTCAAATCAATTATAATAGCTTCAGATTTAAGGGATCTGGAAACTTTTCTGTGGCAAAACTTAATAAAAGAATGATTTAGGTAATTATCACCACGGGTCGAAGAGTGCACCTCATTAGCTGTTTCAATGTCTGGTTGTTCGACAGTAATACTAGTTTCTTTGTATGCACATGTGGGCGTGAATGCCTGTACTGTGATATGAATAAATATTCTTACAGCCATGGAAACCATTAATTTTTGAATTGATGTTTATATTGTATTTCTGTTGGGTGGGCTGCTCGATGTTTGCTCACTCTAAATGATGACCAGTAAGTACCTCTATTTCTCACTTTTACACTTCCAATGTAGGTTTACTTTCACAATTTCAATTTCAAGTAGCCCAAGTTTTCAGGATCAGCTCGGGAACAAGTCTCACTCACTCACTCATCTGGTGTGCACGCACTTGAAACACCATTTCATTTTCTTTCGTACACACGATCAACGTGATGCCAGTTCAATCGTAACTGAATTGAATTCAAGCATCTGATTCTAAAAGCAAATAAATACCTCTGTTATGTTTGTAGGGTCAAAGGAAAAAAAATCCGATCCAGTGGTGTGATTAAATGAACCATACTATCAAATCTAAAAACAATGGGACAAATGGGACTACGCGCACTTTCTTGTGGCTACATTCATGAACCCTGTGCAATGGGGCCCACTGTCAGAAAAGAGTGGGTGATGTGAACTGCACTGTTCGGTCCGGTCGGACCAAATTCGACTGAAATCAGTGTGCTGGTCAGTTGAGTCCAATACTCAATAGGTACTTGGGGCCAAAACTGTTAAAAATGATCAAAACTCTAGTGGAACTTCCAAAAGGAAAGGGCTATATAGATATACTGATAGCAACGGCCTTCAGATGCTCACGTTTTTTTTTTTTTTTTTTGGGTGGGGTTTGGGGTGGGGGTGGGGGTTGCAGCTGAGACCTAGCTTGATTTCAGCAACCCATCAGAGCTTCACCAGAGCTGATACATGGTTCCATTACAATTTAGATCTGGTTGGGTCAGTATTCACTTTCTATACACACACAAAAACACCCACACATAGCTTTGTTCAGGTGAGAATTGTTCTCATGGAGTCACATGGATAACTTTTTCTGGACCCAACTGTGTATCCCATCTAGGGATGGCACCATGGTGATGAGAAGATTTATGTGGGACCATCCCACGTATCAAGTTTGACTCCAATCTCATGCCCTTAATCCCTTCATCCGTGGCCCACAAGTTTAACGGATTCATATTAAAAAAATCATTAAAAAAATTGCAGCCCTCCATCCAACGATCCGAGTCCATTCAGATAGGTCAGGAATAGTGTGAATGGTTTTCTAGGTGGGCCCCACCAATAGTTCTCATGGAATCACGTTTTACCTGAATATTCTCAATATGCACATAACTTCCCCTTTTGCTCCCCTTTGAGTTTAAAGCGTGGACCCTACCTTAAGCCAATCCAATCATACATACTACTTTGTGAATTGGTATAAAGTCCAAATTTGACACACATCCAACTTATCCAACTTTTACTCCTCGCTTGATTGAAAAAAAAAAAAAAAAAAAAAAAAAAAAAAAAAAAACTAATGCCTTTAAAACCATTAGACTTTAGTGTCATTGTTCAAAAGGGTTAGGATAATTTAATGGAGTTAAAAATTCTCATATAAATAGATCTCATCTCGATTATTCCATCCAGTGACATTATATGGTTGTCATATACTATAGTAGCCCAACTAGGAGGGGTGTTCTTTTTTTTTTTTTTTTTTTTTTTTTTATTTTTTTTTATTTATAAAAAAAAAACATCACTAAGAGTTTTCTAGTGCTCTCATAAGCTGCAGTTTAGCTTATCTTAAGCTAGAATAGTGCTAGTCTCATAAATCAAAATTGATAATATCTGTTTTTTGTATGATGGAATTGGAAAATCCAGTTCTGATTAGAATTATCTTGATTTTGGAGACGTTCATCATGCAAAAAAACAATAATAATTAACACTTTAATTTATGGAACCAACACTGTTTCAGCTTAGGAGAGCTGGCCCCATATATAAAAGAAAACCAATGGAAGTGAACTGATGCCCTTCATGTGCATCTTACCATTAATAAACTAACCTTTGCACTAATTACCAAGAGATTTTCACTTTGCATTAATAAACTTCACTTGCTGACAGCAAACCTTTGCAGAGAAGCAGTGCAGAATTACTTATTCCTGAATGATACTGGCTTAGGCCCAAACGACGAAAGTGGGGGTTCCATCATCCATGTTTGAGCAAGCCCTGACCCAGTTTTAGCTTGAACGTCATCTTTGCAGGGTCAAGTAAAGATCTCAACCACCATCACCATCACTCACAAGTCACCATTTTCAACCACCTTTGTACAAATCTCCACCACCACCCATTTACAAATGCAAGTTGCCACCTCCATGTTGGTGAGCGTTTGGCATGGTTTGCAGACATCCAGGTGGGAGCATTTATGGGCCAGGCTGAGGCATATCTCAGGCCCAGCCTCCCGATAGAAACAGATGCGCATATCCTGCTCAAACCTGACACAAGCCACAAATGGCAGGCCCAATCCCACCCATTTAATCAATCGGTCCAGGTGAGGCAACCTGGCCTTTTGTTATTTGTATGGGCCATCTAGCAGTTGTTTGGACATTTATCATTAACTTACAAGGACTTCTCATCTGGCCGGGCCAGGCTTGGCTTTGGGGTTTCCATCACATAATCCAATCCCATCCCGGACTCAGATTGGCCCAGCCCATGAGCACCCCTACATCCAGGTGGGCCCTATAAACTTGCTCACATACTGCACCATCCAGGTGGATAAAAGACGACATTACTTGCCATAGAAATTATAAGTAGTGTTCATTACATCCTGAAACTAGCCTTTCTATGCCTACTAACCATCCCTTGATCCTTGAGGGATCAACAACGATTCAAAAATTTGTTGTCCAATTTAGGTGGCCCAGTTGAGGTTGCTGAGATGCCACACCTACCCCAACATTTCCACCCATGCCTGGCAGCTGCTGATGAATCAAATGGTGGGGGTTTGCGATTGCAGTAGGTTGCGGAGGATGATAGAGACCCGGGAATGGCACATGTGTAGATTGTGTGGAAGCATTAAACGACGAGTGGGCTGTGTGGGATGGCAAAAATGTTGCATGTGGTGCATGCCCTGATAAGTTGTAGTATGGAGTTGACTGTGGCTCCCTAGGGGTCTGAATCCACATCTCAGATGTTTCCGCCTGTCAGTCACAAACCAAAATTTAGAGGTAAGACAACAGTTGCAACTTCCAGGCAATCAAGTCATCACCATCATCATTAAAGCCTTATTCCAACAATGTTCGGGTCGGTTACATGAATTCTGCTTCTCCATTCCAATCTATCCCGAGCCAAATATCGGATAGATTGCACTTCATCAACCTTGCTACTCCATGTCCTCTTTGGCTTACCCTACGTCTTCTATCCATACTAGATGTTAAAATCTTAAAAATGGCAAACACTTGAGCTATCTATTATACCTGCAGTTTTGGAATGTAAAGATTGCCGTCCTTGTACTTGATCCTTGACGCATCTTCAATCCCAACAGTATTATTAATTGTTCCTGGTGCATTCATAGTGTATCCAGCAGGATTGGTATAATTTCCATACCCTGTGGGACCAACAGCCGGGACTGGCTTATACTGTGAGGTGGCATACTTCAAACCACCAGTGGGGAGATGTGAGTTTCCACCTTGCATCAGGAGGTAGTTACTGCCACTTGATGGGTGAGGGTATGAAGAATTACTTGAATAATTGGGCATGGCGACTGGTGGGGCATACATTGGAGAGAGGAACTGACGGTAAGACATGAAGTTTGGGAAGTGTGAAATATGAACTTGAGGTGGATATAGCTGTGGCACCGTCTGCTGATGAACCATGGCCACTGAGGATGGGGAGGTGCCGTTTACCACATGTAAGCTCAAGGCCTGCATAAGAAAGAAATTAAGTGAATAAAATGCCACGATGCACCGATGTAAAATGGACAATGGCATGGATATGGTGATTGGGGACATTTATAGAACACAGATTCGAACATGATGTTGGCAAGGCCCGTGCTAAGCCCGAGCAAAAAAATGAAAATATGTTAAAATTTAAGAATTCTTTTGAAATATTGTTAAGATAAAATAAATATAAAATAAGTTTTTTTTATTATCTTTGAATATTAAAAGATTTTATATGTATGAAAATAAATATAAAATAAAGTAAATTTACATAACACGACAACCCCTTGAATTTAAAGGCATTGACCATTACGACCATCTCATTTACGGATATATTATACCATTGTTGATTGAAAATATAAGAAAAAGAAAACAAACCGGATGGATCTACATCTACTAAAAAGAACAAAAAGAAAGGGATAAAAAAATTAACATGTTTGATCCATCAGTGGGGGCCACCCTTGAAATGTTTTTAACATGTGGGACCCACTGATGGCTCTGCATCCAAGAAGAAAAAAGGGAAGATAAGAAGAAAGGAAATGGAAATCAAATGATTTCATCCTCAATAGGTCGCACACCACATCTGAATTTATAGTAATGGAACAGTTGGCCCCCACAGATGATTGATAGTATAAGAAAAAAAATTGAAAGAGAGGGGCCGAACAAATGTAAGAGAAGAAAAAAACATAAAAGATGTACATTGCATGGGATGAGTGTACGTGGATATAGATATGAGTCATCATAGTATATTTCTAATAGTTTTAACTCATATGCACACAAATCACATCCTAACAATTATCAAAGAAATTAAGCTTGTGTATGATACCAATTCAGTTTGATTTCCCACTACGGATACATATTGACCTAGAAAATTAATATCTATGCATAATCCATGAGTGGGTCCCACTATATAAATAAGTTAAATGTGCAGGGCCCACTAATTGATTTGCATCCATTAAGAAACCAGACAACGGCCAATAGGCTTGCCTCCCTCCATCAGTGGGGCCCACTCTTAGAAAAAAGGGGTTAAGAGAAAGCTATTGGGATTTCATCCAATACTGGAGTCTAATCTTGAAATATATTTGATACGAACTGGTGCCCACTACTGGATCCATCCATTTAGGGAAAAAAAACTGAAAGGAGAGTAAATAAGCAACAATTTGGATTTCAATCATCGGTACGGCCCACAAAACATATTTAACATGGGACCCATTGATGATTGAAAATATAAGGAAAATAAAATAAACCGTTGATGATTGAAGATCAAAGGAAAAGAAAACAAACCGACTGTAAAGATTTGCTTATAATTTGGATAATGGCAAGAAATAGGACTCAAATTCAAACGTTCATAAAAATCTCTTATGAGAGAGGTTTTAGAAGAGAAAAAGACTTAAGGGATGATAAGCCCACCTCCCCCTTTGCTTTAATATATATAATATGGGAGATGCTCCTACGAGAGATATCTCTCACCTTAAATGAGAGATTGGGTGGGGGCCCTCACATCCATATCCACTGCCAACAACTTAAATGTGAGGGCCCCCACCCTTATCTCTCATAAGAGCATCTACCTATATATATATATATATCAGTTTCTGAATTAAAAGAATTAAAAAAAAAAAAAAAAAAAAAAAACTAATCAGAAAATTGAAAATTTGTGAGTCTTCTACTTTAATTGCTTTATGGTGTTTCCGATGTAAATAAAAAAAAAAAAAGTCAAGATGAAGAGAACAGAGTTCGAATACTCTTTTTTTTTGGATGGGACCCCTGAAAAATCAAAACTTTATGTACCAGGCAATATGGATTTTTTGGTTAAGTTCTATCAGCCATACAACACTTGGTTAAGTTCTATCAGCCATACAACACCCACACGCTAGGCATATTTTATGCAAGTAGATCTGTAGATGTCCTAAATAAAAGCACTGGATTAAATAAGCGGGATTAAAAAAAAAAAAATAGGATCTTTGGATCAAGACCTTTATCCATCCCAAGGATATGACAGGCATATCCTCAATGTTTTAGGATTTTTAGTCAAATCAAGCAAAAATTGAACTATCCAGTTTCTCGTTGAACTTTTAAAGAAAAATGTCATGTGAAAGCCATAACCAAGTTGAATCAAAACTGGATTTTGTTTACACAACAACTGCAGTTTTTTCAAAGAAGTATGGACATATGAAGTCCAAACCAGATTGTGGAGTCCACTCCTGCAACCAAATGTCAATTACATATGCCTAAATTTCACTTTATCTAGTGATCATAACCATCAATCGAGATTCATGAGCATGTAAAAACAGTTCCTTTAAATCATTCTAGAAATCTATTTTTGACGCTCCTCATGAGATGGTTATGATCATCAAAATCAGTTAATATTTCAACCATACGCAAGTTTGAGACCTGCGAGCAGCTACTTTTCGCAAAATTGCCAAAGGTTGGGTCTGTCTTCAGTTTGGGACCCTCCCAGGACCCTGTTCGGCGGAACCGCACTGGGTGATGACCTTTATGCAGTGTGTGAAATGCTGTCCTATCTAGGAGGTGTGCAGATTAAAGTGGGAAAATAGATCACCAGATTTCAATATGTTGTCCATGGTTCATAGTTCAAGCCTTCATGGGTTACACAGTTCACTTCATGTCGCTGATCCCGGTTCACCAAGGGTAGGATGAGTAGTTCATATTCAAGGACTGCATGCATGAATAAATTAAGTGGATTGCGGCTTTATATTTAATATTTCATGCCATTGATACGATGAACCCATCTAATCCTGATTGATTTGCAATCTAGATATAAAATTATGAAAATTGAGTCACAATTTAAGAGAATCAAGCTTTCAACCCTTTCAGAAATGAATCATGAACCAAAAAACTGCAGAAAATTATATATTGTAACCCATAGAGAAATGACCCACAGTCTGGATTGCTGTGAGTCTGTGACCCAGGTTGCAAAATTCCATGGTGGTACAATGCATTAGGCAACCTTGAGTTGCACTGCTACTGTGGTACAACTGTTTGGACTAGATCATTTATCTTCTCTTTAAAAATGAAAGGAAAGAACATCTTCGTAATCCCATTTCTAAACTTTAAAGGTTCTTCTACCCTTGGGATATTGCCTCCTGAGAATCTATTGAACAGGATTAAAATTACTCACTTCTCATGACTTCCCAGATCTCCTATGATTAGCTCAGTATTTTTAAATTTTTTTTTGCATAATTAACCATTATGAAATGTCAATTATTTTATTTACAAGCCTCAACAATGTCTGCATGTTAGTGTGCAAGCGTGAGTGACAGAAGTGAGCAATCGAAGTTCCAGTCAACTGGAGAACAGTTGAACTAGGTCCAAAATGGCTCAACATGGGTCACAGGCTGAACCTGCAGGCAACATCTGATATTGTTGTGACTGACGCCACAACCTTATAGGCTAAACGTTTATCGAAAATTCAAAGAAACAATTGAATCCAGAGAGAGAAGAATTACCTCCTGTGCTAGCGCTAAGCCCTGCCCCTGTACATTTTCATCCATTGCTGATCTGAACAACGGTTCATCATAAGTTGTCTGGGGGTCATATACCTGTTCATGAAGATAACAGAAAAAAAATATAAACATAGGAGTGAAAACTGATACTTCATTTAGAGCTGCCACTTCGGTTGGGTACTCAGGTTGGGAACAATTGGGGCCAACCTAAGCCCAACCTGACTTGGAGCCAATCCAAGCCAAACCTGACCAAACGTACCCTCAACCAACTCAAGCCGAACCCTGCTTTAGTTCACATAACCCAACTTGGACCTGGTCAACCCAAATTTCTAGAATCTCCTACTAACAGCCCCTCTAAAAGGCACTATTTTTTATTACATCATATTTGTAAACAAGAAGAAATCACTACAGAAGACAAAAATCGACATGTAGAACAGAATATAAAATAGAAGATTTAACAAAATCGGTGGAAAAAACAATCTGTTCTGTTAAGTGAAATCAGTACAGTGTATTATCTCCAAGCATGACCCATCCTTCTCCCCCTTATCAAAGCCTTCAACTCTCCAAAGCTCCACAAAAAAGAGGTTGGAAAGATGCAGAGATGACTTGAGGTGGCATGAAAATCAAGTAAGACGCTGTTTTATTTCCTCACATCATATTAACACTGATTACGAAATTGGTATGGGGATTTTAAAAAAGAAGAATAAGTTGTACACCTAATGTTTTTATTTATGTGTTGCCTGAATGTGCAGTGGAGCAAATACCATCCATTTTCCAAAAACATTCAGATCATGCTTTTAATTTAGGATTGTCCATATCATAGTAGTTCAGCATAAATAAATTCAGTAATTGTTGAAGTCACTAAATGCACGGACTACAAAAAAAAAAAAAAAAAAAAAAGACCTTACCCCTGTTGGCAATAAAATTCCCCTAATAGTACTATTGAGAACATGACTTGCAAGACATGGTAACTACTCACCGGAATGGTTGACAAACTAGGAGGATCTTGCTGCTGTAGTCGTTCTTCTGGGCTGAAGGAAGAGCTGTGGCTTTGAATCAAATCAACATTTCTATAGCAATCCACATTTTGGGGACTTGAAGGCTCATTTTTATCAGCCAGAGGGTGTCCAGAGCCCACATCTGATGCTGGAGAATCAGTGCTGGATCTACCTTGGTCTTCTTCACCACCAGAAACATCTTCACTGGAGCATACTGGAACTGATAACAATATGCTGCTACCAAGAGGCAGAAAAAAAATGAATAATTTGCATTTGTAATAAAAAATAGCATCATGATTTAGGTAATCTAATAATGAACTCGCACAATTCATTTCATTGTCAACAGGTAAGGATGTCAATAGACCTCCTTAACGATTTACATAAAGGTCTGGACCCAAAAAATCTGGGTCGGTCCACGCCCTTTTGGACTCCCATTGACGACTATTGGGTCTGGGTCTGTGTCCGATCTATGTTCAGTCAAGTCCATACTAGGACAGTAGGACACCACCAAAGTGACATGGGCAAGAATATATATATATATATATATATATTATAATGACAAATCACGTCCAGATCCATGGACTCGACCCATTTGCATCCCCATCAACAAGTTCGCTCCCCACAGCGTGCTAAATAAAAATCTTTCAGAAAAAAAAAAAAAAAAGAGGTTCTTAATGGCAAAATCATAGGATCTTGATCGCTCCACATAATAAATACCGATAAAGGGCCAATCCACAGAAGTGGGGCTCAACCGCTCGGTTAAGGCTTAGTGATCCAAGACAATTAATCTGCTAGTGCCATCATCTTTATTAGTATTATTTTTCAAAACCATATTTTTAGGGCTGAAATCAGTGAAGGAAGATATTGGGGTGGGGGTGTGGTGGGGTGGGGTGGGTTTCGAGGACGGGCAACTGCACCCCATTAATTTTCGTTTCACATTGAATAAAGAATAAAGATTTAAGGGATTGTTGTGGGGATTTTAATTTTATGCCCTTTTGCCCCTCAAGTTATTCTTTGTTTCCAAAAAAGAGAGAATTTTAGCAAACAATAAAAAGTATTCTTGTCTTTTTCTTTTTCATTGTTATGAAAGATGTAAAAGGAACAAACTTTCCCTCCTTTTAAGGAGGAAGTTTTGCTTGTTATACTCCTTACATTCTTAAAAGTAGGCATCTCACATACCACTTCGCGCAAATAGAGTTTTTATGATACTCTTGAATGGGGGCCACTTAGAAAAATGAAAATAAACCAAAAAGGCAAATCCTCTTGGGCTGATCTCCTGATTGGGGCCCATCTGGGAAGCACGGACACCTCTCCAGGGCCGTGTCGGACACAGACATGCCAAAAAGAGTATCCTATTTTTTTTTTTTACATTTTATATTCCGAACACGCTGGGGACACACTTGGAACACGCTGAGGGACACGCTAACCTTTTAATTGAAAAAAAAAATTAAAATTAGAGTAACAAAAAAAGAAAAGAAAAGGGGGTTGTTTGTATAAAGTTATAACTTAAGACGAAAATGGGGCTCTTTTAATTCATCCATCCAGCTCCAGCCTAAAACGAAAGAGAAAAAAAAAAAAAAAAAAACCCATTCGTCCGTCCAACCCTAAACAAAAGAGAAAAAAACTCATTCGCCCATCTAGCCCTAACGAAAGAAGAAGAAGATCTGCTGTGTCGGCGTAGCATAAAACTGTCCCTTGGGGTTAAAATATTAATATTCTTATTTAGCATAAAACTGTCAATATCCTTCATCAAAAGTGGATTTTAAATGTATTCCCAGGAAAGCCAATGCTTGGGCAGATTCTTTAGCCAAGGAAGGTGTGGACAGCACAGATTCGTGTGGGTCCCGCCTTTGAAATTTTCTTTCCTTTTGGTTTGTGGTAGAGATGTCAATAAGCCTGATTATCCTGTAGAAGGAGCGAACCCTAAAAAACTCTAGGTATGGATCCTTTTTCTAGACCGGTTTGACAATTTTGGTCTAGGTCTGGGTCCAAGTACCCAAATATGAATAATATACATAAGATATATTCCATACAATACGCAATACACAAATATATATATATATATATATCATATAGTAGATTAACACAATTAAAGATAATCATCATCATCAAAGCCTTGTCACAACTATGTTGGGGTTGGCTATATGAAATTTATTTCTCCATTCCAATCCATCCTGAGTCAAATCTTCAGATAAGTTACACTTCTTCAAATCTATTTTTACTACCTCCATCCACGTCTTCTTCGGCCTACCCCTTCCCCTTGGTGGGCCATCAACTTGCATATCCAAACTTTTCCTTACCAGTGCCATTGCCAGCCTGAGTTGGACATGCTCAAACCATCTAAAACGGGTTTTTCTAACTTTATCCCCTTATTCATGCTACCCCAAATGTTTTCGAAATCGCTTCTTTCTAAGTTTATCCTTCCCAGTTTTACCACACATCCACCTTAACATTCTCATCTCTACTACCTCCATTTTATGCATATGTTATTTTTTTATTGGCCAACATTCTGCTTCATAGGTCATAGCGGGTCTAATCATTGTCCAATAAAATCTTCCCTTCAATCTTGTTGGCATTTGTCGATCACAAAGCACGCCAAAAGCATGTCTCCACTTCAACCATCCCGCTTTTATCATATGGTCTACATATTCATCAATCTCCCCATCCTTACTAATTATAGAGCCAAGATAACGGAAGAATCTCTGTGGTATTTCCTAGGGTTCAATTCTCACTGTAGTTTCAACTCTTTGTAAATGCCCACTAAAATTACAATCCATATATTATGTCTTTGTACGACTTATTTTAAAATATTTGGATTCAAAAGCCTCCCACCATTTCTCCAGTTTCGCATTCACACTATCTCTCGATTCATCTATCAATACTATATCATCTGCAAATAACATACACCAAGGTACCTCCTCTTGAATATGAGCAGTTAACTAATCCATAATCAATGTAAAGAGATAAGGACTTAGGGCTAACCCCTGATGCAAGTCTATGGTCACTGGAAACTCACATGTCTCTCCACAAGTAGTTCTCACACTCGTTACCGTTCCTTCATACATGTCTTTAATAATTTCAATATATCATCTTGAAACATTCTTTTTACTTAAAGCCACCAAATCAAATCTTTAGGTACCCTGTCATAAGCTTCTTCTAGATCGATGAAGACCATATGCAGATTTTTCCTTTTCGCTTGATATTTTTTCATTAATTGCCTAAGTGAGAAGATAGCTTCCATAGTTTATCTCCTTGGCATAAAACCATATTGATTTTTAGATTTCTTGGTCTTCTGTCTAAGTCATTGCTCCATTACTCTCTCATAGCTTCATAGTATGGCTCATAAGTTTAATCCCACGGTAATTGGTACAGTTTTGTATATCTCCCTTATTCTTATATATAGTTACTACAACACTTCTTTTCCATTCATTCGGCATCTTCTTTGACATTAATATATTATTGAAGAGCCTAGTTAACCAAAACCCCCCAACTTCTCCAAAGCATTCCAAGTCTCTATCAGAATGCCATCTGGACCTGTAGCATTTCCTGTCTTCATTAGTTTTAACGCTTTCATCACTTGTAGCCTTTCCTGTCTTCATTTGTTTTAACGATTTCATCACTTGTAGCCTTTCATGTCTTCATTTGTTTTAACGCTTTCATCACTACCACCACCCTAATTTTGTGGGAAAAAGTATGTTTCACTAACAAAGTATCATATCTTGTTCTTATGTCTCCTACATAGTCCTCATTTAAAAGCTTCCAAAAATATTCCCTCCACATTTCTTTGATATCATTGTCCTTCACTAGAACATTTTGGTCATTGCTTTTAATACATTTGACAAAGTCTAATGTCTCTACTTTTCTTTTTCCTTATTTTTGTTGCATTACTTACAACTTTCTTAACCACTTTCTTTGCCTTCTTATACATTTCATAGTTTTCCATATTCCTAGTCCCATGCTAAACTTTGTAACAACATCTTTTCTCTCGAACAGCTTCTTAAACCTCTACACTCCACTACCAGGTTTTTTTTATTATAGTGTCTTTTCCCTTTCGACTCTCCAAGCACCTCTTTAGCGACCTTTCTAATACAAAGCACCTCTTTAGCGACCTATCTAATACAGTTAGCCATTTGATTCCACATAGCTATAGTTTCTCCCTCAAAGTTTCATTCTCCCTCCTCAATCACTTTATCCTTAAATATTGTTGCTCTTTCTACTTTCAAATCTCTCCACCCTGTTTTAGGGAACATTTTATGTACTACACCTTCCTTTCTACTTCTAATGCTAATATCTAAAACTACTATCCTATAAAATAAAATTTTTGCCTCCATTATGTGGTGCTTAGTCAAGAAGTCAGGTTGGGAAATGGGTTAGCAAATGCCTTGGTGAAACATAGGGTTATTAAAATTTCTCATGGGAGGTGTATATCTAGCTTCTGTGCCTCTTACACGCAGATTCCCAAAGGGCTTGTTTGTAAGTGTTTTTTTTTTTAATAAACGTTACCTGTGACTTCTAAAAAATAAAATAAGTAAATAATTTTTTTTTACAATCACTGAAGAAAAAAGAAAACAAAACGAAATTGAAATTGAAATAGAGAGGGGCACATCAGCAAGAAAAGTGATGCAAAAGAAACGACACAAACCTCACTGCAGTTTCAACTTTTGGCCCTTCTCCAGTTTCAATTGCAGGGAGCCCTGAAACAAAGCCCTTCCCAGAATCAAATCCCGCTTCAAAGCTACCAAATGTCAGCTGTAAGTGGCTCGCTTCTGGAACTCGGAGATGTTGTGGTATGATGACATGCTGATCTTCAGAAATGTTAATTTGTGAAAACTCCTCTGGAAAGTGATCCGCTTCCTCGATTAAGATAGTAGAATTACTTGCAAGAGATGAAATAGGGGTTACACATGTCCCAATGGAGCCAGGGCTGGTGAGGCTTGGGTTTTGGCTTGACTTTGGTTTCCACTCCATGTTGGGCTGTGACACTGCATCCAAAAATCAAAGTTAAAACCCAATCACCAAATTTTAAGCTGCGTTTGGATGTCTTTACAAAGGCAAGCAGCTATAGGATGCTTTCTTTCCGTACTAATATTTCTTCAGTACGGCACTACATGAAACATCTTTGTTGTAGGACAACTGGCACCTTAGTCCAATGTAGTTCATGTTTCTTCTGCTGCCCCGTGCACAGAAGAATGGATTACCCTCTGAGGAAAACCCTCCAAACACCTGCATAACAATTAGTGCTGGCAAACTCAACCTGAACCTGTCCCAGAAATTCAAAGTTTGGGTCAGGTTACAGGTTGACAATTCTAACCTGACAAATAAATGGGTTGGGTTCAGGTTGAAACCATATTTGCTAGCTGACCCGCCAGCCTGACCTGAACCTGACTCTTGCATTATGATCTGTCAGCTAAGCCTGCTAATAATGGTTTGAATTCGCCCTTTTAGATTCCAGAATTCAGATTAAATTCAAAGTTGGGCATACACCCACAGAGTTCAACCTGACTCGAACGACTGCCACCACTAATAATACTATGCGCAAATGAAAGTGACAACATAGTTACGGCGTTTTTTTAACTCGAAAGGAAATGTACACCAACTATTGTAAATATTCTGGATTCTTAATGGCCCACAAAGGTCACTCAAACCAAAACAAAGGTTGCCTCTCTATTAATGTCTCAAGAGATGTCAACAATGTATCCAATTTAGATATAATGTGTTTGTGATTTTTACTTCTCTCATAATTTCTCAATAAAATTTCCAACACTCTCCCCCTTCCACAAAAAATAAATAAATAAATAAGACTTAAATAATAAAAGGTCGATATCGATTCATAAGTTTTTCCCCCCATTTTATGAATGGTCCAGGAGCAATGTTAATAACACAAAAATATTTAATCGCACTCACCTCCTGAAGAATTATACATTGGATAAAATCACAGTGACCTTCATTTTAGAAAATCATCTCGATTTACGCATAAATGAGATAAGAATTCGCTAACAACATAAAGCTTATCCTCTTTAATCTTATCCTCTCTAACCCATTCCTAGTATCTCTAACACCTCCAAAGATTCATATCCAATACCCAAATAACGTTTCATAAGAAGATTGTACAAGATGGCCCCTTCAGCAATGATAATGAAGTAAAAATATATGCAATTCATAGTTGTATCCACCTCGAGATTATTCATAACCTATACCCAAATCACATTTCATAAAAAGAGATGCAGCCGGGTGCAGGTCTCGTTCTACTATATTGACAATCAAATTTAAAAGAAACACACAAGGAATGCACTGTCCATGCTTTACCATAACTCAAGCAAGAAATAAGCGACGGTGGTGGTGCTCTACTATGAGTATACAGTGATGGGAATGGCACACAAAACAACCTAAAGTACCGGCTATAAAAAAAATAAGGAAAATAAAATCGGATTAAAGGAAAACGTAACAATCTGGTCTGGGATATGTTTGAAGGGGGAAAAACTTAGTACACATAGGACGATGGTAAAGAATAACTGACGTGAGTCGTAGCTATAATGCGTGTTCCACAATTTACATCAGTGTGCCAACTCATACATCATGGATGTGTACAGGCACGTCAAACCGAACATTGCAAATATTTTTGCATTGTGGATTGAGCATGGAAAATTGCTGGATAATCATAACCATTCAAATCTTGGTCATCAAATATATCAAAAGGCTAGGATCTTTCGATCTTGTGATTTCATGTGCCACACTATCTCTGTGGCCAACCATACAGAGCGGTGCAAGTGAAACCAATTGGAGAATGCATGAGTCCCTAATAAGTCTAAGTTACAAGAGATGCACATGGTAGTCTGGTGCAGTTATATTCAATTCTTATATCAACAATACAACCATAGGCCATGAGGATTATACCTTTCTGCTGGCTCAAAGATTGTTGATGTAATTTGGCATTGTATTGACTCCCCGAGAAAGACCTGCCAACAGAAACGTTGGACATAACAGGTTGAGATAGAGATGTCTGACTTAACTGATTGCTCTTGCTTAAGGCAGGAGACAGTCCAAATGATTCGGTGGATGCACAAATTCCCTTCCCCAAAAAAGTCGATGAAGAACTTTTCAGGACAGATGAGTGAGCAACCGATTCCTTGGATGACTGACACCTAATGCCCACAACTCCAACTTCACGTTTAATAGCCCCAACAGCTCCAGACGATCTGGAATCAGGAGAAGGCACATGAACAGGGTCCGTTGATGAGGAATACAATCCACCAACAGAACTGTTTGACGATGTTGCAGTATCTGGTCGAGAATTATGCAGTTTCTGCCCATGAACTTGCAATATTGAGGTTGGGGCATTTGAGCTTGTCTTTTCCAACCTACGGCGGGCATTTGGATCAGCATTTTTACCATGACCTGGACCATAGTCATGAGATGTGCTCGGGCCTTGAGAAGGAAGCTGGTGCGCAGATTTTCTGGCATCTGAGTCCTTTTGATCAGTTAGAATTCCCGGAGTGCTACATAAAGAAAATAACTGATGAGTGCATAGACATATCTAATAGAACTTGAACTACTGAGGCAGTCTTCTTCTTCTTCTTCTTCTCTTTTTTTTAGCAGGGCAGTCTTCTGTTTTCCCCATCCAGTGTAAAAAATAAGAGTTAATATCACCAGAATGGCGAGGCTGCTTCACATAAGACTCCAATATTTACATCTGAACATAGGACGCACAACTTATGAAGTCTTTGGTTCCAAATAAAGCAGGTATGGAACCTTTTTTTATCTGAGAGAAATTCGAATCTGGAATCAGATCCAGGCATACAGGATCCGGAACCAGATCCCTGTATGTTCTGGCCCAAGGATCTGAATCCAGGACGATAATATTCATACATTAATATATATATATAGGGTTTTAAGGGCATACATAGATTGAATTATCTCAAATTTGAGAGTCTACTTACCTCTAGCCATGTACTTTTTAACAACCCCAACCCCCCAATTACAGATCCGGATACAACACATAGGTTCCGCGTTATTTCTGGACCCAGAACCAGATCTATAAAGAACCCCCCCCCCCCCACAAAAAAAAAAAAAAAAAGCAAATTACCATTCGTCACAAAAAAAAAATGGACCCTAGATCATTGCAAGAAAGAACCATTCAAAGAAAAAGAATATTGAAGGACCATACCCATTTAGTGAAACATTAGCAATCACGTGTTCATTGGCAGAAATGGCATGTCGAAATGATGCTGCTTTTATTTCCCCATTATAACTTTGAGTAGCTCTATTGTCTCTCACAACACGGAACTCTTGGGTGATTCCTGCACAAAATCATGCCTTATCCATCATTACACACCCATAAACTAAAAAACAGTGACAAAATGTGCACTATAACAATCTTTGCCAGTAAGAATTTAACTTTCTTGATATTCTTTTTTTCTGTTGTAAGGGATTGATAGTTGACCTTGAATCAAGATTAGGATTTTTGTTATAGTGCAAAAAGTTAATATCGAGAATTTAACCTTTTACTAGATTATCCAGTCCATAGGATCAGTAATGCTAGCTAACAAGTTAGTTGCAACTGTTAGAGAATATTCAGTTGTTAGAGGATTGTTTAGGATAAGAGTTAGTTTGATTTTGAATTTGAAATATCTTGTGTATAAATTGAGAGGAGTTGCTCTTATGAAACTTACGGTGAATTTATCTAAAAGTCTTTATGGTATCAGAGCGTGGGGCCAGCGATGATCTTACGATCAAGCTTGGTACGATCCTACACCATCATTTTTTTATTTTTTATATTTCAAAAAAGAAAACCATCACCTTCTCCCATCTAGCCATCCTTTCACCTCAAGCCTTACAATCTTCAAAACTTCTGGAAGAGATTGTGTCAGATCTGATCTAGTAGACCATCGGCACCGACAGACTCAAGATGAGCAGGTTGCGATAGAGATGGATCAACAGACGGACGGTGATCCTGATGCAGGCCAGACAATAGGTTGGCCAACCCATTGGGCCTAAGATCCCCAAGAAGAAGAAGATATGATTGCAAAATATATGTCATTTATATGTTGAGTTTTATTTTTAATGTCAACAATCACAGATCATTTCCTTGAAATGATCATGTGATTGAGGGGAGATGTTAGAGAATATTCAGTTGTTAGAGGATTGTTAGAGAATTGTTAGGATTAGGATAAGAGTTGGTTTGATTTTTGAATTTGAAATATCTTTTGTGTATAAATTGAGAGGAGTTCCTCTTATGAAACTTACGGTGAATTTATCTAAAAGTCTTTAGCAACCAATTACATATAAATGTACAAGCATAAAAATTCCCCACATCAGAAGTTCATAAAATAATCCCATTTCTCTAAGACAGTGTCAAGAATAGAGTATTTTTCATACAAACTAGAGTACCAGTCATTTGGGCCAAGTATTGCAGAAGGAGTGGCTCTTTTTCAGTTACCCAAATGCTAAATAAACTGAAATTATCCAGACTCCAATTGAGTGCAATCGAACTTTTGTAGGTAATTCAACACGTTCTCCTTCACAGAACGGTCCTGCCTAGCCAATCGGTTGCCCTTTGCAGTTAAGTACGGACCATTGACTATAGTTTCATCTCAAATATCCATTTACGAGACAAATATCAGATTCCTCATATTGTCCGGTGGAGTCCTTGTAGTATCGCCCATCCAGTCTCTAAATGTGAACAAATATGATCACCAAAAGCTCGGCCCACATGCACAACAGTGAGCTGCTGGTTCTCCCAGTCTCAGGTGAAGTACCAAATACTCTTCCTTTGCAATCAACCACATGACACTTTAATTCCTTGATGATTGAATAATATGTATTGATCCTTCCCCAAACATCCTAAGACTAACAAATAAAAAGATCACTGACTATGCATATCAATAGTTTATTGGAGATCAACATTTGAATTTGGTGGAAGGTGGATTTATTTATTTTTTTTGGGTGGGTGCGGGGTTGGGGATTACCACGTGAAATGTTCCGAATAAAGCTTCTTCGCGGAGTGTTATCTCGAACCCGTGAAGTCTGAGGATTAGGGCGTTGTCTCATTTGTTCCGTGTGCCTTTCTGTCTCTACAGAACCCCTGTATTCTGTGTTCTGAGACCATCAATAGATACAATTATGAGGCAAATCTGCAAATATAATATAACAGAAAGAGAAATAATAACATTCTAGCGTCAAGACCAATATGACCACCTATTTGACAGGTGTCATAACCGACTTCACTTGATCCACCTCATTCATATCAGACACTCTTCACCAAACCAGAGTGATTAAAACTGTTGGATTGGTAATACTTGAAATAAAGAAAGGATTTTAAACACATGAACAATCAAGGAATGTAAATTGATTAGTTGGAGTAAAAATTGGGTCAGAACCCATATAGGGTGGGGCATGTGATATAAATGGATTAAATCAAGAAAAGGTAGGCCTCCATGAGTAACAAACAAGTGATGAGGAGGTAGCCACGACCATCTTGGCTATAGGATATGATTGTTTCTCTAACACAAAGTTCCTCAAAATAGTTAAATCCAGTTGAAACTTCAAATGTTTGAATGAATGACTTTCAAAAATTACAACTGAGTGTTGCAATTTGGTGGCAGCATTCCAGGTTCAAAACAGGAGAGACGCTAGGGAAGTTGCAGTTCCTTAATGAAAAATGCTATACCAATCCATCATTCAACAGAAGAAGAAAAGAATAATTTTGAAAGAAAAAAAAATGCATTTAGAAGGCCTTGCAGTGACATATGAACCATACCTCTTTCTTCTTGTCCCTCTTCCTCTTCACCTCACAAAATGGATCTGTACAACTTATATGGAACATATATAAGATAGATACATAAAAGGTTCGGAAGCAGTAAAAAAAAGCATTTAAGATATACATGAATGCAACACTATTGCATCACATCATTCAGGATAAACATTTCTTTATAACAAGGATAATCATTAAATCTAAAACACCATATAAAGTTCAAGTCTACGGGATCTCTTCTAAAAGTATTTAAGATATCTCATTACACCTGCCACCATCTCAATTACAAAGAGCATCAGATCATTCTAGAAGTAGCATTACAAACTTTTCTGCCCATCTACCTGCCCTATTCAATATTCAATTTTCGCCCTTTTACAATTTGATATCATATAAAAATCTTTGAAATCTTGAAGCCAACAAGAAAGTATTAATCAACACATTTTCCCAAAAGTGAATCATCCTTCTGAGTTATCTTTTCTTTATAAAAAAAAAGAAGAAGAAGAGAATTCTCCAATATTAGCTGTTGACCTTTTTTAATTCAAAGAATTAATCAGCAAGTCTTTTAGTAGAGTAATGGAAATTATGAAGAACTTGATCAACAGATCAATTAGACTATTAGAGAGCAATTTCAGCAAACCTAGTAAGCAATTATCATCCTGCTTCTCTTTGGTGCAAAGATAAGTATTCCTCAAAATAGGAGAAACTGTTGGCTCAGAAGCAAACTCTAGCTTTGAGGAAATCAAAAGCTAGCAAATAGAAACATAAATCAGAAGTAAGTTTGCAAGAAACCCAGTTGATAAACCAAGCATCCAGCTTCTTTTAGTTTAATTTTTGCAACAAAAACCAGTCAAAAATTCATAATCGAACTTCAGGTTTGAGAATTATTGCAATTGTTAGAAACTGACTGCCGCTAGCCCGCTAGGCAAGTTTACAATAGATTAAAACAAATTATTCAGGAACCGCAAAACTACATCAAACCCCCAAACCAAAATAAAAGAGATGCTTGGTTAAAAAAGAAACTACATAATTTCGCAACTCAACATATCAGAAACATCAACAGCAACCAAATAGAAACCCTTCAACAAAATGCAAAATTGCACTAAACCTAGTTCAGGAATCACAAAACCACATCCAACCCAGTTCATAAATCACGAAATTAAAACAAACCCACTTCACAAATGACGAAATCAAAACAAATCCAGTTCAGGAATCGCGAAACTACATCAAACAGAGTCCACAAAGCATGAAATCAAAACAGACCCAGTTCAGCAATCGCAAAACTACATCAAGCCCAGTTCACAAATCACTAAATTGAAACAAACCAGTTCAGGAATCGCGGCTCCCTAGTCCCTATAGTATAATCTGTAAAAGAAGCGAATAAAATTGAAAGAAAAAAGTGAAATGTCATAAAGACAAGGACCTTGAGTCAACAGCTTCTGCGTGGTCTCGTTGGGGTCCATGTCGGTTTCTTTGAGCACGACGTAGATATCCGCTTCAGAGTGATTTCCGACGATTTCTTTGATGGATTGGATTGTTTTACGAACGCTGTCGGAGAGGATCAGGGTCGCACCTTCCATTTCGGAATCCGAGACCATCTCCATCGAAAGAGTCAAAAAGAAAGGAAAAATCCCTCAAATGGATATAGATATAGAGAGAAGAAAGAAGAGAGAAACGTTTTGAAATCGGTGTAAAGCGGTGGCTTTTAGAGTGCATTTGTTGGAGAAAAGACGCGGCGGGATGGTGTTGGAACTTGAAAAGAGAAGGGGGGTTTTCTTTTTCTTTTTTACACTTTTCGAAGTATCTTTCTCTTCTTCCCTCTATCGATTCGCGCTTGGAGGGGAAGAGAGAGAGAGAGAAGGGTTCAGAGTTCAGACGTTCAGTTGTCTTCTCTCTGTATCAATTTAGGCGGAATTTTCTCCTACACGTAACACGGGTTCTTCGGCACAAAAGAGGTGTCTCTTGTTCTTTTTTTTCTCTCTCTCATCTCTCATCTCTCATCTAGATCGTTTCGTTGACATCGTGTGCCCCACTTAAAAAGGTAATGGTTTTTGGCCCCGTATTCGCTGAAAGAGAGATGACTGAATGAGGATGTTAACTCTGCTTTCTTTTTTTTTGCCGAATTTTTAGAGGGGACAGCTGGATCATTCCTAACATTGATTGAACTGCTTGAACCCTCTCTCTCTCTCTCTCTCTCTCTCTCTCTCTCTCTCTCTCTGTAATTACTTGTTTGGTTGGCATTGTGTTTTTTTAAGAGTAAATTAGGGAGAGATCCCTCGATACCGTATTATAAAGTCTCTAGTACACAGCAATAATGTTTAAGGCCTAGAGTCCCTTGCGCATGGAATTCATTCAGGCCGTGGTCCCTAAGCATGTGACATCAGATTTTTTATGACTCATTTGCCCTTCTAACCATTTAAATGGGCGGTGGTCCTTAAGCATGTGACAGCAGATTTTTTATGACTGATTTGCCCTTCTAATCATTTAAATGGGTGTCATGCAATTTAAATCTGGATTTTAGCTCCAACTCACTGTCTTTCCATACAAAATATTTGTTTTCAAACTGGCTACGATTTTAAACACAGATAAATTTATATAAACTCATATAAACTTATGCCAAAGTTGAATAAGTTCTCATCAAAGTTAGATAAATTCATAGCAAACTTAGATAAATTTACTTAATTCTTATCAAACTCAGATAAATTCAATGCAAACACAAATAAACTCATATCAAACTTAGAATAATTCATACAAACACAGATAAAATCATGCCAAAGTCAGATAACATTATGCCAAAGTCAGATAACACATAAAAAACACTTGTTTTCAAACTGGCTATGATTTCAAACACAGATAAATTCATATAAACTCATACCAAAGTTAGATAAGTTCCCATCAAAGTTAGATAAACTTACAACAAACTCAGATAAATTCATATAAACTCATGCCAAAGTTAGATAAGTTCCCATCAAAGTTAGATAAATTCACAGCAAACTCAGATAAATTCAAAGCAAACACAAATAAACTCATATCAAACTTAGAAAAATTCATACCAGACACAGATAAAATCATGCCAAAGTCAGATAACATTATGCCAAAGTCAGATAACACATACAAAACACTTGTTTTCAAATTGGCTATGATTTCAAACACAAATAAATTCATATAAACTCATGCCAAAGTTAGATAAGTTCCCATCAAAGTTAGATAAATTCACAGCAAACTCATATAAATTCATATCAAACTTAGAAAATTCATACCAAACACATATAAAATCATGCCAAAGTCAGATAACATTATGCCAAAGTCAGATAACACATACAAAACACTTGTTTTCAAACTGGCTATGATTTCAAATACAGATAAATTCATATAAACTCATGCCAAAGTTAGATAAGTTCCCATCAAAGTTAGATAAATTCACAGCAAACTTAGATAAATTCATATAAACTCATGCCAAAGTTAGATAAGTTCCCATCAAAGTTAGATAAACTCACAGCAAACTCAGATAAATTCAAAGCAAACACAAATAAATTCATATCAAACTTAGAAAAATTCATACCAGACACAGATAAAATCATGCAAAAGTCAGATAACATTATGCCAAAGTCAGATAACACATACAAAACACTTGTTTTCAAACTGGCTATAATTTCAAACACAGATAAATTCATATAAACCCATGTCAAAGTTAGATAAGTTCCCATCAAAGTTAGATAAATTCACAGCAAACTTAGATAAATTCATATCAAACTTAGAAAAATTCATACCAAACACATATAAAATCATGCCAAAGTCAGATAACATTATGCCAAAGTCAGATAACACATACAAAACACTTGTTTTCAAACTGGCTATGATTTCAAACACAGATAAATTCATATAAACTCATGCCAAAGTTAGATAAGTTCCCATCAAAGTTAAATAAATTCACAGCAAACTCAGATAAATTCATATAAACTCATGCCAAAGTTAAATTAGTTTCCATCAAAGTTAGATAAATTCACAGCAAAATCAAATAAATTCATATCAAACACAGATAAATTCATATCAAATTTAGAAAAATTCATACCAAACACAGATAAAATCATGCCAAAGTCAAATAACATTATGCCAAAGTTAGATAACACATACAAAACTTTAAAATTCACAGCAAACTAAAAAAAAAAAAAAAAAAACTCATTTAAAACCAAGTTCAATGTTGAATACATTTTAAAGTCAAATAAAATCATGTGAAATCCATTTAATTTCATACCAAATTCATTATTTCATAAGAAACTCAGATAAACTTAGTAAAAACTCTAAAAAATTGTTTTCAAAGTCACATAAATTCGTTTGAAACCTTGTTTAATTGATAGCAAACGTAGTTAAATTGAAATCAAACTTAGAAAAATTCTTGTCAAAGTAAAATAATTTCATTTCAAGCTCAGATAAATTCAAACCAAAACTTAGATAAACTTATGTCAAAGTCAATTAAATTTAAGTCAAGATAATTCGGTTGATCGAGGTTACTGATGTGTTGATTTTGCTTCTTTCTGTAGTTTCCTTCACCTTCGCTTTCAAAATCTCTATTTTGCTTAGATTTCGGAGTGTATGACGGAATATTTCAAAGCCGTACGTGTTTGGTGACATATTTAGTACATAAAGAGAGGGTGTTTTTGTCTTTTTGACTCATTTAATATTAAAAGGGGACTGCTGCCTTTATGACAAAATGACCTGGACCACAAGCTCAGAAATGTACTGTTGAGGGACCTGCTGCCAAATGCCCCTTTTTTTAAAGAGTTTTTAAGAAAAGAAGGTCTTTTGAATTTGAGAATAAAGGAGTCAAGGCCAAACACATCATGAAATAACCATACATGTGAATTTCATACATTAAAAAAAGCTATCCCACATGTAAGTAAATTTGCCAAAATTAAAAAAAAAGTGATAAAAGACTCTTTATTATCATTATGAAGTGTTTGGACCTTCCAACATTTTAGTCAACTTTAAATGGTTTTTTCTCATAAAGCCTCCTTTTCTTATTTGATTTACAAAATTTCCCAAATTCTCAAATATTTATTCAAAATGGGGCCTTGGGCATTTGTCATTGTAAGATAGCACTTCTAAGATATCCTCTAAACAAACATAATTTTAACCTATATGTCGAAAACCATTCATCTAGATTTGGAATGATCCTAGAATTTGTAGGCCTTTAGATTAATCATACATACAACAAGCATTTTATATGGGCTTTTTTTTTTTATAAAATTCTTAAATAAAATGATTGTCTTGGATAAGAACGAAGAGAAACCTGAAGAAACAACAGGAGAACAAAAAGAAATCATGGAAGAAATTACTTTTCTTTACAATTGAGAAATACTGACATATTTTCTTGCCCTTTTTTTTTTTCTACAAAAACTGACATTTTCTCCATGCCCGCCCTTGATGACTTTCCACTCAGAATCATTTATGCCACCGTGATGGTACCCAAGTTCCGATCATTGGCAAGCAATGAAACAACAACTCCGTCTCTCTCTCTCTCCCTCCCACTCATAAAGTGAGGGAAGGATGCATATGAATATTACCTATATATATATATATATATTCACAACAAACATAGACAGTCAACACCTATGAAAATCCTTCTCCGTCGTATCTATCTACCATGGATTTTGTTAATGTGGCAAAAAAAAAATTATTATGAAATATTATTTTTAATATAAATAGATGTATTAATATTAAATAGTAAGTTAATTGTCAAATATGATACTGTTTATTTTGTTCCTTGGAACAATTTAAAGAGAACGTACAGCCCAATCCAAGCATGGAAACGTTCTAAACAATATAATCCGTCCATGGGTTGGGCTTGGATGGGTCTCTCTCATCAATAAGTCTGACTCATAGGTTGGACCTGTTAATGATTTCAACACGCCTGTCTATAGCCTGGCCGATTGACAGCCCTTCTTTACAGCTACGTCCTCCAATGCAATTACTGACGATGATCCGTCCATAATTTTAGGTTGTCTCTCCTTTGAACAAAGATCCATCTGACCGGAAGCCTGGCAGGAAATTGCAAGGCTTAAAAGATTGAGGGCCGCGCCATCCCTCTAGCCAACCCATCCAGCCTGCATTGGGCTAGATTTGAAATCTGTACTTAGGCCCGTGTTCTGGCCTGTTTGTTGAATGGGTAGGGCCTGGGCCTATGTATGCTTAAAGGCTGGGCTTGACCAATACACATGCACATTGACTGGACCTTTGGCCTGACTTTCAGGCGTGTGGGCTAATCCGGGTTTGAATATCAGACTGATGACTAAATAGGATGGTCCTGGGTGGCCTGACTTTCAGGTGCGTGGGCCAATCCAGGCTTGAATATTAGACTGATGACTAAATAGGATGGTCCTGGGTGGCGTGACTTTCAGGTGCGTGGGCCAATCCAGGCTTGAATATTAGACTGATGACTAAGTAGGATGGGCCTGGGTGGCCTGACTTTCAGGAGTGTGGGCTACTCCAGGTTTGAATGTTAGACCGACCACTAAATAGGATGGGCCTAGGTAAGCTTCAGCTTGGCCAGACCCGACCATGAGCAGCCTTATTACGAATTAGGTCCTTGCCGCCCAAGCCTGATGCACAATGCAAATGGCTAGCAGACTATTCATGGTTGTATCTTTATTTGATGGGCCAGATGACAATCCCAAATCTTATTATGGGAGGACCCATAATACAAGTCCTCTCCATGTTCATTGTCAATTTTTTTTCTAACATCACTGTCACAACCAATTAATATCCATATAAAAATAAAAAGAATCTGCAAATTCCTTTCCCACGTCAATTCCATTGACCAGTTGAGAAACAGGTGAGTCGGATTGAAATATAACTGACACCACCTTCTTTCACTTGCACATGCACACCTCTTAATAGGAATTTAGGATTGAAAGAGTACTTACTGACACCAGGCCCTAAAAAATCGCACGCGTTGCTGATAAAGCTCCAAGTCCTACTGCTCGTACAAAGTAAAGACGGAGTCAGCGCATCAATAGTAACAGGTTATCTGGACAAAATGATTCAGAGATTATCAGCGCCAATATATTATCATGGTTATAAGGCTTTTGTTTTTCTCAGTTATCGTGACTGATATCATCATCGCGACTTGGAGCAAAAGAAATGGTAGATTTTTTTATTTTTTATTTTGCTAATAAGAAAGGTATGTAAATTTAAAACAAATTCCAGTAACACAGAGCCGAGAGGTGGTAAAATCTGAACATGTCCTCATAGAGAAGTAAAAACCTGCTAGAGTAACATTTCAATCTCAAGACACCCGAGTCGCTTGGATTCAATCCATTTTGATATGCCACATGTATGCTATTAACATTTTGCCATGCCCAGGCCGGCCACATGCCCAATTTCCATTCCCAACTTCCAATACATGCTTTTTCATCCCAAAGGGGTAAACAGAGGACGACAATGAGAAAAAAAAAAACATAAAAACACAACTGAAGAGATTACACAAAAGGTTGTATCTTTGAAGGTGGAGAGAATCCAGTACCCTGTTTGATGATCAGCCAAGCATCAACATCATCCTCATTGCATTGGTGCCAGATATTAAATTGAGAACACAGCAAAATAAATAAATGTAAAGAAAGTGCCGTTCGATGTTTAGAGACAGATGAAGAGAACTGTAGCACATCCACCTCGATTTTGGATGGATCTCACAAGTACCGCTCATGTATCCGAGCCCGGTTTTCTTCCCACCAAACCCTCGCATGCATCTCCCCGAATCTTTCTCGGCTGCAACACCACAGGTTTGAAATCCAGTTAAAGCAAACTCCAGACTTGATGGACAAATGCACCAACAGAGTTAAAAAGTTCCGACAGTGCACTAGAATTCTCATTCCTACCATGCCAGATAGTTGACATTCATCAGACAGCACCGACCATGCTCAAAATAACCCAGTTTCAATCATCAGGTGGGGACTCGTATGCTAACAGTGGTAAAATAAGTGATCTTTTAACCATCCATTATATAGATCCGCCCAACGATCAAAGCAGAGTAACCAGACAAGCTCTTCGGTCAGGGGCATTCTAGTGTGTGTGTGTGTGAGAGAGAGAGAGAGAGAGAGAGAGAGAGAGAGAGTTTAATGTTGCAGCATAAACCTGACAGCAAACCCATGCAATGTTTAGACAAGCACCTACCACTGTTTACCTCTCCAAAAATTCAAATTTACCAGTGGCATAATGACAAAATATTCTACTTTGGGAATACCTGTATTTCCCAAGCCACCCAATCTATATGAGTGTCAAATGTGGGGAGACATGAGAAAGATTATTGTAAGATAATTGCAACTTTATTTCATGTTATTCTTGTCATTGTCCAGCACTGGATAACAATGACAGTTCCACAGGTTCATCATACTGTAAAAAACAAGGATTTGCATGATATGTATAAACAGAACTTGGTAGGTGAGCATATCTCAAACGGTTGTCATGCCTACATATATACAAGTGACATCAGTATCTCTAGAACTATAATCCATATCATGCTTTAAAGAGACAGAAGAAGGGCTAACTTCCATTCATATTGGTCTGAACCAATCACAGCAAACTTAACCTTCCACTGGGGGAAAGATGTGCATGCTTTGGATGTCAAACATCTAAAAGCCAGAAGACTTCACTATACTACAGGTGAGTCTCATCATCATCTAAAAGCCAGAAGACTTCACTATACTACAAGTGAGTCTCATCATCTCCCAATGTGATCGATCACCTTTAAAAAAAAAAAAAAAAAAGCATAAGTGCTAACAACTATTCCCTGGTCATTGACCCACCCCCAGCAAATTTTACTTTTTTGCAGTAGGATGGATTAACTGGGTATGCAAACCCCATTGAGGACTTCAATGTCAGCTACAAGTAAGTCTAATCACCTTCCAAACCACATGACCCTCATTGAATCAGTAGATATCTGCCAAATGTGCCATGTGTCTAATTTTGATGAGATTCGCCCGAGAACTTTAATTCTCATTGGGTCTTTCACGACAGCTATACCAGTACAGATTGATAGTTCATTGTGGTATTCACAGGCAACAATAGTTTTTACAAGGAACTGCCTCACCTGAACCGGACGCGCCTTAGCTCCTTGGTGCCACCTGGCAAAGCTCGGATTGTAATGTAGACACCCGGCTCATCTTGTTCAACCCACTCTGTTTCCTGATCACTGGCATTGCTGATAGAAACTGACAGCTCCCCAGAACGATCAGCTTCTCTTGATGCATCACTGATAGAAGCATCCATTGAGGATGTCTCCGTCTTCGCACCACTGATGCTTGACAGCTTTGGGGTCGAGTTGAGCCCACCTGAGTCATAGTAGTGTCGGGGTAGGCCATGGATTGAGTGATGTTCGAGCGAATCTGAGGATGAGTAGCCCATTCCCAATGGCCTGTGAAAATTGCGAGGGAGACGCTCTTTGCTCAATGGTGGAGTAACTGGGCTGTTCTCAGCAGATTCCATCTTTGAGCTCTAATGAAGAAAAAAGGGTTTCAATCAACAGATACAGAGGGATGGACATGAGTTCATTGAACTCGATGAAATTTTGACCACTTTACATTAACAAATAAAGCCAAAAGCCACCTGTTTCTCAGATTTTGATTGAGAAGGCACACCCAGATTGTGCAATTGTTGTTTCAAACCCACTAGATAATTTTCCCATACATGTATAGAAACATCAGGTTTGGTAGCTGCAGTACTGCTAACTTGCTAAAGTAAAGAAGTTTGTTCCAATTGGTTGAATTGTGGGATTGGAATTCATGCCAGACAGGTGAATCCCGTGGGTAAGTACAAAGATTTCTCCAATTGGGGCTCTATAGACTTGACTAATTTGGGATCCAGCAAGTTACTGACCATTTTACTACGTCAAGAAAAACCCAGGCAGCGTTTTTTTTATTTATAAGACGATATAATACGAAATAAAGTTGCTAATTTCTTTGCAGTAGGGGTAATTTAATCACATTAGAGCTCTCACAATCTTGCTTAAGTAGAGAAAAGGCAGATATATCCTCATATAAATATATATATATATATATGAGAGAGAGAGAGAGAGTACCTCATCTTCAGACCTTGGTGGAGTTGGAAGTGGGACAGCTTGACGATTGAATCTTTGGACATTGTACAGCTCCATTACCCTGTCATAGTTCTCCGCCCACCATCTTTGAGCTTGCCATTTGTTAAACATATCACGGCTAGCAAAGCCAAAGAAAGTAGAGTTTCAGCATCCTTCAGCTTACACTTAAATCTTCACAAATGTCTAAAGTGTCAGTGGAAAATTTTACTTACTAGAAATCTGAAAAAATAAATTTCCCAAAAGACTTTTAATGGGGGGAGAGTGGAAGAGGAATAAACCGTCCAAATTTTGCACCTCAAAGGATCCTGATAGCTAGAGCAATGGACTTCTCTCTTAAAATTAACTCAAGTAGTTACCGATCAGAAAAAAGAAACAACCTAAGACTTTTAGTGGGACCCATGTGCCTGTGCCTTGTAGAACATCTACACTCGCCCATATGTGCCTTTAATGGTTGTGATAGAGAGTAGTAAGGATCCCACAGTCCCCTTGCCAAAAGAGGTTTCTTACCCACAAAGAGTCTGATCTAGAGAAGGGGTTACACAATCCATGATACATGTCCTATCCCCTCAATCAAATTGGACCACCCAAGGTTGATGGCCCAGCCAGCTGAATCTGAGTTCAACATGTCCAGCCAGATATAAACCAGGTCAGCAACGCATAGTGAAAAACTGCGCTGGTCAGCCAGGCCCAACTGACCCTTGAGGTGGTTCTGCACACACTTGAGGAAGGGACAGGCCCTGTTGGGCTCACTCGAAGCATGTAAAGGTCTCTAAAAACCCTATGCCAGTATTTTTAGAAGCATCAAGGCTTACGCCTCGAAGCTCACCTCAGGGTGGGGCCTGCCAAAAATGCCTCGCACGGTCACACCTCAAGCCTGACACATGGCTCAAATTCGGGGCATAAGGCTCATATAATGCAGCATAGTTGAGGCACACACCCCAGATGCGGCATCACAATCCATTTTGGAGAGCAAAAGTCCATTAAAACACATCATTTTTTTGAGAAAGAGAGGACAGATTCTAATTTAAAAACTTTAAAAAAAATTTAAAGACTGTTTTAACTAGACTTTATATCCGAGTCATAAAAGGCTTGAAAACAGCCAACCAGCCACTGTTTTCTATTTTGTTAATATAATTATTTATTAAAAACGCATGCTCATGAGCCTTACTCTCCACGCTTTGAGGCATATGCCCCACAATTTGGGCAATTCAAACACCTCATCTCATGCCTCAACATTTTAAAACATAGCCCTATATTTGGGGACCAGGACTTCAAACATATATTCGTAAATATAAAAGCCTTCAATTAGTTTAAAATCACTTTTTTTTTTTTTTTTTACTAAGGAATTGATATGGGTGTTTAAAGAGTAGTAGCTTGTTTAAATTAGGAGCTTCATTAAATTAGAAAAGAAAATTGTAAATCTATAGGCATTGGTGGGAGGTCATACACTCAGTCCAACCAGAGTTAGATTCACCAGATCAGACAAATGGATTTCATACATGTTTTTCATGGAGAATCTCTCCTACAAGCAGACTAAATATGCAGTCCAACTCTTTGGCGCCCACTTGGGCCTATCTTTGATCAAAGTATCCCATTTACATCCTCATCTCCCCATGATCTAGCATCATACCCATCTGTTAGGTCCTTGGTATAACCCTCGTGTGCACCCGTGGTGGAGTGATGCTCGAATGCCTTCCTAACACAACCAATAGACCATAAAACCATTGTTGTGCCGTTTCCCATCACCAATTGGTTTTGGGATAAGTGGTAGCTCAATGGGGTATGAGATCCTACAAGTGGTATCAGGCTGGTAAGGTTGGGGGTTCGAGTCTCCTCTCGGGTGGTACCAATGAGGGGGGATTGTTAGGTCCTTGGTACAACCCTCGTGTGCACCCTGGTACGGTTAGGGGTGGTACCAATGAAGGGGGATTATTAGGTCCCTGGTACAACCCTCGTGTGCACCCATGGTGGAGTGATAATAGACCATCTTTATACTCACCGGTCCTTTACTCACCTTTGTATTGAATATGAAAAAAATATATGGTTAATAGACCATCAAAATTTGATGATGTTAACTCAAGGGCTAGGATAATCTGATAGAGCAGAACTTTTGCATGATTATTGTCCACAAAGAGACATTTCCATCTATCATATCCAAAATTATAAGAATACATCCAAGTGGGCCCCATGAGCTGTGAATATGCAGTCCACTCATAGGTTATTGTCCATTCTTTCAATGGTAAAATCCAATGGTAAATCTTGCTTCAATTGAACTCAATTTAAAGGTGCGCACCACTCCATTGGTAGTGGCTTAAATAGATTGTTTGGATCCATGTTATGAGGGCCTCATTCTATGAAAAGATTGGGCTTTAATAAGAATATGTGAATAATATTTGATTTAACCACTTTTTTTTTCAAAAAAAGAAAGAAAGAAAGATGTCGAAACCAAATGGTTATTGTTGCAGGGAATCATTGACTTATGTTGGTAAAAATAGGTCAGGGACAGCTTGCATGGTTTGGATCTACAAAAAAGTGGACTGCGCATGTATTAATCTTGTTCAACACCATAACATGTCCTCAACAATTTATATTTGTTCCTCTTCAAATTATAAACATGACATTTTGTCTACCGCCACTACAAAAATAGCTATAACCACTTCCTGAACTAATGCATGAACATAATTATAAAGAAATTATGTTAATAAAATAAACAAACACCAGTAGTGCATTAGTGATCATTTACAGAGGTGTCAAGTATTGGTAAAACTCTGATAAAGTTCATTTTTCTAGTACCGCATTCCCCCACACAAGTGGCCAAAATGACCTCATGCACTAGGAAAAAGAAGAAAGATCAATACAAAGACTGATAATTACAACCACCAAAGGACCTAAGTTTTAACATAAATCTACCGGGTCAGTGATCAAAAAGCGGAAACAATGGGAAATATATCCTGAGCCCTGCACACCAACTTCTTTATCGAGTAGGAACCAAATCGGTCACTCTGGTACAACAGGACTATGGTGCACCCATTCAAAGGGAGTCTCACGGTGGATAGAAAGGAAAACTTGGGCACATCTTAAAATTTAAAAATAAAAAAACACAGATTCAAAGTGAGAGAGAGAGAGAGAAAAAAGATTACCTGAACCTAATCCTCTTGAGGTCATTTCCACCTTGCGGCAGTGAAACAAACGTTATCAAAACTCCTGGCTCCACCTGTGCAACCCACTCCTTGGGCACATCTTCTTCCATAAAAACCACTGTAGCCTTAGCCGATCCCGTCTCTGTGCGGCCACTCATCGACGCCGGTGTCGTATCCCCACTCGAAATCCCCTTAATAATCTCCTTCCCAAACAACCGCGGCGTCGAGCTAGAGCTCCCCGTCCGCCGGTACGAGCAACGGAACCTCTCCGACGCGGAAGCTGCGTCCGAATCTGCATAATTCCCTTGCTGCCCTCCCGATCCCGAACAAGGCTTGCATTGCCGGTACGCTCCCGATGCCTTCAACGCCATGTCCTTGATCTGCACAGAAAGATTCAAAACATCTCCGCCTCAGTCTCAGGTGACTGGAAAAAGTTCCTATTCCAACTGGACCGAGTTCAAACCCGACCCGATTTCCGGTCCAATCGCAAACAGTCAGATGCAACTCTCGCATCGCTTTTTTTTTTTGGTCTGTGTGATCTGTTTCCGTTTTTGCAGAGAAGAAGAAGAAGAATCCCTAACCCTAGCTAGCTGATAGTTTTTCTCTACTTGTTTGTTACATGTTTTTGTTACCTGAGCGGTGAGCGCTTTGATAGCTTGCTTTGTGCTGGGAGTAGCGTTTGATTCTTCATCTTCCGGATCGTGAAGAGAACTACCGCCACCGATCTGCTTAGAACAAGCGATGCAGGTCAGCATCTCCGCCACTTGCTGCAGCAAAAGGCAGAGCAGATACAGAGGAAAAACGGAACAAATCTCAACTCAGAATCCGGTTTCTCCGCTTGTTTCTTCACATCTGCATCAAAAACATCCAAGATCTACGGCTTCCTTCGCTACCAGCAAATCCAAGTACGACAGAGAGCTTATGCATCTGCTGCTGATGCTTTTCAAGCTCGGATCAGAGCAGAAATCGCTGCTCCTGCACAGATCTACAATGGCGTGAAAAAGAAATCCCAGCGACCGAAGAACACAGAAGCTTCAAATCCAAGGAAGAGGAGAAGAACAGACGATTTCACAGAGAAGAAGCTGCGAGAGAGGAGATGGAGAAAGTTTCTACTTCTTATAAGAGATGAAGACGGACATTGGAGACGGGAGAGAGAGCTTTATCTGGAATGAGAGCGTTAATGGCGGGATTTCTAGGGTTTGGAGCTCTGCTGGAACGCTTCGAAGCGATCGAAAGAGAAGCAGGAGGAGCGTCTCTCTCTCGACACCGCATGTTTTTTTTTTTTTTTTTTTTCCTGCTGCGAGTGTCAAGTACTGCAGTTTCCGGGACTTTTCTACCGGTTTACCGGGTCTGTGACCGGCTGGGAATCGTACGGCCGGTTTTTATCCATGGCTTCTACAATGCGCGGCCCGAGAGAATCTCGGGATTTGTCCGGTCTGATGTAGGGCCCGATCCCTAGGGCCCATGACATTGCATCGAGTCCAGAATCCGGATCCACTGAAGACCCATCCTTAAGTCCCGGGAAGACGCGACCTAATTCTGCTTGCCCCACTTAAAAATTAATAATACTGTTTAAGATGAATTTCATCCCCTTTGAGGTATGTCATAAAATTTTAATTCAATATGAGTAAAATGAAACGATGCCACATATTTGCTTTTTCAATCATTTGCTCAATTGGATGGTGCCCTCAACTCCCACATCTATTATATTGAAATTTAATGATACATCCATCCATCCCAATGGGATGAGATAAGATGAGATTCATCGTGAATGTTGTAGAGATTATTTTCGTATGGGCCGTCACGATCACGATTGAGTTTCATGCATGTGTTACACAATTCCTCTATAATAGCTACGAGTGGGATCTAATAGGTTGTAAAAGAAAATCGAAAAATCGTGTAACTGAACCGAACTGCGGTTAATAACCGTGTTTCACGATTTAGTTACGATTACAGTTATTGAAATCGGAAAACCGTGCTTCACGGTTCGATTACGATTTTTGTCTTGACTCATGATTTTTAACCGAACCGAATCATTAACCGCGGTTCAATTAACTATGTTCCCACAAACAGAGTTAACCAAACCGTTTCGCTAATAAGAAAAAACCTAAAGGTCTGAATTAAAATTAATTTTTTTTTACAATAATATATTATGTCATTCCCCAACTATGGTTTTTTTTTTCGCAGTAAGTATGATTGGTAAATAGCAAAATTTTCATAAATTTTTTTTTTTGAAGTGACAATTAACTATAACCGAATTGTCAACCGCAGTTCGATTTTTAATGGATTTTTACGATTTGGTTACAGTTACGGTTTTTAAAAATAAAAAATCATAAAATACGATTTGATTAATGATTTTTTTAAAAGAAATTATTAAATTACACTCCTAGTATCTAAACTGTATTGAGACATCTCATATTGAGATTTGAGACCCACCTTCTTGAAAGAAGAAGGTGTGAGCTTTGTGGGATGCCCATGACAAAAGGGCCTCCTCCAGCATAGATAATGTGGTCGAATATTGTTGTTGTTATATCGGCCGTGGATTTTCGTTTTCTAAAATGGGATTTGGGGATTGGTCGCTAGAGGCTGCTGGGTTTGGCGGGGCTTTGATTGAGAGTAAAGACGAGGTTTTGGTCAAGGAATGGCGAGTGAGAAGACAGTGGATCGCTTTTTGGTCTTGGGAATCTTATGGTGGTCCGATGGAATACTTGATTCTATGGTCTCTCTTTAGGCTTAGCCATAATTGAAGAAAATTTGAAAAAGGAAAGAAAGAGATTTTAAATAGCACTTAAGTTCTGGCCTAGCTTATTTACTTATTATGCTTGGACTTTCATATGTAGTCTTAAAACCTTCCATTTCTCTGCATCTTTAGGATCCATATTTAGGCTTCTTTATCTAAAGCTAAGCTACCACTTGAGCCATATATTAAACTTGAAAAGGTGGTCCAACTGTTATACACTCTTATTAATTGTCATGCTATTTTTTCAAGCAACTAATTATACAATGAAATCAACAGCAGTGCAAACATTCCTTACCTTTGGATAGTATGCAGTAAACTGTGTTAGTACAACTAATTAAGGGCACTTTTTTCCCCTGTAATTGAATCCATGTGAATTTATGGTAAAATGGGTTTAAGGGTTTAAGTTTGGACAAATGAACTATAACTTTTCTGGGATTTGAATATGAATTTAGATTAGTAGGGTGATAACTTTTTTTCAACATTTTGATTACTATCTTCCTTTGATTCATTTTCTGTTAATAAAAAATTAATTGATGGTCATTTATAGATCTTTAGCTTTTATTTCTTCACATGTAAGCACTTTTAGGCATGAAAATTTTAAAATTTCTAAGAATTCAATTCCATGAAACAAGCGACCATAAGAGAAAATTTTCTCTTAAACTAACCATATTTAATTATAAAATGAGTTGTGGCTTCAAGTGATCATATTAGTATCTTAGATCATAAAGAATATTCATGTGCATCAATTTCTCACCATAGGGTAAGAAATACTTACATAATTGAAAATATTCATATGTAGAAAAAGAATGTTCATGTGTAAAAAGGAAAAACTACATAAGTGTCCTTCATCATATGGTAAATAATGAATGCAAATGAATGTCTCCCCCTTAGATCATTGTCTCATTTTTTATCGTAACCTCTCATTTGTTAGATATAATATGTGTATTCATAACCTCTCATTTGTTAAAGTGCAATGAGACAATGTGTTACTCCAAATAGAGTTTATCCTACTGTTTAATTGATCATGTTGATTTGAAGCAAAATGTGATTTCAAATTAAAAAAAGGGAAAAGAAAATTGTGATTTCAAATTAAAAGAAGGGGGAAAAGTGATAATTACATGTAAAGCAGAAAACAAAAAAATCTAATGTTGGGCCTATTCCAATTGTAATGAAATTAGGCCCAACGTAGATAAACAAAATAAAAAGTTTATATTTAAGAATTTGAATTTGAGACCAAACCATCAAATACAACCACAATTATTATTGTCGTTCTCTTATCCATGAAAAGTGACCAACCACCAATCATGATGCATGTGGATTGCTTTCTACTTTTTGTAGGCAGGCCGCATGGCTCAATTCCAAAGGGTGAGAAGAATTCATGTCCTTTTCAGAATCCAAGCAGGCGAGGGTGTACAATAAGGCTGCAGTGGCTGTCAATGTCCACCTGGTAGCCAACCCGAATTTGCAAAGATTTGTCTTATGGGTCCATGTTGGATAAGGATAGGATAGAATGACTCTAACGAGCATCTCCAATACAGATGTGAAATTGGAGATCCCAATTTTTTTCTTTTTTTCTTTTTTTTGCTAATGTGGTGAATTGATTCTTTGGAATTTAACATCTCCATTGAAGGTAATTTCACCTCATAGATAAATATAATATTTTATTATTTTTTGGGATTTTACCTCTTTTAATATATTAAACAGATTGAAGAAAATTCATCTTCATTAGAAAATTTAAGAATAAAATAAGCATACATATTATTTTACATCTCATGTTTTTACATGTCAAATTTGGCATTTCACTCCCATATGTCAAATGCCATGTCATTTTTGGCATAGCTATTAGGACGAAAATCGATACCAAAAATCCCACGTGGCTTGTCCATATTGGATTTAGCACATCTATTGGAGATGCTCTCAAGTTCTACCAATTTATTCTATATAAATATATATATATATATATGTATACTTACACTTGTATACTAATGAGCATCCATGTAACTATTTTTTAAGTGTGTCAAGAACGGCCAGTGTTAAAATGCAAATATCCTTATTGCTTTTTTTTTTCCTCTTAACATTTTTTCCTGTCCAAGATTCATGAACATCATGAAGATAGTGGTCGCAATTTATCCGAAAGTTCAATCCATTATATATAGACCGAAATGGAGAAACAAGATTTATGTAGTTGACTCCAACATTATTGGAATTAGCATTCGATGATGATAGACATTTTTTTTTTTTTTTTTCACTTCAATTTTTTCCCCTAAGAATATGATTAGAAAATATTAAAAAAGGAGTACCTCGAAAGGGTCGGGGAAAAAATGCACCTCGGGGAAAGAACTACACCTTCACAAAAAAGGAAAATAAACATATATGCTATACAGTTCTAATTGTTTGAATGTTTAGTGTTCAATAGGAATCTTCCTCTCCACATAGACAAAGAGGGATCCAACATGGCAGAGTAAGTGTTGAGTACTTGCCATACTTTAGAGAAGGGAGACTTGACGATTGCTTCACTCCAATGTTGAGTTGGGTGGAAGATCAAAACTTACTTTAAATTTAAAAATAACAACTCAAGTTAATCTCTCTTGACACAAATATATGATGGATTCGGATGTGGAGATTCCGACACGCGGTCGAAGATCTATGTGCGTTCTGGTGATTGGGAAGCTCCGCAGATCTCTTCACCTCTTGTCTTTCCTATAAGATGGAATAATACCAATCATAGGGCTCATTTATCTTACATAGACAAGTCTCAAAGAATTACAATTATTAGAGACTTCTTCGTCAAGAAACTCACATTCATTAATCCTATTGGGAGTCTTATTAGTGGGACCTCATATCAAGTCTTACCTTAAGTGAGATTATATTATCTGTTGGCATTTGCTCTGCTTGATCTGACGTGGGACCCGTGGCATACGGGCCACACGATTTCCTACAATATCCATCACACAGATATGGAGTTTTTCTTTGGATATCATAAAAAAAAAAATCACAGAAATAAATAGGCATTTAAATAAATAGAAGGAATTACTATTTTATAATATCACTAGCTTTCAAGAATTTCTGATATTTGTGGTGATCCTGCTATAATCGAGTGATGTCTTGTAGGAGTAGGAGGAGCCTCCAGTACTGTGGTTGTTACATGATGGAAAGTGTAGGAAAAGGAAAGGAATGCTTAAGATGATGATAGGATGCCTTACTTTTTGGCGACAATCTTCATTTTCTATCATTAAGGACCTAGCTGGCTGTGTCTTAGTATTTAAGTATGCTATGTTCTAGATATGTCCTTGGTGGAATTGTATAACTATATCTTATTTGCATTAACAATGCAGATGAAATCTGAACTTTTCATTTTGTAGTGTCCCACACCATGTGGAAGCATTGTTTAGCAGAGTGTTATTTTCTCTAATTCATGTTTTGTGTGTCTTTTCATCTTTATTTATTATTTTCTGACTTTTTTCACCTCAAGTCCTTGTTTGTCTTTCACTAGCCGTAGTTGTATGCATTTTATTACGTTATTACAATGAGATGTGTTATATAATACAATGATAAAAACTGACCAATGGAAATGTTTTTTTACTGATTAATTAGATAAATTGTGCTTCTCCATGAAATCAAGGTCTTCTAAGAGAGTCGCGAAACCCAAGATTCTTGTTTAATTTCAAACCCGAAATCTTCAAGTGGGTCTTGGGAGTGGACCCAAGATTTTTCATTTGGGTTTTGGAAGTGGACACAAAATCCTTCAAATGGGTTTTGGAAGCAGACCCACGTTCGAAGGGGGTGACAATCCCCAAATCAATGTATGTACATAGGTCTATCCCTGCATAAGAGGATTCATCCATTGCTTGACGTGTTTGCAACCTGAATGAAATGAAAGGTCATATAAGACAGCTATGATTTTTAAAGTTGTTATTTACTAAATAATAAGCCCAGTGACAAGTCTCTTTGCTTTCAAATTATCTAATCTCCACTAAAAGCTAGATATAACTGTCCTTAATCTTCGATTTTTATAATTTAAAATAAACTAGTAGGGACCTTAGCGTAAAAGAATAGAATCTTGGTGTATTTAAAATGTGGGAAAGAAACATTGTCAATCCAATTGGTCGAAACAAATGGAACCCACAATGAAATTAGAGGGTCATTGACAAACTCCCCCAATAGGGAGGCAAAGCCTACCTTAACAATAATTCTTATATATTTGATGATCCTAATAGGTTGTTATGTTAGACCTCTGACCTAGTGTGGGTAACTGAAAAGTAAATTTAGATAACAATTTCTTTTTTTTCACGACAACTTCAACCGGCCCACCTTTCTCTCTCAAGACTTTTATTTTCTCCCCTTTTATCAATAATTTCTTATGAGAAAAGCTAACATATTTGTTATAAGGTTCTTAGGCCTTGGAGTCATACAATCAGTTTTTTCTTTTCTTAGGGTTAAAGGAGTGGTAGAATCAGTTGTAATTGTAATTTATAACAAACATTCAATGGGCCCATTTGAACAAAATTGTGCCTGTAAAAGTGGTGGCATGCATCATCTGTGGTGGCAATGAGCAATCGAGTAGCCAGAACATGCACTATCGTGAGGAGACTCGAGTAATGACATTATATTGTCTCCCAAATATGGTGGCACGAGGGCACGTTTGTGACTAGGGCTGAACCACTGTTTAGAAAGTTGGAAAAAAAATCCGATTCAACCAGTTGATCAAGTGGACTCAACTCTATCAGAATTGAAGCAAACTCGGTCAGCAACCTGATATTGTAACTGGAAGTGGCAAAATGTCAGCTGGGGCTGGGTTGGGTCTGGTGTTGACCCTTGAAGGTGACAAATATTATGTGAGTAAACTAATGCAATTTGTTCATCAGTAGAGTTGGGAATGTTGACATGAACCTTACAATCTTTGTTGGATTCTCTTCTATCTGGGGCCAATCATAGTAATACGAGTCAGGTTGGATGTAGTTCATGTTGGATGGGCAGGTAAATAGCATGCATGGGCTCAACTCGAACCTGACCCATGTATTCATTGAATTGGGAATGTCAACTTGAGGAATTTACTTGTTTGGTTGGAAGGTCAGGTCAGTAATCGCCACTCCTAATTGCAGCCAAAGCATCAGGTCTTGGGACTTACATGGGCCAAATCCCAGTCCAACTAATTGCTGAGCCTCATCAAGCAGAGTGCTTAGTTAGTCCAACACACACACCAATAGTAGCCAACAAAAAGCAGCGTGGCTACGTAGTACTTATTGGATGAAAAGCTTGCCTGGCCCAATTGCAACTCAGATTTCTCCCATAGTATATATGATACTCTTAATCACTCTTAACCTTGTGTGGGGATGTTTTATGAGTACAGGATCCGGCAAGTGATCCGGTTAGGCCCATCCCGACCTCAACTCCTAGAGAAGGGCTCACCTCAGAAAGAACACTGTCCGTCTAAGAAGCTCGGTGAATGCGAGGGGGCGCGCAGCTCGGCAGAAGTGCCGAGGTGAGATGGATAGAAGCAGCTCAACCAGCCGAGGTGGGCATCGTGTCAATCAATAATTAATAAGGACATGGCCATACTCTGACAGGCAAGATGGGCGCCGGATACAAAAAGCGTGGACCTGATCTGGCCATCACTTCAGCAATCATACAGGAGATCAAGGTATGAACCGATGGGACAGTACCCACACCAACCTCCACTAAGGAGAAAGAGTATGGTCTGATGGGACCATACTCCCACCAACTCCCACTAAGAAAGAGTCTGATGAAACCAACATCTATAAATTAGCGCAAGGTAAAACAAGCAGAAGGTAAGCAATCTTAAGTCCTCTCTCTCTCTCCATTCACTCACCCTTTGTTTAGTAACAATACTAACTTAGGTGTCAGAGCGCCTTCGGCTCACTACAGCCAGGGCCTCTAACCCATCTCTCTCTTTTATCTCAGGCATTCTGAATCCTCCCCTTCATCAGAAGCTCAACAGCAGCTCCCACTAAAACAAGTTCGTATTATTTTAGACACTTACAATTGACGCCGTCTGTGGGGACAGAATAACACGATATGCCTCCTTAAGCAAAAAAGATTGGTGGAACATCGCGAAGCCGTGCCAGTGCCGCAATCTCCGGTGCTGCAAGAAGTAGCACTATCTGATGCGCGGCAAGAAAGGCCCCCAAGGCCGTCGTTGTCAGTGTTGCAGGAGATCCTAATCTCACAGGCGCGCACGAAGCAACGAGCAGCGATGCCAGCGCAGCCGCCGCTAACGCTGCAGGAACGAACCCCTCGCCAAAGGAGGGCCGGGAAAGAACCTCATCCAACGGCTCCTCCTCGACGAGACAGTCAACCCGCCAAGCGTCGTCAGCGAACGATCGCCCTCCCTCGTCAAAAGAGAATCTCGAGCGGATCTCGTCTTGAAAAAGAGCCCCTAAGGGACAGATCTCCGAAGGTCGTCATGTCCCGACGGACCGAAGGGGGTAATCCCGACTACGATCCACGAGCTGAGGAGATTAGAGCGCAGAACGCCATCATTCAGGAAAAGGAGGAGCTGATCAGCCAACTTCAGCAGCAACTGCGAGCGGCGAACCAGGCTCCACCTTTCGGGTTTCATTTAACTGGGCAGGATCTGAGGCGAGTCCTAGACAACAAAAAACGCCATCAGACTTATGAAGAAGGCTCTAGTAGCAGCCCCGGCGACACTCGAGGAGAAAAGAGGCCGAAGCCACAAGATAAAGGCGGTATGCCAGAGTGGCTCGACTACCATATCAAGCAGACCATCCAGCAGAATATGGATGTGGCTAGCTTCGCCCGAGACCGGCTGAACGTTTACAGCTCTGGGGAGCTTGGCGTCTCTCCTTTCTCGTGGGAAATAAGAGATTTCCCTCTTCCCGAGAAGTTCAGCATCCCGAGGTTTACCCTCTATGACAGGACCTCGGATCTTGCAGCCCATCTGAGGCACTTCACTCAGCGGATATCAGTATGGTGCGACATTGGGCACCTGAACTGCAGGGTATTCTCTTCCAGCCTAGGCGATCTTCATCTCCGATGGTTCTGCGCTCTCCTAGGAGGATTGATCTTGAGTTGGCGGCAACTGACGGGCTCCTTTCTGGAAAAGTTCCAGACACACAGGGTCATTCCAAAGACCAACTAGGACCTGATGGCTATGAGGATGAGGCGGGATGAGAACGTGACCCGATTCGCCAAAAGGTTCTGAACCATTTACAGCCAGATAGAGGATGCCAATGAAGAACTGGCCGTCATGTGCTTTAAAGAGGCACTGCTGCCAGGCATCGATCTCCGGAAAGAGCTCGTTCAGTACCCCGTGGCCACAATGAAAGCGTTAATGATCCGGGTGAACCAGTTCGTTGAATAAGAAGAAGACGAAACCAGGGCTCGAGAGAACTTTGGTCTCAAGCTCGAAGATGGCCACTTCGGGGACAGGCTTACCCGGAAGGATAAAAAGTCGTTCCGGAAGGAGGAGATGAGTCGTCAGAAGGCCTCGTCAAGTCCGGTGATGGTCTCATCCCCCACTTCAGAAGGAAGAAAGAAGTACAAGCCACCGTCAGATTCATACAAGGAGGTAAATACTATTTTTAAGGAGCCAATCTACAAGATCCTCACGAAGATCAGGACACAGTCATACTTTGCACCGCCCTAGCCAATGAGGGGTGATTCCTCCACTCGGGATCAAAGTAAGTTTTGCTCATACCACAAACAGAATGGACATAAAATAGAGGACTGCATGTCCCTCAAGTCCTACCTTGAGAGGCTCGTCAAGGAAGGACACCTCAAGGATTATGTGAAGGAAGAAAGCAACAATAATGTCTGTACTCGCCAGCGCCAGGATGACCAAGACAGCAATGAGCCGGGGGTATCATAAACGTCATCCACTTGGCATCCACGTCAGCAGGAGAAAATCAGGCGCGTGCCGAAGCCAGGAAGGTTTCCCACACTAAACAGGTGCTGACGGCCAAGCTGGAACCAGCTGCAAAGAAAGCTCGGGCCGAGAAGCCCCCGATCTGGTTTTCAGACCAAGATCTTCAAGGGGTCCACCTGCCTCACAATGACCCACTGGTGCTCACCTTGAAGCTCAAAAATTTTGTGGTCAAGGGTGCTTGTAGATCCTAGCAGCTCATCAGAGATCCTGTACTTTGACTGTTTCAAAAAACTGGGACTCAAAGCAGAAGATTTGCAGGAATCACGCACCCCCCTCGTAGGGTTCAGCTCGAAGCCGGTGTACCCTAAAGGAAGGATCTCCTTGAAGGTTCAGGTCGGTGGAGCTAGCATGCAGGCCGACTTCCTGGTGGTAGATGTACCATCTCCCAACAATGCAATACTGGGGAGAACCTGGCTGCATGGCATGGAAGCTGTGCCCTCCACTCATCATCAGAAGTTAAAGTTCCCGTTGGAAAGAGAGAATGGTAGAATGGAGGTAGTGACGGTCAGAGGCGACCAAGAGATGGCCAAACAGTGCTTGATGGCCGTGGCATCTGGTAAAAAAGGAGCCGTCACAAGTCCACATGGCCGAGCTTGAAGCAGAAATGGAAGATTCCGGCCGAACCCCTGAGCAGAAGAGTATTAAGAATCTGGCCGAGGTCAGAATCGACCTGCGTGACCCTGAAAGGTACTTCCTGCTCGGCAGCCAGCTCACCGAGCCAGAGCGAGCCGAGCTCCTCGACTTCTTGCTGCAGAACAAAGAGGTTTTTGCTTGGACCCCCTATGAAATGCCAGGCATTGACCCAGAAATCATGAGTCACAGGCTAAATGTGGATCCCAAGCACAAACATGTCATACAAAAAGCCCGGAGGACAGAGGTCCAATAGGCCGAAGCCGTGATGGAGGAAGTCGACAAGCTGCTGGAAGCAGGGGCACTCAGAGAGGTCCAATACCCTGAATGGCTCGCCAACACTGTGGTGGTCAAAAAGAAGAACGGGAAGTGGAGAGTCTGCGTCGATTTCACCGACTTGAACAAATCCTGTCTCAAGGACAGCTTCTCGCTCCCAAAGATCGATCAGTTGATCGACGCCACCGCAGGGCATGACAGGATGAGCTTCCTTAATGCTTATCGAGGATATCACCAGATTCCAATGTATGGACCCGATGAGGAAAAGACTGCTTTCATAATGCCCAGGGGCACCTATTGCTACAGAGTGATGCCCTTCAGGTTGAAAAATGCGTGGGTGACCTACCAGAGACTGGTGACGAAAATGTTTCAAGCGCAGCTCGGCAAATTCATGGAAGTCTACATCGATGACATGGTCGTCAAGTCCAAGGAATCACAAGACCACTTGACCGACCTCCGTCAAACTTTCGACATCCTGAAGAAATTCCAGCTGAAGTTGAACGCATCGAAGTGTGCATTTGGAGTCGGTTCCGGCAAGTTCCTTGGGAGCTTAGTCACCAGACGAGGAATTAAGACCAACCCAGAGCAGATCTCAGCTATACAGGTAGTTCAAAGCCCGACCACAGCAAAACAGGTTCAGAGGCTCACCGGGATGGCAGCAGCGCTCAGCCGTTTCATTAGCCGCTCCTCGAACAAATGCCGACCTTTCTTCCAACTCCTGAAGAAGAGTTCAAAATTCCAGTGGACTTCGGAATGCGACCAAGCTCTCCAGGAACTCAAGAACTATTTGTCCTCGCCACCCCTGCTGTCGACCCCGAAGCAAGGCGAGACGCTTTACTTGTACCTGGCTGTCTCGGAACATGCTGTGAGCTTGGTACTCATCAAAGAAGAAGACAGGAAGCAGAAGCCCATCTACTACACGAGCAAAATTTTTGCTTGATGCTGAAACGAGATACCTGCCGCTCGAGATACTAACGTTGGCACTAGTCAGCGCCTCTCGAAAGCTCTCTCATTATTTCCAAACATATACTGTGGTGGTTGTTACAGAGCACCCACTTAAGTCCCTTTTGAGGAAGGCAGACTTCTCCGGCATGATTTCGAAGTGGGCTGTCGAGCTGGGACAGTATGACATGCAATACCAACCCTGAACGGCAATCAAGGCTCAGGTATTGGCTGATTTTATTGTAGAGTTTGTTTCTCTAAGTCCGGCGCCAGGCCAGCCCAGCGCCGAACTAGGGGGCAGTCAGGAGGAAGATACTGCAAACGAGGGCGGCAACGATACCAGAGCCGAGGAAGAACGATCTTGGAAGCGGTTCCTCGATTCAGCCTGGAAAATCTTCGTCGACGGGTCCTCAACAAACGAAAGAGCCGGCGTTGGAATAGTCCTCCAGTCTCCAGAAGGCCTTGTCATCGAACAAGCCCTGATGCTCAGTTTTAAGGCGTCTAATAATAAAGCCGAATATGAAGCACTGATAGCGGGACTCAGCAGCGCCAAGATTCTGGGAGCACAAAAAGTAGTGGTCTTTAGCGACTCTCAATTAGTAACAAGCCAGCTTAACGGGGACTACAGAGCTCGCGATGAAATGATGATGGCCTACTTGTCTCACTCAAAATGCCTCCTTTCACATTTCCAACAAGCCGAGATCAAGCAGGTCGGCAGAGAATCCAACGCCCATGCCGACGCCCTCACAAACCTGGCCTCAGCCGTCGAAGCCGAAAAGAAAAGAGAAATTGAGGTAGGAACACTGGATACACCAAGCATTGAGCTCCCTCCACCTTGGCAGGTTTTGCATCTCGGTCTCGGCCCAAGTTGGATGGATCCAATAATTGCCTTCCTAAAAGACGATTAGCTTCCCGAAGAAAAGAACGAGGCTCATAGAGTCCGAATGAAGGCAACTCGATTCTGGCTATCTCAGGAAGGTAAGCTGTACAGAAAATCTTTCTCAGGACCATACCTACAGTGCATTCACCTGAGCCAGGTTGAGGATTTCCTTTATGAAATTCACGAGGGCATATGCGGAAGTCACATCGGGGGCAGATCACTGGCCTACCGAGCCATCAGTCAGGGCTACTGGTGGTTATACATGCAGAAGGATGCACAGCTCTACGCCAGAAAATGCGAGAAGTGTCAGAAATTCTCACACTCGCTCCATCAGTGAGCCCAGAATCTGAGTCCGCTCTCGAGCCCGTGGCCTTTCACCCAATGGGGTCTGGATATTGTCGGACCTCTGCACTGAACTCCAGGAAATAAAATGTGGCTAATAGTAGCTATTGATTATTTCACAAAATGGATAGAAGCAGAGCCACTGTCTTCCATTACCGAGCTGGATTCAAAGAATTTCGTCTGGAAAAACATCGTCACAAGATTCGGTATTCCTCGGACACTAATATCGGACAATAGGACCCAGTTCGACTCAAACCTCTTCAGAAACTTCTGTCAGGAGCTCGGTATTCAAAATCACTATTCGACCCCAGCATATCCGCAAAGTAATGGCCAGGCTGAGATCTCAAACAAAGTAGTACTCGACGGGCTAAAGAAAAGACTCTAACGAGCCAAGGGAAGATGGGTAGAAGAACTCCCAAGCGTCCTCTGGGCATACAGGACTACACCTAAGCGCTCAACCTCTGCAACACCGTTTTCCCTGGCTTACGGGATGGAGCCGTTATTCCTCTCGAGGTCGGCCTCCCAACCCTGAGGTCAGAACTCTTTGACTAGAAACAAAATGAGACGAACCTGGCCAAGGAGCTTGACTTGGCTGAAGAACGGAGGGAGGCCGCGGCCATCCGCTTAGCTTCCTACCAAAGGTAGCTGGCCAAGGGGTACAATCAGAAGGTCAGAGAAAGGAAATTCTCTCTTGGAGAACTGGTCTTGAAAAAGGTGCTATCCGTGGACAAAAATCCAAGCGAAGGCAAGCTGGGACCAAGCTGGCAAGGATCGTTCAAAGTTGTCTCGACTGCCGGACAGTCTGCTTACAGACTCGAGGACATGGACGACAGGGAGCTCCCGCGCCCTTAGAATGCTGCACACCTAAAAAAATATTACTTTTGAAGTTGTACTTATTACAGCTAATAAAGATGAATTTTTCCAAATGACCAAGTTCTCCCCATTTTGAAACACTCTGTCACAAGACTCGACAACTTCAGCTCGATTAACGGAACCAGCTGTTGTCCAGGCTCAGTTATAGAACCAGCCATTTCTCAGCTCGGTTAACGGAACCAGTTGCTGTCCAGGCTCGATTATAGAACCAGCCATCTCTCAACTCGGTTAACGGAAACTAGCTGCTGTCCAGGCTCGGTTATAGAACCAGTCCATCTCTCAGCTTGGTTAATGAAACCAGCTGCTGTCCAGGCTCGGTTATAGAACCAGCCATCTCTCAGCTCGGTTGTGGAACCAGCTACTGTTCGAGCATGGTTAAAGAACCAGCCACCTCTCAACTCGGTTAACGGAACCAGCTACTCAGGCACGGTTGCAGAACCAGCTATCCCAGCTCGGAACCAGTTGCTGTTCAGGCATGGTTAAAGAACCGACCATTTCTCAGCTCGATTAACAGAACCAGCTACTACGTAGGCCTGGTCACGGGACCAGCCATACCTCAGCTCGGTTACTAAACTAGTTGCTTAGGCTTGGTTGCGGAACCAGCCTGGGCTTGGTTGTAAGACTAACCATCATTCAGGGTTGGCAATAGGACCTATTTATGTCAATTCTTTACCCCAGCTCGGTCGTTGGACCAGCTGTACATTATGGTTCGATTAGAAAACCAGCTATTATTGTTATCTATTCCTAGTTACTAAGATCAGACATCTCCAAGTAGAAGGTTGGAAAAACACATACAATGCTCGAAAGATTGTGTAATAAAGGAGATTTTATTGATGAGAAAATTTCCTTTACAGTGTACACCTTAGTAAAGTAAAAGGGCCTTCTGTTACAAGTGCGAAGAAGAAAAGTATCACTGAACACGAATTCAAGAAAAGACAATTGTATTGATAAAAGTTTCCTTTACATAGTACAAATTGTACAGAAAGAAAGAAAAATGTACAAGAAAGAAACTCAGGCATTCCCGGAGGGAGCATTAGGAGGAGGGACTTCAGGGGGAGCCTCGATTGCTGGGACTTCAGGGGGAGCCTCGACTGCTGGGCCTTCTGCTGGGGCCTGGGGGGGAACTGGACTCTTCTTCGAAGCCTAAGGTTTGAGTTTGGGCAGGTCTCGATATATGGGATGGTCCTCGGAGACCCCCATCTTCTTTAGCACAGCCCTGCACCCAAACTCGAACAGGCGCGGACCCAGGGCTTCGATTTGAGCGTCGTAGTCCTTGGTGGCTTCCTCCACCCTGTCATGGTAAGCAACGTCTATTTCTGCCTGGGTCGTAGCTTCGATATTGGCTTTGTCCTTACGGACGACCTCAAGCTTGATGCTCTTCCTCTCCAGCTCGACGCTCTTCCTCTCCAGCTCGGCCTTCGCCTCTGCTAGCTCGGCCTCAAGCTGGATTGCCCTCTTCGCTTTGACTTCGGCCGCTCCCTTCAGTGCGGTGCATTCCTCCTTCACCTTGTAGACCTCGTTCACGGCGGATTAGAGGTCCTTGACAAGGCTGAAGTTTTTCTCCTCCTCCTCCTTCAGCTTTTTGCAGTGGCCCTCCAGGGCATCGGCGAGTTTCTTCCTCTTGGCCTCCAGCTTCTCGACCCGGGTGTCTCGGTGCTGGATCCTGTCCAGAGACACCTTCACCCGCTGAATGATCTGCGAGAAGAAAGATCCAGATGTCAAGAACTGGAACCCAATGGTGAAACAATAATAATAGAAAAAAAATTTAAAGACTTATCGAGAAAGCTGATTGAATAGTGCCAACCAGCAGAGCCCCATCCTCTTGTCGCTGCAGCCTCTCAACATCCTGCGACAGAGCGCAGGCGCTCGCAAACGTGGCTGCAACAAGGGGATTTCCGTGGAGGCGGTCTTCCACTGTGATCAGCCTCCCCGGCCCGAGCAATACGGACGACCTCCAAATGGCCGGTCTTTCTTGCGGGAGCGCTGAGCCCGCCCCCGGGTCCTACTCCGCACCTCGCCCCAGGGTCTTCTCTACCGGACCCTCAGTCCTGGGCCGCTTTTTCGGGGCTCCCTCTCTCTCCTCTCCGGCAGGACGCTCCCGCCTTGACGAGCTCGGCTTTTCAGGCCTCGACCCCTTCTCCGTCCGAGGTTTTTCCTTCCGAACCTCGGCGGGGCGCTCTCGGCTCGAAGCGCCGGCAAGAGGTGGAGCCCTGACGGCACCTGCGCAGTGGGGCCCGATTGGTTATTGGTAACAGGGGGATTGGGGGCAGCAGCTTCCCCCCCAAAGAACTTGTTCCCTAAGTTCTTCGTCGCCAACGGTGGGCGGCGGGGCGGTATCCTTCTCTCTTCTGAGCTCAGGGAGGAGTAGACTTCAACAATCTGTTGCAACTCAACCTCCGGCTTGGCTCGAGAAGTGGTGGCTCCGGCCCCCGAAGCCTTCCGACGCTCGAGTTCGGTGGGTGCACTCTTGACCTCGGCTTTCCTTTTTATATAAGTCTTATACTTCGGTTCGTACCCGAGGAGCGACCAAGCGGCGCGTGTGTTGTGACCCTTGTAATTGCGCACCGCCCTTTACCAGTCGCTTGTTTGGTTTCCATCCGGAATTGATGGCTTCGCTCCTCCTTTGCCCGATCTCTGCACAAACAAAACAAAGGGTCTCAGCTCGGCAAAAGAAGAAAAGGAAATGGGCACAAGGGAGTTCGGCATTTACTTGGAGGGATCCCGTAATGTCGGGGTATCCTGTACCGCCTCTCCGCCGCGGTCTCCCCCTTCCCGAACTCCCAGTTGCCGGTTACGAATCGGCGGTCATCCTCGGCGTGTCAGCTCGAGTCTTTCAGGTCGGTAACAAATTGTTCCCTCCCTGGCCTCTCTCGGAGGTAGAAACAGGTGTCGTCTCCTACCATCTTGCACACATCGTATGCATCCTCGATGTCGTGGACGCCGAGGTTAATCCCTAGGATCTTATTGAGTTCTACGACCCCCATTATTATCTTGTAGCCGTTGGGCATCGGCAGGCAGGGGCTGAGATGCCACGCCGACAGACACTCTCTCAGGAGTGGGTGGATCGGGAACCTAACCCCTCCCTCGACTACGGCGACCAGGGGAAACGACATCCATCCGTCGGTGAACGCGAAGCCGTCAAACATATCTTCGGGGTCATCTAACCTGGTATCGACATCTTCTGGGATGCCGTACATCCCCCTGAAGCTGACCATAGCCTCGGGGGTGTCCGTCCAGTGCCTATAAATCCTCATTCTTCTAAAAAAACCCTAGACTAAAAACCCTAAGAGGGCGGGGGTACAGAAAAAGGAAGAAGGAAAAGAAACTCACGAAGGCTCGCATAGGCTGGGGAAAGGCTGAGATCTTGTTGGCAGCACGGGTTCCTTTGTTTCCTCTCAGCAGATCACTCTCTCTATAAAAAACGCAAAAAGTAAAGAAAGGGGGGAAGAGGCACCCTCATTTATAGAAAAGGAGTCGCCTCTTCAGATTTCGAGGACGGCAGCCGCCGCCTCGAGCGTTGTACGCACCCCTCCGAAATTGATTAGAGGGCCCTATAAATGGCGACACGTGTCACCAACAGCTGGTTCCCCACATGAAGCGAAGAGTCGCGCCTTCTGACCTCATTAATTGTATGGGGCAGACAGAATGACGACAATGTGCTAATCAACTTTTCCAGGAAGACAAAGTGACTGCAACTTTAAATCACCATATTTATTGCCAAAGATATAGAGGCCTTACGGGAAAGGGAATCCATATCCCCCAAGAGCCTACACCGAGATGAAATTTCCCTCTCTTAATGTCAAGCTCTGGATCTCAAAGCCGAACTCAGAAACCCAGAGCTTGGGGGGCAATTGTGTGGGGATGTTTTATGAGTACAAGATCCGGCAAGTGATCCGGTTAGGCCCATCCCGACCTCAACTCCTGGAGAAGGGCTCATCTCAGAAAGAACACTATCCGTCTGAGAAGCTCGGTGAATGCGAGGGGGCGCGCAGCTCGGTAGAAGTGCCGAGGTGAGATGGATAGAAGCTATTTTGAGGGGGCTTTACTAGTGGAGTTGAGTGGAGTAAAAGTTATTTTGAAGAAATAATAAAATATAAGTGGGTTATGTTAATATTTTGTCTTTAGTTGTTTGTGATGGAATCTTTTTGACTTTTTTTATTGGAAAGTGGAGTTTTTTTGTCTCTTAGTGGAGAAATGATGTTACTTTTTGACTTTTTTTGATAAAATATGGTGTGAAATTTGAATTAAAGTGTTTTGGTGGGAATTTTTTTTTTATAAAAATTGGGGCTTTACCTTATTTGATTCTACTAGTAAAGCCCCCAAACAAGCCCTAAAGGTGTTCGTTCCAAGCACGTTCTTCAATCTGCTCACTCCTTGATGACAATGTCAGCTGTTTTAGATGAAATGTTATGCACTGAAAAATGAAGTCAATATTTTGAAAAGATAGCAGTATTTACTATGATGATGTTATTCAAAAGATCGTCAAAATTGAAAATATATTTCACAAAGAGAGTTGTGAACTTGTGATAATATTGAATAAAAGGTCAGGAACATAGGAAAATCTATAGAGAAGATTTTCATCAGTATCTCATCTTTATTTGTACTACATTAACTTTATTTTTTTTAAATTAATTTATTTTTTGCAACATTTTCCTCCTATCTAGAGAAAACCCTCAAATTTGAGGATAGCTTAACATTTTCCCAAGACAATAATATTAAGAGCAACATTTGTGACAATGCTCAGTTAACGGCCCCAGTTATGGGGTCTGAACTTGAATTATTGACATTTTTGTTGTAATATTGGTATCAGCAAAGGTGGTTAGGCTTTGTAGAGATCGGACTGATGCGGGAGTGAACCTGCAGCACGAGAGAAGACCACCTGCACACATTGGTGAGGGACTGCTTGTGCAGGCAGGGGAGAAGACCCAGAGATCAAACAATGGACAGGTGAGTGAGAACAAGACACCCAACCATGGCTATTCCTCTATTCAATTATTGTCACTTTCATCATTGATGTTGTTGTTTGGGTCATTTGAGTCCTTCATCATACTATTTAGGTGCATTGAGTTTTCGGCCTTTGTCCCAGGTCCGGACTATTGGGTCTAAATTTGGACCTAGACATGATGCTTTCAGATCGGATTGGGCGGGGTCTTTGTGGGGCCTCACCCAATTATAGCCTTAGTAGTCCGTAACCATATTTGGCTTGGTTCGGTACTATCCATCTATGGTTTACCAAAACCAGTTCGCTCTGCGGACATGCAGATTTGTGGAACTCATGCCAAGGCCTGAGCCATTTCTTTTAAAGACGGACCCATCTGGCGAGCCATAAAGGGCAGCCCAAACCCATCCCAGAAGTAGTTGTGGCATACTGGTCTACAACCAACCCCACCCACCCGACCCATTGGAAGTCCTCCTTAGTCCTTTCTATAGATGGAACATCTGAAAGAAGAAGAGAAACAGAAACATTACTCCCTATTATTTTCTGGACCTTCCATAATCCCAATGCCACGAATGCACATTGAGTGTATTGAAGTACTACATGATCAAGCCAACCTGAATTGAGGGAATTCACTATTCAAGCTGTGTTTAGGTTTCAAGTTTAAAGGTGCGTTTTGGGTTAGGTTTGGTTGAGCCAATACTTGGCCTAAACCTCTTGAGTTGTGCCTATAATTGTAATGCTATATGATATAGTATTCTACATTTTTTCTGTCCATGGACTACAAACCTATAATTCATTCTAACACTCTCCCCTTTCTGTTGTTTTTCTCTAATGGACTGGCTCTCGCATGGGCCCGTTTGGTCTCATATGAGGACAAGTCTCACCTTAAGCCTGACCCAAGACGGTCCATCTAGTGGAACGGTCCTCCAGCTTGAAAACCAGGCTTGCCTAGCTATCAAGCATTCATGGCCAACTCCATTATCATCCCAGTGGATCTGGCCCATTGCAAATGTTGGATTTGAGCCAAAATCAAACTTCTTCATGACATGTGATGAGTGTGCAATATGAACTAGTTTGCTCTGTTGAAGCTTGAATAGCCACAAGCTAATGGAGTTCTTTTAAAATTTTTCCAGCCTAATAAAGGAAAAGGTCATTTTAGTTGCCACACAAAACAGTTACTTGTTGAGTTTCTATATATGGTGCCATGGTTTGTGGAGTTTTAACCATCAATCACAATGGTATCATAGTGGTACGCAATGGTCGTTGACATTCTAATGAAAAAAAGTTATTGGGTTTATGTCTTATAGTTTAGGTTAACCAGATTAGTTTATTATCGTCAGGACCATGTTTTTGGATCAAGACTATTTTGTACTTGTACTGCACTTTTTTGTAACTTCAAAAGATGGAAGTTATACATTCCGTTGTAACTTATAAAAAAAAGTTACTGAGTTTTAGAGTTCTCTGAATTGTATACTGTCCAAATCACATGAATTCATTGTGACCTATGTGCAGGTTTTTACTTTGCACGCGCACCACAAAAGGCAGTTCTTTATATTTGTTTATTTTGAGCCTTTGGGCCTTTTGTTCATCAGTAGCTCATATAGGGGTCTAACAACCTCAATGGATTGAATCAATGAACAGCATCCATGCCTAGTATTCACTGACTGAAAGACTGATGACTGACTGACATGATTGATAGGTGCATGGGAATCTAAAAAACTCAACTCTCAGGTGAACCCCACAACGCCTAGTCCTAGTTATGGACAAGGAGTACCAGTATCCCACTTGAATAAAACCAATGGCAGCTAATAAAGGAAGGAGAGAGAGGAGATGATGAGGATCATGTGTCTGTGACTGACCCATTTGAAAGCGACCCAACCAGTGCACGTGATAACTTAGCCCACTTGAGAGACCTCATCTGATCCCCAAAAAAGCAAAAGCAAAAGAAAGAAAGAAAGAGAAAGTCACTTACACACACCACCTCCTCTCTCCTCGGGATCGCCAAAAGATCTTTCCACAACTACTCGCTCTTCTTCTTCTCTCGATCGATCGAGACAGAGAAAGAGAGAGAGAGAGAGAGAGAGGCCTCCTCCTTTGCTTTCTTTTAGCAAATAAGAATAAGGCTGTCCTGTCCTATCTTCTTCTCTCAATGTCGCTTGTGCTTCTGCTACAAGCCAAAACCAAACTCTTAAAAGGGTTTTCATCTACTTTAACTTGGATTTGTCTTCTTAGTTGAAACTCCAAAAGCCCAGTTAAAACAAATAAAGACAAAGCCTCCAAAACACTTCCTTTCTTTTACTTTATTCTCCTCTTCTCCTAATTTCAATTGGGAGGGTGAAGGACAACCATGATACTCCAATGCTTTCTAACTGTAATGACCCCTTTATCAGTAAGGACCTTTTCCATTTTCGCACTGGCTGCTATAATCATTATTTATTATTGAATTTAATATCAAACACCTGTACTATATAAAGTTGTAAACAAAAAATTAGTCTCCAAAAATGAGGACAAGGCACGCGATATATAAAATTATTAGTGGGTCAACCTATAAACTGGGCCCCAACATCCAACTCATCTACGCACCACTCTTCTATTGTCATGCATGGATCCATGTGGGCTGCATAGAATATGGGATTTTCTAGTTGGTCTTTAAAAAAAACCCTTGTCTCAATTATGTACAGGTGAATGTAATTAAAGGCAAGAGGATCCCATCTCTTCAAAAGATAATAAACTCTAGAATTCCAAGGTGAAAGACATGTGAGAATCTCACAAATTCTGAATAAAAATACATACTTATCATTAAATTTGGATAAATGTCACCAAAATATTACAGAAAAAGACTCCTAGCCCAAGTTAGCTCTAGCTTATTAAAATAAAAAAAATTAAGATATGAACTTAAAAGTTAAAATTTTTTTTAAAAGCTTTTAGAAAGGAATTAACATAACAAACATGATTGTAAGATGAATCAATTGAGCATGGGTTTCAACTTCGACAAATTTTAAGATTCAAATCCATCAATTAAGAAAGTATTGACAAATTGGGATTAATGGAATGCCCCCTATTAGTTGCTCACTTGATATAGCTCATAAAATTAGGACGAAGTGGTATGGATGGGAAAAAACAAAGGAAGAAAGAAAGAAAACGACCCAATGCGGGAGTAGGTTGCTACAGTGCTCCACTGTTTGGAGTATTCGAAAAAGATTAACGGGCAGCAATGACGACGTCAACCGATGGAGACTTCCCCGACTAGCGTGGCAAGCCAGGAACCGTAGGATGAGTAGATGCTGACATGGCTGCCGGGCAGCGGGTAGGCAAGCATCCAGCCCTGTTAGATTTTGTCGGCTGGAGGATATTATTACAGGGTAGGCCGCACGTGTCCTTGACATGTATGTTACAGACAGAGGGGTAGAGTGCCACGTGTTTTTGTAGGCTCGACTAGGCTAGTGACCCTACTTTGCAACTGAGCCGTACGATTTCCATAGGCTGTCAATGATCATCTCACGTGATCAAAGGCCCCACATGATGAAAAACTGGGGCCTACTCACTTGTCAGAGTCCACACACTGTTTCTTGACGTCTCAACTTGGGTGTTTGAAATTGCCATCAACAGTGTTTAGTCTAAATCGTGGGGCCCATCTTCTTATAAATTTGAGCCGCACATTCCTTTTGCCAAGCCTCAGCCCAGTTGATTGATCATTTGGGTTAACAAGTCAGTATTCCAATTACCTGTATTAAGCATAATATTTTCTTGTAAAATAATAAATATATATTAAAATAATTACCTTTTTACATAAGATAAGTTGGATAAAATAGAAATTGAAAAATTGAAAAAAAAATGATATAGTTAAGTAGAAATAACTAAAACATGAGTTGTTTGATAATAAAAAATGAGTGGATAGTTACATGAATAGTTATATAACCGCCGGTTAAAATTAAAGTGAAAATCTCCTAGCTTAATATATTATAATACTCTTGTGATTCATTTGTTTCTTATTCTTTAATTGTTTTTATTTATAAGTCGCATTATAAATTAAATGGTCAATACTAACTATGGGATGGGAGATAAAGTCAACGACAATAAAAAAAAGAAGTTTGACAAAATACCCAATTTTCCATGGCCAATGTATGCAACTCATGACAGGTGCATTGGTGCTATTTCCAGTATCAATTGTTACAAAATTGTTTTGTATGGTGGGCCACCAAAATGGCCAATGAACTTTCAATTACTACAGTCTCAGGGATTTGTGGGGCCCGCCTTACCAACCTTGATCACACACCCTATCCAAAACATTAGATGTATTAGGAGAAAATCAGTAATAGATATGCACTCAAATGTCACCCTTGTCGAATGCTTAAAATAATCGCTTGTGTCAAATGCTTTCCGTCACAGACCGATTCGAGTAACAACAATTGAGTATGCGGTTTGGAATGACTAATTCATACTTTTGCCTCTCCATGTGTTATCTTTTTTACATTAAAAAAAAAAAAAGTAGTTTCTTCCCTTGTTTTTTTTTAAATCTCTTGTTTTTCTTACACAATCTCCATTCTCAATCTCTTTTCCTTCACCCGGCATTCAATTCAAGCCATGCTTTCATTTTTATTAAAATTTGAATGAGATAAGATTGTTTGGGTATTATCATAATTAATCTTCAGCAAGTTTAATCTTCATTTGACAAGTGCAAACCTTTCAACTGAAAAAATAATGATATAAGGAGAAAATGGAGACGACCTTTCATGGCAAGAAGCAATTTACTACTCCTTTTTAGACTGTCACAGAACTTCAGCTTCAGTGCCTGGCCTATCTAATGTAAAGAGGACCTTGATATTTATTCATCTAAGAAAACAAGGACAAAGCTATAGTGCTTGATTGACTGGTTGAGTTAGTAAATATCTATTTCACATCATGCAACAGGAGGGGTGACCAAGAAGAACCCTCGCAATTCTCCAAGCATATATATCACTATTAAGTCCATCAGTCAGGTCCCACCTTTAAAATTTAAAGTGTTTGAGATCATTCTCCCACCTTATTTTATCATAAAAAAGCAAATTTAACGCTAATTTGCGTTGTGCCTATCATCATCATCATCATGAGATTGAGATCACTTTCAAAGCACTAGATTAAAATTAAAACAAGAAATTGAGTCAAATCACATGGTTTTTAAATCATCGTATTGATGTACTCTGATGGAAGTAAATTTTGGTTGACCAATAAAAAAACGGTTGCTGCAACAATGGTTTTGCATCAAATTGGATTCCAATTGTAGGTATAGCATTTAGCTGATAGAATTGTTTGTCCCACAGACCCACACTTTCAGTATCTGGACACTCGTGGATGGCCCACATACATGCCACTTGTCCTACCCTGCGAGTAGAGAGAAAAAAAATCCCTCATCATGCAAACAAAGCCATGACCGACTACTGATGGTGATTAGACTTTGAATGGAGGCAACTTTCAATCCCCATCATCGTCATGCCTGTTTTAACCTTCCATTTGTAGGCCTTTCATGTAGCATCCAAGATAGATTGCGAGGACTCTTCTTCTTTCTAATTTAATAATGCAGGGCCATCGGCCACTCGAATGAAAGGTCCAAATCGTGACCCGTGCCCCATGTGTGATGGTGAAGCTACCTGGGAACACCAGTAAATGAATGAGGATGACAGGCCATAGACATAAACTTGATTTCATGTCAGCCACACGTGTGGATAAGAAGGAGCCGGCCCATGTGCCTCCTATGATGGGGCACATGTGGGCCTTATCCACTTCTCTCAGGGACGACCAAGAAGGGCATTTTATCTTGGCTGGGCGAATCAGGTATTGACTTCCAGCAATGGCTGTATGGTTGCTGGGCTACATGCTTGACTTTGATTGAAGACATGCAAATAATGTCAGCCTCTTGTTCTGTTACAAGTGTGTGTCTTAAATGCAGATAGGATTGGAAATTAGAAGGGTTTTTTTTTACTCTTGTCTTACATCATATGAGCATCACCTTGGGTGGCCTCTGAATTTTAAAAGATCCTGATTTGGATGTTATTTGTTGGAGATCTTCATGTAGTTTTTAAAATGGTGTCTGGATGTTTAGTTAGAAGAAAATGTTTGTGAAATTTTTTATTTTTAATGAAAATTTTGGACAATGAATCTCCTCTTGAATTTTGCGTAATTCTTTTCTTGTTTGGCAACCTACTTCATTTTGTACTTTTTAGCTACCCCACAAAAGTGTGGATATGTTGTATAAAAAAAGCTTTAAAACTACTTTGCTTATTCTGTGGTGCATCGGATTCTTAGCCCATTACAAGAAAAGTGTTTTTTTTTTTTTTTCTGACGGCAAAAAAATATTTTTAGCGGCTGTTTTTCCTTTTGTAATTAAAAATCACCTAAGTTTCATTTTTAGCGGCGGAAAACTTGTTCCACGGCTAAAAGGGGTAAAAACCCTTAGACGGTAGGAGAGGGTGAGGGCAAAAACGCACTTTTAGTGAAAAAAAAAAAAAAAAAAAACACATTGCTAAAGGCCTTTTTACTACTGCTAAAAAACTGTATATATATATATATATATATATATTTAGTGGTTATGATTTAGAGCATGTTTCTTTATTATAATTTCAAGAATTCATGTTTCGAGAATCTTAAATTCTCCAAAAGTTGTCCCTGGGTGGATTTTCAAAATCCTCCTCTAGGTGGATCCAAGCATTTAAAATTCCAACAAAAAACAAAGAAATTGAGATTTTAAAAATTCCAAAAGATGACTTGAAATCATGTATGTGGCTGAAATTTGGATTTCTTGTGAAAGAAAAGAAAAACAAGGCATTTTAAAGGTCAAAGGACAAGCTATCACATTATGTCAAAAAACCTATAATATGCTAACTCTTGTGAGAAAAAACAAATGGAATTTTTTCGAATAAGCTGGTGATCACCGAAAAACCTGAATACTAAAATCATTGTTTGTTTTTTGGTGGATATATGTTTGTATATGTACCCGAGGAGAGCAAGGGTTCCTATTTATAATGATTCTCCAATGGTCGAATGAGGCCATTCCGGTGAAATGGATCCCAGTTCCAATGCATGCTCATGAGGTAAGTTCGTGGCCGTACGTTACAGTTTTTACGTTGGGGTCCTCAACGTAGGATGCCAAGTCGTATCTCGGGCATGGTCACCTGGTGGCCCACACCAACAATGGCTTGAGTTGTATAGCACAAAGACCAACAATGGCTTAAGTCACACAGCATTAGTGGGTTAAACCAAGTGAAAGCAAAATCGTAACATGCTTTAAAGCAATTATACTTTACTTTCATTATGATTTCTTACATGATCAAGAGTTTTCAGGACCAATATTTTTCTACCCGAACTTGACTTTTGACATTTTACAATGAATGAACAAATTTCGAAGTGATTTATTTGCAAGCTACTTACAACTAAGCTAGTTATGGAGTGGCTTACTGAACTTTTACATTGATAAGAGGTTGAGAGAGAGAGAGAGAGAGAGAGAGAGAGAGAGGACGGTTTGTTTATTGTGAGTGGAGGATGGGCCACTTGAACAGGCGTGTGAAAATTGGAAGTGTGATGTGGTGCCCACTGCCAAAAGAGTGACGAGATTGACGAGAATAATTAGACCGTGCCCCATGCGCACACTTCCCATCTTTCGGGTGGGATTGCAAACCAAGCAACCTCTATATCACTTGAAGCTATTCATAATATGCACTTTGGGGGAGGTGATATCTCTCTATAAATGTATTCTTTGATAGCCCTGTCTCAAACGAGTAGAAAGATGATGATCGTGGTGTGTGTGAAATACTCTATGCTCGAGTCTGTGTCTAATAGACGCTGTATACTGAAGACTCCGTCATTTGTTGTCTCCAACTTGAGAATAGAGAAGGGTTGCTTTGGATAAGTTGATAATTAATGTAAATTTTTTGTCACAACTTCAATATGTATGATATTATTGTAGCTCAAAACTATATAATTGGAATAAAGCGTTGATGATAATGGTGATGATGCTTTTTTTTGGAGAGAGTAAATACGATTTGGTAACAAAAACTTTCAATATTCTTTAAAATAACCACATCCACCAACTGTGAGCAAGGTGCTGTTTTGGTCAATTACAACGGTCATTAATCCCTTGCTTTAGGATTATTGTATATATAACTGATAATGAAACTAGTATAACTTGAGTGCAACATATCACATGAGTCATTTAAGTGTCAATATAGAGTGAGGATGTGTCACTTCTCAAAAAATGGGCATGGGAATTAACGTGAGATTAGGGGCCTAATATTAATGTTTAACAAATAAATCATCCAACTTGGCTCCCAATCATAGTCCCTGGGATTAAAGTCCGCGGTGAGGGTGGTGCTCTGGGACAGTGGGCAGCAGCACGGTTGGTTGAGAGAGAGAAGAGTGAATGAGATGGGAGATGAGATGAGAGAGTGGAGAAGGGAGAGGAGCTTGATTATACTGATGGTCGGCTGCGATAGCGTCCGGATCAAGATGGTGTAAAAGGATAAAGTTTAGGAAATAAAAACATTTACCAAACGGTACCATAATCTAAAAAATATAAAATTACGAAAAAGCTCCCTACTTTTTTTGAAAAAATTGCTTAGTACCCCTCTATTATACCCAATTGAACCGAATCTAGACAAAACTTCGCACACACGATCCTAATAATTAATCGGACCTATTTGCATACTAATTGAGCTTAATCAACTAATACTGTAATTATTTAGGCTAATTACATCATCGAGGTCTGGGATATTACAGGATGGTCTAAACAGACCTTAAAATGGACACTCTCCCCCACCAGTTAAGCAAACTATACTTGATCTTAGCCAAAAGGCCGAGAAAGATATAGTTAAAATATTATTATGAGCGGCTTAATTTTACTAGTGGATAATCATGTGGGACTTTCATATCGATATCTCTAGGAGGTTTTACTGGCAAATTTAAGCCTTTCTAAGCCTTCATTTTAGTGTAGGACCATTTGATCATTGTGATGATTTTTGGTCAAATCCTTTATATTAATGCTCATGGTTTTGATTGTTGGGATTTTGGGTCAAGCATCCAGGCATTCCAAATTAGTATCATAGTTGATTAGAATCTAATTGGGATTATCACTTAAAACTATTTTAAGTAGGAGTTTTTTTTATGGTTGTTTTGTTGCTTTATGAGAAATAAGTACTAAAGTACATTAGTCTTTTTATTGTCGTTACGGAAATTTTATCTCTTCTCAAGTGTAAAGTAGTGCGTATAGATGTCTACTCCAGTTCTTTTCTTTTTCCTCCTTGCATTGTGTTCTCTTCTCTCTGTCTCTCTCATGATAAGTAATACTTTTTCCCCTTTATCTTGCTCTAATACTTTTGTGAGTTTCATACTCATTGTCATCTTGTGTTGTGAATATCTAATCTGTGAGCATTTGGTTAATTAAGTCCTCCGACTAAAGCTATTAGAGATTAACATCAAAGATAAGAGAGGTTCAATCATTATCATCAAAATCTTGTCCTAAGGATGGGTTGTACTTCTATTTCTCCATTTTGTTTGATCTTGGTTTAAATGCTTGAATATGTTGCACTTTAATGATCTTCGTATCTATTTTTCCTACTTTTATATGTACTTTTCAACAAATTTTTTTTTTTTTTTTTTCAGATGCTATTGACCGCTTGGAATTTTTTTCATGGACTTATTGGCTAGTGTTGGTCATTCTCCAAATCATCACAAACAGAGTTCTTTTTTTTTTTTTTCCAATTTATCATCTATTGTGCTATTATCTTAAATGAATCTCTCTTCATTTATCACCCGAGAAAGTCATAAGAAGTTAGATTTTCAATAGTCTTGTAAATGGGGATGAGTCGCTGGGGCTTCTGTTGAGACGACATTTTGTGCTGAATGCAAAGCAGTGATTGTTTCATTCTCTTTTTATTTTTTTATTTTTTATTTTTTATCAGTGGTACTCAATTAAAAGAAACATGGGTTAGAACCCTTCATGATCATTCAATCAGTATACTTTCTCTACAAGCTAAGGCCTACCAATCCGCCATGAATACAGTCGACGACCTCTTTTCTTTTATGTCGTCATAATCCATGCTACCTTTTCTTTGACCTCATGGTCTCAAATACAATAAACTAATCCGAGTTAGTGTAGCTAAAGACTCATCCGATTTTCTTTGATTTGAGTGACTTTTGATGATTTTTATCTATTATTTTATCTTCTTCTTTCGTATGATTGAATGACATATAGTTGCCTCCACCATGTGAGATGATTGTTTGTATGAACCGGCACCATTCACCCATGGGACCCACGGTAAGCTCAAATTGGAAACATATGGTAGAATTGGAACACA